>CM073768.1:139654528-140004771 GCA_037158775.1 Hetaerina titia
ATTTCTGAAGAATGATGAACGAGATTAAAAAATACCTAACTTAAAATTAATCTCCAAGCTTAGCTACCTCTTCGGTTTACTATGCTGCGAGAGTGTTGTTTGAAATTTTTCGTTTAAAAGTTTCTACTTCTTACAAATACATCATTACCAATCATATCACAGAGCACTCACTTGAAGTGGCATTTGATGAAAATGGCTCCACGATTTTAAAATATTTACTTAAAAATACAGCTCTTCATCTTAGAGTAGAACTCTAAGCGTGCCTTACCTTTAGTGATTCACTGAGTAATTCTACTTTGTAGGTTCCTCTCGTAAATTGTCTCCACGTGGATCATTAATGAAAAAGCTAGTGTGAGAGATTAGAGAAGAATGACGTGCAGTTTTGTTTTTCTTCAAGGGAACATATATTTTTCCTCAGAGCGTGTCAATTCTGTGCTCACATGAGGGAAACCCACGACGTCACTTCTGTTTCGTACGCGCACCCCCCCCCCCCCGCCTCTACCCTCGCGAGAAAACGCCCTGGGAGAGTGCACATCGGCCCCATTCGCCCGCCCCCCGCACCGACCTGCCCGCACCCTCCGCCCGCCATCCCATTACCCCCGTGGACCAACCCCCTACGGACTCCCGCCAGTCGGCGATCATGCGCCCTGCAGCCCCCACCACCACCGGAGAGCGGATGGGGGGCGGGGGCGAAACCGAGCGGGGGTGGAGCGGAAGGGGGCAGGGCCGGGATCGGCAAATAGCGGAGGCGGGGAAGTGGGGTGGTGGCGAGGGAGAGGCCTTCGGGGAAAATGCAGAGGGAGGATTTTTTAGCGTTCTCCACTGTCCAATCCCTTTCCGTTTTTTTTGCATGCTTTATAAGAGAGAGATAGAGAGGGGGGGGGAGGAAATGAAGCCGAAGGAGAGGATGGAACTCGGCAGTAAATAATTTGGGAGAGCTTTGCGTTTCTTTATTTTTTTTCGGGAGCGGGTCGGCAAGAGATAAGGGAGGGTTGATATAACCGCTGCCAAAATTATGTTTGCATTTAGAAAGAAAAGGAGAATAAATAAGGGCGCCTGCCCGGCGTTATGGCGGCCCTTTCTCACGGCAGAGTTGAATGCGCAGAGGGAGTTGCGGTCGCACTTTATCTCCTAAAATTTCAATATCGCTCGATGTAGTAACAAGAGGACGAACGGGGGTCTCCGGGGGGGGGGGGAGTGCGGGGGCTCCAAACAAGTCGTGCGTCGGACACATTAAGGGCTGTTTTCTCCGAGCTCGCCTCCCGCGCCGCTCCCTCAAATGATTGGCAGAAATTATAAATACAAAATAAAAACCTGGCCGCAGGACTCTGAAGCATTCGGGAATTAATTTCAACCTGCGAAGAGGATTCATCCGCCAGCAGTAAAAACATAAAAGTCTTAATTATTCAGTTTAATGCATCCTAACTCCAGATACGTGTATTCATCGTAAGAGAAATTTCAACTCAATGCTCGAGAGCACCATAAAAATTGGTGCTTCGGGCCATGCAAAAATTGCAGGCTACTTATAATCCTGCTTACTAATATCTAAACTTCCAGAATTCTTGAACAAACAATGGATTTTACTGGCTAATTATTCATCTGCGTAGAACCTACTGATGGTTCATTGGTTTATTTTCAAATAAGGTTCATTTTTTAAAATATAGTTGGCAATGCAAATTGAATAGAGATAAATATGACAACCTTAGAGCTTTTAAATGCCATTCGGTTTATTTTTTGAGGTGCAGTTTTCTCGGTTGCGATTATGATATACTACGGTACTGTGCACATCGTGAAATATTTTATTTTGTTGAATTCTTAGGCGTAAATTACACGATGTAAAAATGATTTACAAACAAATCGATTGCTGTACGGCTTGGATTATTTCTGGTACATAGTTTATTTTCAAGAGGCTTCATATGCAATTAAAGGTTATCAGAATTACTATATTTCCATTGATTTGTGGATCCAACTAGGACTACCAAAGAATCCCCCAGCTGCGCGCCGGTTTCGCTCAACCAACTCGTCTCTAACCGTTCGCCCCAATCCACAATAACGACCCAAATCAATCAAAAATCGTGATGCGAGAAAGAGCTTGTACACAAACAAGCCAAATGTCCAAATTAGCATAACAGCTAGCGCGCACACAAAATGTCCGAAGAAGATAATAGCGGGGAACGAACGGCGATTGACACGGGGGTGTTGGGGAGGAAGGGCAGTCGTGGGCCGAGAGGAATAGCGTCGGGGGAATCGTTGGGATGGGGCAATATATAGCACAGTTCAAGGGGGGGGGACCGGGAAACCCACCAGTTTTGCAGGATCGCTCTCGTGCGTGCGAGGGCCCGGTGGTGCGGGCCCCGTGGTGTCGCCGCCGCGGGCGACGCGCCCCACCTGTGACTGACTGCTCACGGAGGGGGGCTGTAGTGCTGATCCCCGGCCCCGGCGGATGCCTGCCTCCTCTTACGCTCGAGACTTAATCCGACCGAAAACGAGTTCGTATCTGGGGGTTCCTCTGTGGCAGATCGGATCTAGTGGGCGGGGATCAAACAACAGTCTACTCCTATTAGCATCAATCCAGAGAAATTAATTTTCAGAAACTTAATTGACTTATTCTAATGGAAGTGGATTTTTTTTTCGAAAAGTTTATTAAATGCATTTCTAGACAACCCAAAGTGTGTGTATCCTTGATAAAAAACAACTTTTGTTGTAATTTCTCGACTCGATAAAATCAATGGCGTCATATTTATACATCGATCAAACAAATGTGCATTCAAAACATGAAGAAACAGTCGAACAATCTTGTATCCTGTCCCCCTTCTCCCTAAGATATCCACGAAGTAATAATTGAAAAAAATATATTTCCCCAAAACAACTAGTCATCTGAAAAAATCCTATTACATTTATCGTTTAAATGCGAGCGGAAAAACGAAATCATGATTAAAGTTGAAGGATGAATTGAGAGATATTGCCTCGATAAAAAAATCCTAGTTTACTGAAAAAGTTATTATCTGACAAGAATGACTTACAATCTCTACCATTCTACCCTAAATCGTTGAAGCGCTACGCAGTTTCATGCGAGTCAATCATTATTAAATGCAAAATATTTACTTAATTTACAAGGAATACATTTTTTTAAAAAGGCGGATTATGAACAATTTCCATGTTGGATACCATTGAAACATCATCCTCATGAAATAGATCTCTCATCCACTTTGACGTATTAATTTATTTCCCTCCCGGATAAAAAAGAGCACAATTATGTGGATAATCACACCGGAACACTGCTGGGGTTTGCACGACTGCCGGGCATCTGTTGTTCCATGAAATCAGGAAACCAAATACTATTATTAATAACAGCTTGTAACATTTAACGTCTCCATTGGAAACCATTCATTATTTTTTTGGCAGCATGGAAATACGATTCAATAAAGGTCTGCTGGGCTCTGGATTTACTTCACAGCACTTAAAAAAAACTCCTCGAGTGCCATGAACTACCACCACCTTCAAAACCCAAAGAATGATCAATTCTCCCCTTCCTGGCTGTCATTTCGTGTTACAGCCTGCCTCCCGTCTCCATTCCCAGGCGGATCTCCACACTCCCCCGCCCTCCTCCGTCCCTTCCCCCCCCCACTGCAAACTTCCTTTGGCCGCCCATATCACAACCGCTTCGTCTACTCCCTTAATTCCTTCCGAAAAACCGTGAAGGGCGCGTATATTCCTTTTGTTCTCCTCCGGGGGAAAGTCGAAGGAGGAGCTGTAACTCATCGCCCTTCGACTGTCAACCCGATTATTGCTCTTCATCGGTCCCAACCCTTACTCTACCGCTCCCTCCCTCCAAAACCCTTCCTCTTACACCCCCAATATCCTCCGCCTCCCTCCACCGGGCCAAACTCCCCTAGTTTCCGCTTGGGGGCGTGACGGATCCGAAATTCCCCAATCCACCCGCTCGCCCCCTCCTCCACCTCGCCTCGCCTCCCTAAATCCCCCCCCCCCTGGTCGTTCCATCTCATTTCCTTCCCCCTCCCCTCCCCCGCCCCTCGCTAAAGTGCCTCTCCAAATGAGCGAAACCAAATGCGACGACGAGAAAAACGGTCAGTTTCCCGATCTCTCTCTCTCTCTCTCTCTCTCTCTCTTGTTGAAATAAAAACGTGCTTATTAAGGCAATTCTTCCATAAAAGGCAGTGGTGGGAGGAGAGGGAGGGTAATTAGATAAGTCCCGAGTCGGAATTGGTTTCCAGGAACGGGGAGAATTAAGAAACGGAAGCAGTTAGCTTAGAAAGCGAAAATACGTAGGTGAATTTCATTAATTTTTTTGTCTGTAGCGTATTAAACTTCAGCATATCGACTGCTTTTTATCATTTTGAAACAAACGGTTTCTCCTTTTTTATTATTTATGAAATTTTAATTTTGTGATGAAATTCTTAATAGTTTAATTTTAATATTGTGTTATTTATTTACCATTGTTGTTTGCAGGGGCGAATATATTTTCAATAAGAATTCCAACGTATTAATTAATATGTTACCGTGTACTTATTCCTTTCGGTAAAAAAGATGAACTAACCTACCCTGCAGGTGGCCTGCTTGAGGTTCTTGAAAGCTATAGGTATCTAGTAAACAGTCATAACCTCAAAATGGCCGAGATGTCACAGGTGCAGAGTACAATCGAAGAGTCTGCTATTAACAAAATTGTTCGCGCTGGGCGTTATAATTCGAAACAGTTCGTTTCTTTCCGGGTAGCCCAGATCAACTGTTTACGATATTGTGGAAAAGTATAATGCTTCGGAGAAGTCTCGGAAAGGTTTCGCTAACCCGGCGAGGAAACCTCATTCGAGGAAACGCGTGTCGTGAACTGCGGCAGTCGTCGAGAAGGCTCAGGCGCTGATTTCAGAGGACCCGGGGCGATCGCTGAGGAAATTGGCGTCAGAATTCAAAGTTAGCGAGCAAACACTGCGTCGGATGGCAGAGGACGGCCCACGATACAAGTTGTACACAATCGAGGTGCGACAGATGCTGTCCGAGGCTATAATTGTTACACACTAACCTATACCCAAGCAGAAAAAAATCTAATTTACTTTGAAACTGGCCGAACATGACAAGCGGATACGAATATATTTATTTATGCGATAGGATACGGAAAAACATTTACAAAAAAAATCGTTTAACCTCTGAGTTTATATTTGTCTTGCTTTCAATGGTTGATCTACGAAGGAAAAACGGATTATAAAAGAAATCACGGATGTATTCAATGTCTGTTAATTTGAGTTAACTTTGAGCCGAGTATACTTTATAGAATATGTAATTTTAATATTTTAACCGTCTCCAATGGACAACAAAAACGATTTCCTCTCCGAGCGAGGATCTCCCCTTCGCTTTCTGGGCTAAAAACATTTTGTAGCCCTGATATGTCGATCAGTTCATTCCGGGACATCCTCCAAAATTAGCCACGATTACTTTTCGCTCTGATTATGCGTTTCAGTCTCCACCCCCGTCCGCTGATAACCTTCCCCTTATCAAACTGCCTTTGACCAGTCAACCATTCACACATTCGCTCACTTCCGCCTTTCGGCAAGGCACGGAGGCTCGCCGCCCCTCGAAGGGAGGCTGTGGGCAGCCGTGCCTCAACATCCCCCGCATTCGCCGTGCTCCTGCCCACCCATTTTCCACACCCCGATTCCAGGGTCGTAATTAAATACCGAATGCGTCACGCCCGTCTTTCCTCGCACTTCTGTTTTCCTCTCAGAGACCAACCCCCCCCCCCTCGGACACGTCCCGTCCCCTCCCTCCCCTGGACTCGCCCATCATTCACGTTACTCCGAGCACCCCGCCGTCCCTGGAATTCCCACCCCCTCCGTTTGCCTCTCGCTCGACACCCCTGCCAGCAACGGTGCACTCCCCCGTCAACGCTGCCTCCCTTCTCTCCCTTCCGCCCCTCCACAATTACGTCCGTTGCGTTTTCTTTGCGAGCAAAGAGTTAAAATAGTGGTCCCCACACTCGAGAGCACCGCGACCACCAATGGGCGACGATGGTGCGACCGCGTGCACCCGGCACCCGCAGGTTGCGCGGGGACATCCACCACACGTGGATGTATGGCTCGGCGAGGAGGCGTATAATGCGGGGCGGGGCGTCATCCATCCGCAGAAGGGGGAAGTCGAATGGTTCAACTGCATGTAGTAAAAACGTCATGGCCGTAATGAGAAGCGGAGACGGATGAGACCAGCAGCGTGTGCATGCGTATACATGTCTGTACACACACAAACGTATGTGTGCGAGTGTGTATGTGTGTTTGGTTCTGCGTTAGTTTATATATATATATATATATATATATATATATATATATATATATATATATATATATATATATATATATATAATTATTATTAGGTAATCTACCGGTTAAGGTAGGTTTTTGGATGGACACAACTATCAAGTAAACATTTTGTGACTCCCCACCTAGCAAACTAATCTATATCAGGTCCCTCTTCATCTCGGTGTACTTCCTTCCTCCCTTCATCCCGTCCAACATCCCTATCCTGTTCCTACCCTTACCTCGATTGCCCAACATTCTCCCCAACATCTCTGTGTACTTCCTTACGTCCCTACTACATTTCAAAAGCCTCCAATGTACGTCTATCCTCCTGCTTCAGTGACCACGTTTCCGCGCCGTACATAGCTACACTCCATATCAGAGTTTTTACGAGTCTTGTCTTAACATCCCTACTCAACGTCCCAGTCATCAACTCCCTCCTCCTTGAGAAAGCCTCCTTGCCTAGCGCAATTCTTCTCCTTACGTCCCTACCACTTTGACCGTATTGGTCCAAAACACTTCCGAGATATGTAAACTATTCTACCTGCTCTATTTTTTCCCCGCCTATTTTAATATTTAGTTTAGCCTTTTTCTTTCTGGAAAATTGCATAACCTTTGTTTTATTAATATTGATTCTCATCCCATATTTATCGCACTGAACCTCCAATTCACTCAACAATGCTTGCAACCCCTTGGCTGACTGAGCAACTAATGCTTGGTCATCAGCAAACCTAACCGATTTTACGAATTCCCCTCCGACTTTCATTCCTACCTCCAGTTTTTCCCATGCCTCTTTAATCATTTCCTCTACATATACGTTAAACAGTACCGGTGACAATGGGCAACCCTGCCTTACACCTCTTCCTAACACTGCCCATCAGGACTCTCCGCTCCCCACTCGCACCTGAGCAGTCTGAGACATGTACAGGTTGCAGATCAGTCTCCTGTCCCTTCAATCCATTCCTTTTTTCTGCAATAAACGCATTAATTTTTCCCAATTCACTCTTGTCGGGCTTGGTACATGGGTGAGCTCTACCATCACCTACTAAACTGACCTTCGGGTTGATTACTGTGTTTATGGTTTATATCTATATATATATATATGTGTGTATATATATATATATATATATGTGTATATATATATATATATATATATATATATATATATATATATATTGTAGTAGTCTCTGTTATTACGAAATGCACGTGTTTCAACTGCAATACCCTATGTAAAAATTGTGCTAAATTATTTTGAAGTTGTTATAAATTTTTTCGTTGGATATCACAGGGCATATATACGCATTACCTGTATTGTTGTCTTCCACGATATAGGGATATTACGTTTCTATGTTCGGATGGAATTAGTTAGTAGAATTGATACGCGGGTAGTTTTATGTTTCCCTTCCGGTTATTTCGAATTTGTTGCGATATACGAGACAGCTATTACATGTACATGAGATCCTGTGATGTTTAGCGTTAATAAGAAGCATACCACAACAAAAAATAAACAAGTGTTTCAAAAGATACTCGTAGATTAAGGCACATGTGCGAAAGGGCCTGCTTATATACGTAGCTTGCCAGTGAGCCACGCATGGAATCAACTAATTTCCTAGTAATTTAAATTATCAAATTGCATTTCAAGTCGTGTTATCTGTGGCTTTCATTACCAGGCTTGCAATTCGGGACACGTAAAGGTACAATGCTAATAGATATTGCTTAGTACAGAAAAAGAACGACCATTTCGCTTCTTAATAAGAATGAAAACGTGTGTCAAACGAAGGCCTACTTATTGACTCGAATTTATCGATAAAATTTGACCACGTACACCCAATTACACCGAAAGCCGTTTAGTAATATTGGGGAACACACTCATTGGGCGAGTTATCAGTCGCCACTGTGTTGCAGGTAGGTGGAGCGGAGCGCAAATGAGACTGCGGTCGTCGTATCTTGATACCCCTTAATTGCGGATCCAATCTGATCCAAGTCAATCAGCCCCTTTTGGAATGTACCTATCATGAGTGGAATAAAGAAAAACTCACCACAACGTTCGACGAATCTGACTTCATCACGCTTTGCTCATTTTTGCAGAGATTTGATTAAAATTTGCCCTCTCTCTCTCTCTTTCTCTCTCTCCCCTCTCTCAAGAGACGATTGTACTTTTTTCACTGCGATGCAAGAGGATAATAACCATCTGTCTTTAGAAGTTTTAATGATGCAATGAAACAGTAATGGCATAGTCACCGCTCTTGCACACGTGGTGGGAGCATCGGAATGAATATATTTATGGATTTACCAACTAAAATATCTCGGTACTCTCTCGAGATAATGAATATTTTACTCAGTGGAGACTCCTCTGCCAAATTTTTTTGACTGAAGAGCACCCTTGTGTTTTGTCTCTTGTTTTGCTCTTCACCGGTTCCCCGGTGAAGAGCAAAACAAGAGCAACCGCCTGAAACGGGAAGAAAAAGACGCAAAACAATAAGATGTTATTATTGACGAAAATTCTCGGCTGCGATGTTGGCGTGTCATTTTCGCATGTATTGGCGTGAATGGATTAGGTTGTTTCGCTCCCAGATCGAGGGTCTTTTGTCTCTTCCTCTCTCGCTCCCTCGCCTTTTGCTTCCTTTTGTGAAACGAGATGGAAATAGAAGGGGGAAAGGGTTTCAGATAAAACTACAGGGCAGTAAAATTAGATGGGTTATCGACAGCCGTCCTCGTAGAATAAATAGACACCTCGTGCGGAGAGGGAGGGAGGGAGAGGGGGAGGGTCAGCGAGCGAGAGGGAGAAGGGAGGGGCGGCACGCAGAGCAGGGGCGCTCGGCCACAGTTTAACCTTTGCAATCGATTGCCGGGGGAGGAGGGAGGGAGGGAGAAGTGGGGTGGGGGCTGATCCGCCCACCACGCCCCCGCCTTCGTCGCCGGCGCGATAAATTTCTTAGAGCGGGGGAGCGTGCATCGACCCGGTGGGAAAAATCAATGCTCGCCCACCACCTTTCGCTCGACTCCAATTGCAAGTCACGCCTAGAAGAGCTGGGCTAGAGAGCTTACGGCCGTGAAGCATTTTGGCACGTCACCATTAATTCAAGTTTGGTCGTCGTCGTACATGCGACCGGTGACGACGTCGACATGGTGTGACGTGGGCGCAAGATCCGAGACAATTCGAAATCGATTATTTTCCGGTGCTTGTAAAAGAGTAAATAAATAAAATCCCGTAAATTCATGCCCTCAATTATGCGATTTATGGCTAGTGCTACAATAGTGGAAGTCATTGTTTGGACGTCTAGACTGCTATGCGATCTGCACCATTTTGGATAGGCGAAGAGGAAACGAGTATTGACGATGTGGAAATAACAAAACGGCGAAAAGGGCGTTGTCCCCGCGGCTGCGGCGTACGCCGTGACGAAGTCGCAGGACTGAACGAGATTGACTGAAAAGCTAATGTGTGACAGTCCAACCTAAGTGCGTATTTTTACCACTAAACTATTTATTTGATGATGTTTGTTCCCAAGTGTTATCATACCATCAAAAGGCTAAAAACGTGGCACGTGGACGCGATGATGTGAATACGACTGGAATGAATATACCAAAAGGAATTTTTTTAAACAATCACAAAATTAATTACACTTAAAATTATTATATTTGCATTCAGCAACTGTAAATCACAACCTCTCCTCCTTTTGCTCTCCCCTAGTGCCCTCAAAGAGCTCATCTCTTATCATATCCCACGTGACCAGCCCGTGTCATAAAATCCTTACGCAACCTGAAGAATCGCAGGAAAATAAGGAATTACTACACCATGTTATACGGCATTCATTTTGTGCATGATCAGACTCCAAGGGAAAGAACTCCCTGGCTTAGTTAATAATAAAGAGTACACACATGCCAATTCTTTTGTTTTCATTTCAAAGCATTTAAAACTGGATTCATTGTTCATTTTTTCAGATCTTAACCTCGTTTACGACGTCACAACGAGTAATTTGTCGATAATGCCATCGCTTTTGTCGTAGATTTTTGACCAGTAAAGATAGGTCGACTGTTTCCGGGTTGGGTTCATCGAACATGGGACCCGTGTTTAGAATTTAGTAACTATTGGATTCTGCATGTTTATAGTTAACATTTGCATTTGCTTGAAAAATAATATTGTATTTCACCGATGCCCGTCTGCAATTTAAGCTGGCACAAGAGAAATGCAATAAGCATCTCCAGAGATGAGGAGGGATAGAGAGAGAGCAGGGACCAGAATGGGATGCGGGGTGCTGGGTGCGAGGCAGGGTACCGGGTGCAGGGTGGGGAATGTGGACGCCTGCCGTGGGCAATCCCTAGTCCTCCCCCCCGCACAACGGGGATGTCGAGAGTGCGGGAAGCGCCGCCCCCTGGGGTCCCGCGCAGCTTCTCTCCCCTCTTCCTGGGAGAGACGACGCAGGGTGCGGTGGGCAGCGAGGAGTGAAGTCGAAAATTCTGACGGAAAATGATGTGCAGGAGTGGGAATAGCCCTGGGGGGAAGATAAGCTATTCAAAACGGAGGGCACATAGTATATCTAAGAATAAACGTACATTTCTGGAATTTGAGGTAGAAGTAATCGACATAAAATATTTTGTGTCGAAAGCTGAATTATTCAGGTTAATTGAAAATAATGAGTATAGCTTATTATTAATTTTTTACGAATATTCAAAAGAAATTAAATTATTAGTTAAACAGCATCGGTAATATTTCTCTACCTACCGAGAAAGAAAGCAAGCCGTCATCAATTATCTGCATTATGTAACCTCTGGCCATGGACTATTTCCGACATTCTTATGCTGATTTGAAGAATGCTGAAAGCTCTTAGACTCTGTTCAAATTTTTGCTGATTCACATTTATCTCGACTCTCTAGGACGCCTCGCATCAAGTTAAGGAATGTGATATCAAAACATCAGTTGCATAATGGTTGTATGCGTTCTCGTAGCCTGTCTTCTTACGACGGAATGCACCAAATGGAGCATCATTAAGGTGTTTAGGTTATTTGGTGGGAAAACCATCCTTTTCATAGGTAAGAATTTAACGATGAGGTTATACATACATGAATTTATAATGTTTTCAGAGAAGACACCACTGCATCGGAAAGCAAAGGAATCTGAAGTTTTTTAGTCAACAGCGTGCATTAATTTTATTCACTCGTCATCTAAAAAAGACCTCTGATTCATCTAACTCACCTTAAATACGAGATGGCTTACGTCACATACTATATTGCCCCATCTGAAACAATGATAGCACTCCCTGATGAAGAAACATGAGAGCGATAAAATGATGACCGAATAACTGTTGTATAAATTGAAAAAAGGCTTCCAAAACCCTACTGACACATTTATCCAAGAAAATCAGGAAAGAAATATTACGATTATATAGCATTCAGCCAAAAACCGATCCTCATTCCGTTCACAAATTACTTTGTTCTCGAAGGAGAACTCGGAGGGACGAAAACAGAATACAAAGAAACAAAATCCTGTCGTGACCGCACTTATCGCGAAATTCCTCTCTCCAATTCTCGCACGCAAGCCCGGCAGCGGGGATGGCGAATGGACAAAAGCCCACTGAAAGGCGCGGCGGGACAAAAAAGAAGGCGTCCCTGCCTCTCTCATTTCCCTTCCCACTCCCGCCGACCGCTGCCCATTCGCAGGCCACCCACCCAATCGCGGAAATCCCAACGCGAAATCTCATTGTCGTTGGCCGCGGCCGTTTCTTCCTCCCGATCCCCTCCGCCCCCCCTTGGGCTCCTCCAGCACATTCCCCCTCTTCCCATTCCGTCCCCCCCCACTCCACGCCCTAGCCCGGCATCCGTCTTTCGAGGAAGCAGCGGCGGGAAGTGGGGGTCCAGTGGGCAGAGACCACGACAGCAGCCCCATGACGGGGCATTCGGAATGCTGAGGCGGGGGAAGGGCGGGGGAGACATTGGGAGGATGGGGGTTGGTGATGGTGGAGAGGGGGGAGAGACCAAAGGGGACGGTTGACCGGGGGCGGGCGGGTAAGGGTGCTGCAGGGAGGGTGGCCATCCTGTCACGAGGGGAGGAAAATGAATAGCGGTGGAAGGGTGGGAAAGTTGGTCATCCGAAGAAGGGAGGGAGGGTGCAGGTGGGTGGGGGAGGGATGGAGGGAGGAGGAATGAGGAGGATGGAGGGTGGAGGAATGAGGAGGAATGAGGGATGGGGGTGGGGGTTTGAGGGCGGGAGGAGAGGCCTCACGGACGTGAGAAGGCGATTGGCGGACGGACGCTTGGGGGTTGTATTGCGAAAGGAATGCCATGTGGAGGGGAGGGGGGGAGGAAGGTGGGATATCGGTTGGAATGTGGAGACGGGGATCGGAACGACTTTGGGGATGCTCAGAGGTGTATCGTGTTTTCAATTGTTGAAACTCTTTAATTGGATGCGAGATATTGGAAAATTTAAAAATTGGATCATTGCAAAGAAAAACTAATTAATAAAAACATCCCATTTTAAATAGGTTTCCTAAACGTTGGAATATAGAATGCCACCCACCATACTACTTCTGTTATGCCTCCACGCCTATCGAAGCTTGAGACTTAGAAACTAGAGGAGAAATGTATTTTCGTAACTAACGAAGGAAACCGCGAGTTTTTAATAAAACCAAAGGATACTTTGAGTTAACACGATGGAAAAACCCAATTATGAAATTAATTTATTTCATTATGCTATCATTAAGCATGCTATTTCGTTGTATTTGTTAAAATAAAATTATACCAATCCAATTCGTCCAATGGCACCCATTCATGAGAATTATCTCCATAAGCAGCAAATGGCCAAGGATTTGGCAGAATTGAATAAGAAATGCAAACCTTACATATACGGCAATCAGATTTTAATGATTGTTTTCAATAAAATACTTTTGTGCATACCCTAGGCCTACCCGCGAATTAAAAAATTGCCCATACATTTTAGGCAAAAGGTGGTAAATAGCTGCCTCGTCATTTTAATGATTCAAGGAAATTTTAGGAACAAAACATTTTGTATGGATGTGGATCCTCAAAATCAGTTTTAATCTACATAATGTAATGGAATAGTTAAAAATTTCTTAATATTACTGCAGAAAAAATAAGGTACGCATAGTCATAAAAATTGTTGAAGCACGGCTTATTTTCAAAAAAATAATTTGGCATGCGTTAATAGCGGAAAGGGGTTATAAAATTACTTGAATATAACGAAACAGAATAAAAGAGAACGTTGATTAAATTTAAAAATAAAAGAATAAAAGCGAGCGAAGAGAAATATTTCAGAGGAGAAAATGAGAATTGCGAAAGAACTGGATGGGTCGTAAAGCGAGCGCGCCCGGGAAAAGTGCGGCTGGAGAGGGGCGTGCCGTCTAAAAACCACCACGAGTTATCACTCGAATAATTTTCAAAGCAGGGCGCCCGCCCTCACATAACCACACGCCACGGAACGGAATATACGGGGTCCTGCGTTGGGAGGATACCCACTACATTTTAGGAAAACATAAGATATTCCTGACCTTTATAAAGAGGCTGACAAACATACAATTGTCAGGGAGGAAGCAAGCCAGCCATATACGGCGGGAATGTTAACAGAGGAAGCAGAGAGGGAGTGAGAAGGGCTTAGCTGGCCAATTCCACCACATCATCTGCTGAGCAGTCCCTCGCCCACGAACTTCCTATCCTTTCCCACACCGCATCTCTTCGACGTGCACATGGAATCAGAAAAGCTACTCGTACGAAAAACATCAAGGCCGTATTGGATGGGGAGAAAAACAAGAGTACAATAGACGTTCACAAGGTTTGTATAATAAGTATCGTCAAACAGTTTTTCCTGATGTGTGTGTGAAGGTCTGAATTCAGACCGTCGCGACGGTTAAGTGAGCTCATTATCGCATAATCGCAAATTGGCATTGATAAGATGACAGTGCAGACAATTATCAATGAAAATTTAGCGATGCGAACGCTGTGCGCTAAACTCATCCCTAAGTTCTTCACGGACGACCGAGAGCAGAGTCGAGTGTCTGCTTGTCTACCTGGCTAAAAACGGTATCGCGACGATTCCCCATCCCCCGTACAGTGTGGACTTGGAAAGAGCAGAGTATTTTGTATTCCCAAAAGTGAAATCCATCCTTAAAGGAGAACACCAGAAGACCCCAAGTACGGTCAAAGAAGCTTGCACGTGTACTCTGAAGGACCTTCCGGAATTCGCCTACCAGGGAGTCTTCGAGTCTTGGAAAAGCCGCTCTTGCAAAAATGTGGCGGCGCTCAAGGGATGTTGAAGAATTTTGAGGCATTGTAGCAATATCGGAAATAAATATATTTTCCCGATACTTTTTCCAAAAAAACATGTATTATGCAATATATATTACACGTATATTTAAAAAAATCCCTAAACATATAGTAAAAACTGCATGTCCACATATATTATTCCCTAATGAAATACGTTTGCATAGACTCCAGGATGCCTAACCATTGACCTATTATTTGATCCGAACTTGTGCTATTTCGTACCTGGTGTATGGAGGACCGCATAGTAAAAGACACGGGCATAAGAGTCCTGATATTTTTCCCCTGTGAATTACTCCTTTAAATTAATAATACTTGGAGAAAATGTTAAATAATAAAAGGATCTTATCGAAAAATCCATTACAGCGTGGGTCAGGAGGAGGGAACGCGAGATCCAGCGTTGATTTTCAGTGATTTACCCAAGCTCTCAGTCGAGCGAAAAACAGAAGGATAGGAGTGCAGTTCAGTTGGCTTAAAGGAACGTAGGGACCTCCCATGAACCGGGAGGTCACTGGTTCCACTCTCGTCCTTATTTGGGTTGCCACTCGCCGTGCGGTTTCCCGGCCCCGGGCCATATAGACGAGAGGCCAAGCGGGCGGCTCCTAGCGCCCCCATACTCCCGCAGGGGAGATGTATCTAGTCGGATGGATTTGGTTTCGATGTCAAATCGAATATGAATCGCATTAAAGAGCACTTCGAAGTGGATCCCACCATAATCAGTCACCTACGTTATCAAGCCCTGGATTGTAGTATGCAAAAAGGATCGATTTTAATCCTGAATCGGATCGGAAGCGCAGCTCATATCCTGCAAGAGGGTGTGGTGGGAAGGATTGTGGGGAGAGGGGCGGTAAACGGATCCGAGGGTGAGGCGGAGGGGAAGTGGATGTGGAGTGGGGGAGGGGCGAGACGAGGGCTTTCCTCGAAGGAGGCAGGAGGTGGAGGGAGGTGGAGGGAGGTGGAGGGGAGAGGGAGGGCAAAGGAAAGGAGGAGGGAAATAAACGGGAAAATAAACATAAAATGATCGCTCTTTGTTTTTCTCCTCCCAGCAGCCGTCTTGTGTGGTCCCACACTGACTGACGCACCGCTTAAAAGCCCATTGACGCACCTCCATTTTTTATCCAGCCTCCTCCTTCATGCTCAATGGGCCCACGGATAGTCTTTTTTCCGCTTGTACCCATTCATTTTTTTACGGAGCTCTCTTTATCTTCCCTCCAACCCCTCGCCTCCCATCCCCGCCCCACTCCTCGCCCCGTTCCCCTCCCGCACTTCCACTTCTCCTCCCCCTATCTCGCTATCTCCGCCATTATTCCACGGATTCCTTACGCTCATTGTCTCAAACCGGCCGTGAAAATACATATATACGTCGGGACAAGACGAACCGTGTTGCTTGGGGAGAATAATCGACGGAAATCGCGATTAACTCGGCGGAGAAGCAATTCAGTTTGATGTGGCAGGGATGTGGGAAATAAAACCATCGTTAAATGAATTAAAAACATAAATTATGGATCTTGAAACATGATGTTATTCCGCGGAGAAAGTAAAAATCTTTTATGCAATAAAGAAAGCTCTTCAAAACTGAAGTGGATGAAGCGCTAAAATAGATTATTGAAGATACATTTAAAATAATTCTTTTGTAATGGCTTGTCGTAAGTTACAATTATCACAAATAGTTGAAGAATATATCTCCATCTTCACAACAAAAACTACGACCGATATGGAAATGATGAAAATGCCATATTATAAGCGGCAAAGAGTTGTAGATGCTTATAAAATGTAATGTTTTATTCATTTTGGAACGAATTTATTTCCTCCGTGGTGCTTTCATTTATGAATATTGGACATATTTGAATGATTTTTAGGTTGAGGGACACTGCCTGATGTGTTGAAATCAAATTTCACTCTGGGCGGTGATTTCAATGTAAAGTAATTTTGCACCTGGATCATATTATGATTTAACGACTGGTCCTCAAGAGCAGCGAATTCAGTCACGTACGAGGGGTTTAGTGATCCTTACTCGCTCATATAGAGAGGAATGCTCCCAAAATTGAGAAAATATCGGCGTAAAGGAAACCATCCGTAAGCATTGGACGAACAATTATTCAATTGATCTGTTAATAAGTACTATCGATCTCAAGGACTGCCTTATAATGTTTAAATGGAAGAGATTGTCGTATTGTTTTCCCTACGTACCTCAACTACCACATCAAACGGACATTTTATGCATTTTTTAATCCTGGATTTAAAATAAATGGCAATTCATTGTAGATTAGACGGGACTTCATTAGATACATAAATAGAGTGGTGTTTATTTGTACTCCAATGCATAAACTCTAATGTGTTAACATTCGTAAGCTCGCATAATGAGGGGCATAAAGCCTCGATGAGATACATCGGGTTTCTACAACATATCAGAACATTTTTCATTGTAGGACTACATATTTCTAAATATGAACAATCTCCTCGTAATATGACAGATGCTTTGACGCCGGATGGGAGAGGTCGGAAAATCGTCCGGCTCACCCGGGCTCATTGGTACCATTGGCGATTGCCCTCGTCGTGCTTCAGTGACTCAATCAACTAATTTCATCGAAATGAAACACGAAGTTTTGCGTTTTACATTTTTTCATACTTCCCCTTCCCACCATTCATTCATTGTGGGGTCGAAATCGATGCGAACACAAACACATGCTTTATTCGCAGTAAGAACAAACAGCCGGAAACAAATTCGGAATGGAAAACCAAGAGGAAACGTTTCCCCCACAATCAATTGCATAAAAAGGCCCGCAGGCAACGGGCTAAGTTAAAAATTTCGAGAGCAAATCACTTCGGGTGATGTTAAGTATCATCATTAAAGTAATCCTGTGCTGACGGGGAATGAATCGCGAATTTACGATTCGAGCACTTCAAATCGAAATGAATCCGATACCTAAAAATGAGGAACCGAGTTTCCTTGTGATGAATCATCACCGGCCGACGCTCAAAACTCGAACCGTGGAATCCCATCACTCCGTGGGACACGAGCGCCGATCCTTCACGAGCGGCCCGATTAGGACGGCATGCCCCGAGGACAGAGAAGGGATCCGAGGGAAGAAAAAAGCACACAGAAGAAGGGATGCGGGCGAGCGATTGAATGGGGACGATGATATTTGGGCGGTCGCCGCCCGTGACCCGAGTGTGTGTGTACCTCTCTCCCTCCCCAACATCCCCGACTCGCTCGTTCGTTTCATCCGCCGCCGCACCCGCCAGGACTGCGCCCGCGTCTGGGCGTGCGTGCGTGTGTTGCGCGCGTCTGAGTTAGCGTATTCCGTCGCTCCACCCTCTCCCTGAACACCCCTCCCTCAACCTCCTTTCCTCCCCCTTCTCATCCCACCCCCTTCCGCTTTTCCGAAGTACATATGTATGTTTATCTCACATTACACTTTAATGACCGCGTAGGGATCACGTTCACTGAGATTAAAAGGGGCGCAGAGGAAAAGAGGGAGAGGGTTGGGTGGGAGATGCAATAAATGAGGAGAGGGAGTCGAGAAAGGTGGGGGTTGGTGGTGGGGGGGGTGAGTGATGAGGGCAGGAATCGGCGCCCCCTGCACTCCACTTCGATGCGAGGAATCGGTTGCTCCTGACGACGAACGTGACCAGGTGGTCCGGACGTCAGGGATGGGTGGGTGGGTGGTGGGCACCCGAAGGCTTCGCCGACGCACTCACTTCATTCGACCGGACGATGACGCCAACTTGCGAGGAAATCACTCCAGTCGTCGTTCCGGTGGGAGCGTTGTGTGCGTGATTTAATGCTTCGATCCCGCGACTAACCCCCTTCTCAAAAGAACGTGCCTTCGAACTGGAAGTCAATCAGCTGATGCGGTGACGTTGCGGGCTGTACACAAGACCGATGTCCAAAGGAACCAATAGTTGGGATAAAAAGGTTAATTAAATGCGGATGGTCCCCTTTGGACGCCCTCGGACAATCATACAGGAAAGCCGTACTAATGGTGAGCATAAAATGATATAGCTTTGGGCCATGACATTTCATTGATACCAGATTTATATGGGGAGTTATATACGGCATTAGAAAAAGAATTGGTTTTCCCTATCTTCGAGTGCATAATTTCACGCTCAGTTGAGCAAAGTGTGAGGTTCTGTAATCAACTATTTTAAATAAATACTTGCATACTTATGACTATGTGCATCATTCGACAGCTACACTTATTACCTCACTAGTGAATTAAATAATAATAAAATTTTAAGATATTAAGGGGGACCTGATACATTACATTGTAAATGGAGGAAATGGGTTGTACGTTGTTATAAATCGCATACAAACATCATCTTCCCAGCCAACGAAAGATTCGCGGATCGATTTCCAGTTCGAGCCAACATTTCGTGTCCTGAGTCTGCATCATTCCAATTGACGACACGCCTTGTGCCCGCCCGACAGGCAAGCCCTTTCCTATTCCTATTAAAACTTTTGAAACTAAACCGGTCGTCACTCGGAGATTTTGACATGAAGGAATCCCGTTGGTCCATCTGATAATTGTAATAATTTCAAACTCACATTTCCTCTCGCTTCAATTATTAGCCACACTTGCAGAAGTAAAATTGTTTGAAATCATATAACTTGAATTAAGCCCTTCAATAAACGTCGAAGAAATTGTGCATCCCCTCTACCGCGCGCCGCAGTGGTGGATTTCCCGAGAGACGTGCAAATAGTGTCCGTGCCCAGGGGTGCGGGGGGTGGTGGGCGAGGGTTGGGGGAGGGAGTAGAACGATAGAGTCGTCGGTGATGGAGGAGAAGCTAACTCTAACATTTGCTATACGATGCCCACTCCAGGCTTATCTTTTTGAATGATAGCGATCCTTTCATTTTGGCCGAGTATCATCTACACCTTATTTCATGTCGACTCTAATTTTTAATAACGAATGGAAGGAAATAACTGTCGCAATCTTATCTGTGTTTGTGGTTGGAATTTTGAGGGCTTTAATGGAGAAGTCTGTTTTGAGTGAAAAGAAGTTGAACCCGTTCCTTAGAATCGTTTTACCAGATGTAGTAGATCTATCCTTCAGTATGCTATTAAAACCATAAACACAGTATTCAACCCGAAGGTCGATTTGGTAGTTGATGGCAGAGTTCGCCCAGTGCTAAGCCCGACGGCGTGTGAAATTCACACATCAGCGTAGGGGGGCCAGTTTCTTTCCCTGGGCTGGTTATGGTTTCCCAGGAAGATCCGATACCTGAAAAACCACAGCCCGGGTGGAGCCGAGGGCATCCAGAGAAGCTTTCCCGGGAATCAAACCCGGGCCCTCCGGTCAGTAGTCCAACGCTCCACCTTTGGCCTACCTCGACTCGCCAGGAGCCTAATATACAGCCGATATTTTTTTAGTTAAATGGCAGTGCTGGGTAATCATAATGATGCATAAATTACAATCAATATTTCTTTTAAATTCATCTAAATGATTTGCCGAGGCTTAAATAATTGCCAAAACCTTGAATGCCTGAAACTAGTTAAATAAGTAACTTTGCGCTAATTGCCTTTAGATACAAGCCTGATAATGAAAAGGGAAAAATTATTGTCTGCGAAATGATTTCATTAAAACAATAATTTATATCCCTGCATTCAAGAGGTATCATCAAATATCTTTCACAATTTTAATTTAAGTATATATGCTGGCATAATGCATACCTATGAGTTCGCCGTCGCTCTCGCTCTGTTTCCTTCAACGCGAGAGGCAAAGGGACCGGATTTATCGCAGACGTCATTCCGCCAGTTTTAAAGCGAGGATGGCGTGTGAAGGAAGACGCAGCCCCGGGTAACGGGGGGTGGAGAGGGGGTGGTTGAGGATGTAAGGCGATGCACGCTCACGTAATATCGGTGGATCCGTCACGGCCGGGTGGAGGGAGGGATGGAGAGAGGGATGGAGAGAGGGATGGAGAGAGGGATGGAGAGAGGGATGGAGAGAGGGAGAGAGAGTAAGAGTTCCTGTCCATTTCATTTCGCGGGTTTCGAGGCTCACGCCCGCCGCGCCGTCTCCGTAATTCCACCCAAGTCCAAGTCGGTCGGGCTTCGAACGTGTCGGTTGACGGTCCAACCGATCGACATCCGAGGGATCGAGAAGGAAGGAGTGAGGGTAAGAAGGATGAATACGACGAGTGGCAATGAGGGCAGCAGCCCTCATTGCCACTCCCCCTTAAGTACAACATGATGCGAAATATGTAGACAATTAAAGGCAGAGTTATTTTGTTGTCATGTCGGTGGGTGGAAGATGGCTGAGTCTTACATACTATACATATTATTAAATCAAATTAAATTAAATTGAAGTTTTCTATTTACAGGAAACCTACATTTACGGATGCCATAATACCTAGTGATTCGTGCCATCCGCATTCCCATAAACACGCCTCGTTCCATTCCATGATCCATCGACTAATAAATATTCCCTTAGACCAAACTGGTTTTAACCTGGAACTAAGTACCATTAAAAAAATTGCCCTTAATAACGGGTATGATTGCCAAGTAATTGGTAAAATCTTAAATAGCAAGTTGAAAAGTCTAGCTGCCTCACAATCTTGCTCCCTGCTACCTGTCCAACCAGCCAAGAAAACAAAATGGTTCAAATTACCCTTCATAGGCTCCATTTCATACAGTGTGTCTAACGTCATTCCCAGAGATAAATACAAAATCTGTTTTTACAATACCAACACGTTGGGACGACTTCTTTTCAATTCGAAAGATTTCATTGAACCAAAACTTAAATGTGGAGTCTATAAACTCCGTTGTAATGACTGTGAGGGATTCTATATTGGTCAAACGGGACGAAATTTTAATACTAGAGCCAAGGAGCATAGGACCTGCCTTAGGAACAGAGACGATTCATCGGCTTTCGCCCGATATCTCTTTGAGTTGGGCCACAAGAGTGACTTCCATTCCGAGGTCCTTTACTGCCACCAGAAAGGACGGAAGTTGGGCGCCTGGGAGCAGCGTGCAATTGGACTGGCCAGGGATTCTAATGCCTTGCTCAACGACATCACCTTCTGCAACCAATCCCCGTTGCTGCTCGTGACTTTGCCTCCCCACCCCTACCACCCTCCTCCCTCTCCTTCCCCCCACAGTGTGTGACTATATATACTGACATTTTCGGAAATAATCTTGTACCTGATGATGGCATAACAGCCGAAACCGGTCGTTTTATATTAAAAGTGTGGAAGTCACAAAGTGCTTATTTCTTTCTAAATATAAATATTATCTCTTACCATGGTAGATTCAACTGGTTCACCTCTTGTAAATCCTGCAGAAAATATCAAACAACTATGAATGAATAAGGTCACGGGGACAAAAGAGACCGAGAGAATAACAGAAAATACCAATGCAATGAGCTTTTTACATATTTCACTGCAACAATTTCAGAGTGATTTTTACACTCTGAAATTGTTGCATTGAGATGCATATTAGCGGATCGCTCCGTCAAAAAGTCACTGTTGCGGTATCTCCTGCAGTTTCTTGGAATCAGTTCACATTTATCTTCAAAAACTTTTGCAGTTGAAAGTAGATTTAATGAATAACCGTTAATGACGAAATAATCGATGAAATTTTATGCACCTATGAAACATGCAGAAACTTATTTCAGGCCTACTTCTTGAAATAAATAAAAGAAAACTTATTATAATTTTATGTTTCGTCGAGAGAAACTACTGCATGTAGACGTTGCTTTAGATATACATGAATGTAGATATTGCATTGGAGCTGAATTAGTGTAGAGAGAATTGTTTAAAACTCTAGAGCAATATTCATGGATTGCAAAAATATGACAAATATCAGCTTTGAAGACTAGACTCATGATTAGGAGGCGTTTTTCATGAAGTAACAAATACAATCCTCGGGAAAGCTGTGGAAACAACCAAAAAGGCCGTACCAGAAAACATTAATGTGGATTTTGGCACACTTACTCGAAATCAGAAGTCATGTTGAAATATGTTCGAAAAAGAATAGTCACCTTTGACCTCGTACTGTAAGCGAACTTTTTAGATAAAAACGGGAAGATATAGTCAGGAATGCAGAAGTTTCGTGAAGAGAAAAATAATTAACATGAATTAAAAGGGCTAATATAGCTCTGGACGGCAAAAAACAACAGAATGGACACTTTAAGACGGTGGTATTTATAATAATATCAGAGTCAGTGGGGGAATGTTTAAGGATCAGGGTATAACATCCCTTGAAGAAGACCAAGATAAAATCAAAGGGAAAGAGGATGTTTGAGGCATAGACAAAGAAATGGGAATTACTGGAATCTACTAATCCTGAGATTAGTAGATTCCAGTCATTATAACTAACGCTTGTAATTATACAAATAATAATGAAAAAAACAAGTTGAAAGAGAACTTGATCATTAGAAAATAACGAGTACATATGCATACACACTGCGTTAAGTATCTAAATTATTATCAAATATATTCTGAACGTATTCAGAGTTAATCCATATTAATATTTAATTTCAAAATGACGAGTACTTTTAAACAGTCTTTGCCATGTTAATCAGGTATATCAAAATGAAAACACCCTAATTTAATTAAATACAGGGAACTGCACTGAATAAAGACAGATGACGAATTAGGGATGCTCTTCCACCAAAATTATAGTGTTGATATACTGTATACTGTAGGGAATGGAGACCATTTTGCTGGGCGAAGTCGAGTTTAAGGGACAAAATCCAAGTGCTGGTTAGTGGGGGTGGGGGAAGAGGGAGCGACAGATAGATGCGCGGGAGTGAGCCGTGGGCGGCGGATAGGAAGAGAGTCTTGTAAGCTGTAAACTGCGAGGACATTTCAATAGCACTTTATTAAAGCGCAAGCGTTAAATAAAACGCGTGGCCGGAATACATTAATGCGTCTTGGGTGGCGAGGTGAGGCGAGAGCGTGAGAGAACTATATATACAAACATATATATGTGTGTGTGTGTATGCGTGTGGCGATGGGGAGGGTGGCGCGAGGGAAGGAAGGGAAATCGTCCACCTCCTCTGAATTCAATAGCGCGGCGTCCGATTTGGCGAGGAGCGAGTTGTGAAAACGTCCAGACAAATAGACGTACGTTTCTGCGGGCACGAATGAGAGAGATACGCCTTTTCCCACTTTCTTTGCCGACGGCTGTTTCGTTTCGCGTTCGCACAGAATCGCACAAGTGTTTCATGAAGGACGGCCATCTTGAAGCCATTATGAACCAAGTAAAAATGAACTTATAAGAGTTAAAAATAAGAGTTAAAAATAACAGTTATAAAGAATATTTTCAAAGAAAAATACGAATATCATAGTTCTTCTGTGAAATCTGTTCAGCCCTTTTCGGTTACTTCTTCGATAACTTGAACACATTGGAGTGTGTCACTGGGTTTTATATACGTATGTTACAAAATTTTGTGATTTTCGATTCACGAGAGATCGTGTTGGTGTAATGGCCACTGTATCTGGTTCCCACCCAGAGGGTTCGAACTTAGGTGTTGACTGAATGTTTCAGCGGCATCCCGATCCCCACCGGGAGTTCTTGTATGTGGAGGGTTCTTCAAGGTGGAGTATGCCGTCCGTCGGATTTTTCTGTTCACCCTTTTCCATTTCCGGAAAATCCTGCATCTATCAATTTTCTCGCGCATTGTCGATGGCGTAAACGACCTCAGCAGTCGGTCGCCGCCCACCCCCCCCACCAATAAGTACTGTCACTGCAATATTATATGTACTCCGTTAGTCATAATCTCATGCCGCCTCCGTCGGGTTCAATTTCTCATTAGGCACCGATATCACCCTCCCTACTTCTCAACCAGTCCATATTGAGAGATATACTATATTTTGGGCTTTCATGGGAAAATATAAAGAAATGAAAACGTGTAGACGTTCATCTTTGTTTAAACATTCCCATTCAGAAAACAGAAGGTATCGCGCCGGTTTGGCAAATCGTCGTAAGGGTTTGGTAGATCCCGTGATCATTGGGCGGAAAGCTCAATGGAGCCCAAAGCCCACAGTGTGTTTGGCCCTGGGGACTTCGGTGTGCCGTGCACCTTGCCGTCGCAAGCACGCGGAAAATCAAGTCGACGCGCGAGACGGGCACGTGCTAAACCTATTTGGTTTGGCGTTCTTTGTCTTCGGAGGCTCGGGGGGAGGGATTGGAGCGAAGGAGGAAGCCTCCCGCTGGCCGTCTCTTCGTCCTCTCACGCCGGCGACACTTCCGCTGCTGCAACGCCTTCTTAACTGTCCGACCGATGCAATTTATTGCAGCGGCAGCGCTCCTAAGGCCAGCAAAGAGGCGGTTCGTCTATCCCAACGCCCAGTGTCCTCCTCCTTTTATTATAATCGCATTGTGTGGAAATCATACGAGACGAGGATTATGCATTTGAGAATAGCAAGCGTCGTCCATTTTCATTAGAAAATAAAGAACTCGAATTGTGATATTATGTAGCAGTGATTCGATAAATGAGAGTGGAACTTTTATTAATTCTTGAATGGTTAAAAGGAGATAAAAACATTACCCATGTATTTTTAATTGAACACAAGTTGGTACTTGCCAGATTGTATAAAACTGCATATTTTACTTTTGAGCCGAAGCCGATGATCGGTATATTTGTCATTCTAATTGAAGTGTGCACTAACGATAATTCCATTTGCGTCCATCTTTCACATCTATCAAAACTATCTTTATTTGGATAGAGTTGGTCTAGAGATGTACTGAAAAGGAGACGACGATTGAAGAAGAAAACCTAGCAGCCTCTTTTGGTGTCCGAGGAGGAATCGCCAAAGGTCGAAAGGTTTTGGGTCTCTCCCGAAGAAAGATCGAATGTTTGAAAAGGCAAGATGAATTACGGGACCGAAACAAGTTTATCTGGAAACTTCATCAATCTCTAGGGAAATGGGAGAGGATTTTTCCAGGAAAAATGCTAAGCCAAACCTAAGCTAAGTTATTCACACATAGATACGTTCATAATCGGTTCAATGACAAAAAGGCAGCGAACGAAAGAAATTAATGTCGAGAGAAGCGTTAATCTACCTACTATGCCCACAGAAAATTACCTCAAGTTTGGTTTTGACAGGTTAAAACAGATTTGACCTCGATCTATGTCTCCTGGAGAATGAAACGCATTCATTAAGAGCGGGGGGGACGTTCAGTTCTGCGAACGGCAGACGTACAGACCAGCGGATGGTTTGAATATTAGATAGTGCAAAAGGATTGTCCAAAATATAAACCTGGAAGATTCCACTTGTCAACCTAACGCTCTGCGCAGTTGGCTAGTTAACTTCGTAAGGAATCTTTACACAATAACGTACGAAGAACCAGGATGTGACTTACACGGAAAACCTCAACGGAAGAGGCAAATGTAGGCTTGAGCCAGATAAGAGCAGCATTGGGGGTGGCGCCCAAAAGTGGAAAGGGCAGGCGAGGGGGCGGGGGATGAGAACGAAAGTGTGCTGCGGGATGGAAACTTAACACTCGTCGGCCGGCTCCGTCCCTGCCCACCTACGCATGTGCCCAGGCCGAGGTGCGCCCCCGGGGAGGGTGGGGCTGTGGTCCGTGGAAATGTCTTCTTTTACCTCACCCTCACTCGCACTCCTTCCCGCCCCCGCCCTAAGAGGTCACCGTCGGGAACTTGTCCAAATGCTCGCCTATGAAGTGTAGAGGGCTGTGGAAGGGGGCGGGGGACCGTCACGGGGGATTTAGAGACCGGGGGGGGCGGGTGGGAATATCTCATTAAGGTCGTGTGGGGGCGGGGGGGCAGGGAGGACGACTGTTGAGGAGGGAGGGTGTGGGGGGGCGGAGGCCATTGTGTCGGCGCTCGAAAAGAATAATTCCAAAAGAGAGAAAGCAAACATACAAAGGAGGCGCATTTGTTTTCCTGTTCACCCCCTTCCCCCACTCTCCCTCCCTTTCATCTCCGCCCCTCCCATCCCTGCAATCCCATTTCCAGGTACTCGGCGAGGGAGGCCTGTATGAATACATAAAATGCCTCCGACCTCCCGTTCCCCCGGCTACCCCCTCCCCCATCCACTCCCTCGATTACACACGCGCCCTTTGAGGCCATCGCCGCCGATGCCGCGGAGTGAGTGAGTGAGGTGACGAGCGAGGAACAATGCAGCTCGCCGCCCGACGCCTCAGGATTGTTCCCGGGGAGTTCGCGGAGTTAAGGCGGTCGGGCCCCCGCTCTCCCGCCCTTCGTTAGGTTGGCGTCGCCGGTCGCATTTGCATCTAAAAATTAAAACTTCGCCTTTCTCTCTCTCCACCGGGGCAGCGACTGGGAGGAGGAGGAGGAGTCGTGTGGCCGAAGCGCTGGACAAATGACTCCAATTGTCCATAAGTCATGTTTAGGGCGGGGGTGGGGGGGTTTACAGTTCAGTCATATTATTTCTTCAAATTTAAAAAAAAATATATTCCTTATCAAAATGACACCTCTTAATATATTTATATGTATATGTATACACCTTAAAATTATTTTATCTATAACATATGCAAATTACTCGATCGGAATTGCGCCTAATCGGTGTGAATTTTGGCTCACTTGGAGCTCGCTCGCAAATAATATGAATTATCTTATAATAGATTCAAAATATGGAAATAAATAGTGAAATGCGATTTTACTGAATGCTGTTGATCACAGCAGCCAGGGCCTCGCGACGATCCAAACGGCAGCATATGGCGGATGTCCTCGGCGTGCATTAGCGGGGCAGCAAACCACAATCAGATAGCGGAACGCGAGTTCCTGACGCCAAGTGAGAAAGTAAACCCCTCCCCAAGAATCCTAGCTTCTTTTTTTCCTCCCCCAGTATTCCGAGCTGGGCGGTTACGTAAGCGAAGGCCGAGTTCATTGCATCGAGCGATGTTTTCGCAACTTAACTCTTTTGATCAGATGGATATTTGACCGCCAGGTTGTGTGGAGTAAATTTACATTGATTTTTCATTCGCGCAAAAGTAATTTCAAAAGTTGAAATGTTTAAATAGGCACTTCAGCGGGAAAATATTGTTACACTCAACGAAGTGTATTACAATAATTTGAACTTGTAACCAACTTTAGAAATCAAGGGTTGCAAACATTATATAATATGCATTGTATATAATTCATACATTTAAATTTGTACTAATTACACTAGCTAAAATAAATAATACTCAATGCACTCCCGACGGCTAGTAGAACATAGCTTAATATTCTTTTGAACAGTATTTTAAGACACTGCTGTATTCTCAAGTAATACACGAAATCCTCTCGGAATGATGATGATTGGCTGCATAACTAATTGATTTCATAAACTCTACCGACAATTGTTTTACTCAATAATAATATAAATAATATCAATACCGAGCTCCGGGATGATTAGTCCCCGACTATTTTCCATTTTAAGCAGAAGGTGTGATGGTTTAGAAATCCCTTTCATGCCATTTGAGTAAATAAGCAATATGCTTAGATATGATGAGCCTTTTGACGTATACGATGGCACGGCTGAAAAATGAGAAAGAACAAAAACAAAATCAGAGGATTTCGAACCGAATCCTTGTGAATCGCCAGCGAAATCTAATGAGTTGCCTTTGTCTGAAATCAGGTTTGATTTGTTTCATCGACACATCGACCTCAAGAAAATTTCCTCCTCAAGTGCGGAGGTTACTCATCAGATTCGGTCGGTAACATACGCTCGTGGTTTTCCACGTCGCCTCAACAATACACTCACATGCGCGCCATCATGGCGGCGTAATGAAAGAGGAGGAGAGTGACCTCTTGCGCTCATAAATATTTGATCACTCAGTTATTCCTGTCATGTTCACTACGCGAAGCGAGTCAAGTGTCCGTCTTGCTGGTGGGTTGGCCGGTGGAGGGGGTTGCACTCAATGAAGCAGTCGGAGCACGGGGCGCTCCGGGAACGGCTGCGCGGGCGCCCCGTGCCGTGTGCCCTCGGCACGGTGGAGGTCGGGGCGAGGGTGCTCCCGGCCGCCCCTTTCCACACTCCTCCCACCCCTCGCTGCCCGCCGTGTTGACCAAAAGGTCGTAAAAGTGGGGGCCAGCGCGCGTCCGGCACGTCCTCCGCGCACCGCCTCGATAACTTCCGCAGATGACTCATCCACCCCCGCGGTGTGACCCAGTCGCTTGGCCGATACAACGAGAGCAGGGATCATCAAAGCGGAGAACTATGACACTCGTTGCAAGAATTGAACCTACGTCAGAGAACAAGTTATATTAAATGCTAATAATTATGTGCCTGCCAAACAGGTCGTTTCTGTTCAAGGCGAGGGGCCTTGAAAGGTCACCGTGTGCCATTCGATGAAAATATCCGTTATTTCTCAATTCATAAGGGACAAGATGGGATTTAATATCTTAAAGTTAGATGTTATTATAGATGAAAGTAGCCCATCACTTCATCAAATTTATCCAAGTATAGCATTATACTCTCCCATAATTCTCTATTACTTCCACTACTAAATACTTCAGTGTCTCGGAATGTTTCAGGAAATTAGCGGAGCGTGGAAAATTTATCGATTTTCTCTTGATGAATGAAGAGAATGTTGTTGAGTCATGAAATACACTGGATGTAAATAAAAGAAATTTGGGGCGTGGGGCCAGCCAGATATTGATGAATCGGCCATTCTCCTCACGTTCGTGACGCTACCTATTTGCTGCATCAGAGCCCTGAGAAACAGCAGTAGCACTCAAACGAACGCCTTTTTCGCATACTACTCCGAAAAAACATGATACAGTAATGTATGCCTTTCCATCCACCGCCATGTTGAAACACCGCCTCGCCATTTCAAGAGAAGCTTAATTTCCTTCCAATTATAACGTCCAGCTAAATATTTAAATTTGGAGAGACAGACGTCCCTTTAATCCCAGGGACATACAAACACGGCAATAACTCCGGAATGAGCATCAAGTGTCGCATGCGACCGTAAATGATGGGTGTGGCGGTGTTATTTACATCGGGTTTTATATATAAAAATACAGTGATACAGCGCCCCCTCCCTCCCACATTCATAGTGAAGACGGGTAATTAAACGCGAGCCGAGAATAAATAGAGATGTCACTTTTTGTCAAGCGCGCTCATTGGGCGTTATCTGGGTTTCCCACTACGCCAGAGCGCAACCCACTCGTCACTAAGTCCTCGCTTGCTCATTTGGCTTCAAAGCTGTCCGTTTCGAATACCACGGTTTTGGAATACCATGGCATGCTTTGAACGGAAAAGGATCGAATGAGGTGATTGCTTATCGAGCCCAGCATCGGCGTGACATCCTCTTACCACTTGAGATACCAAGGATTATCACGAAGATTTATAGTAACCGAAAAATAAGCATCCATGCATCATTAGGAGCTAGCGCGCTGAATTAATGTTTGCACACCAATGACCGGTGCCCTGTTAAACCTCGCCACGTATTAGGTCACATCTTTGAGGGACCTTGTATTAGAAACTTGAATAAATAATAAATTAACATAAAATGAATCAGCACCGACATAATATCAACAGTAGAGAAGCTTTTCTCTCTCCGTCGCCAGAAGGCCTGATATGAAACCTAACCGTTATAATCAGTAGGCACTAAATATATTATGATAGCATGGGTATCGGGATGGTGCGGTGGCTTACGACCTACGGGTACTGGCTTTCCGCCAAGAGGGAGCGGGTTTGAATCCTGGAGGCGGCAGATATTTTACAGTGTTATCCCGATCCCTACTTGATGGTGCTTTGTGGAGAGTACTTTGAGTGAGTAAGCCGTCCGTCGGATGGGACGTTAAACTGCGGACCCCATGGCACCTTTCGTTAAGAGTAGGCTAATGTCGACGCCGGGTTTCTCTCCACCCTTCCTCCTTTCATATCCATCCCTAATGGCGCAAATGACCTTAGCTGTCAGTCGACTTCCCTAAAACCACTACTTATGATGATAATATTACGTAATGGAATGATTATAATTTGAGATGTGCACTCTCTTGCTGTAAGGATAATCTCGCATTTCTCAACCTAGCCATAACAAGACACATCCCGACACCCCACACCATAATAAACCCTTCTTTTATTCCGTTCAACCTCCATGCAATCCGTCTATCTTACCTATCTTTTTCCTCCCACTAACTTCCTTGCATAACATCCTCCATTCTATCGTAGTATTTAGCATTTCAACACCAATCAAAATACTCTGAATTCACCTTACTCTGTCTGAAATGTGAACACACTAGACATCTTTACGGTCACATAAGGGACATCCAAAACAGCACCATATAATTAAATCTGCATAGTTCTTGAGCTTTCATAGAGTTTTGTAGGCTCGGAAAGACAAAAAGTTTCGTTAGCTGGAATCCTGGTGAGAGTATTGTCAACTCATTGAAGCTATGTCACGGAAACTTGCGAACAAATATGATATTTAAAAGACCACACGGCCGTAAATGCATTTATCCCTGTGATTTAAATAGAGGCTGTATACACATTTGGCACGATAGGAAATATGATAATAATCTTTGAATGAAAATCAATTCATTTTATATTCCCTTATGAACATTTAAAATGAATTGGCTTCGAAGAATATCTGGAATACTTATAAGATATCGTTTTTAAAGGTAAACGGATGCAATCCCTGCTACGGCTACATTCATGTAATGGACACTAAATAATCTCACTTTTATATGGGAAATCGGCTTTTCCCGGACCCCTGACAAAAATACTATGCTCCCTCTCCACAAAATTGCACCGTAAAATACGATCGGAACGAGAAAACCAGATAATGCGTTTAAAGGTCTCAAAAAAATATATATATTTTCCACTTTGTCGGCGAAAAAAAATAGAGCAACGGCACGCGTGGAGCATAATGTATCTCTCTCTCCCTTTGCAAATCGCGCGAGGTAATGGATTCGGCTTTAAAAAATCCAACCCAACTCCCCTCTCTCGGCAACTCATAAAAATACAATGGAGAGTGGCTGCGTTGAAATCATTCCGCAACATTAGCTCGCCTCCCGCCCTTTCACTCCTCTACCCCTTCCAACCCCCACGTAAACAACCCATCTTCCCCTTGTCCCCCCCACACCAAATCCTAGGCCCCCAACCCAATCCCAATTCCCGCGGTAATGCGAGTGAGCGCGTGGAAGGCCAAGATTGCGACTCCGATGGGGTGGGTAGGCATGCGGTCAGGGGGAGGTGTTTCGGTGGTGGCGGAGTGCTCCGGGAGCAGTCTGGGACGTTGGGAGTCGCGGGGGGGGGGTGGAGGGACTCCTTATGAAGGAGGCCGGAAAAACGGAGGAAATCAACAATGTGTGTGTGGTCACTCTGGAGGAAGTGGTGCGGCGGCAGCGAACGCCGAGTTGAAGTGACCTCGGTCAAGCAGTGTGATGGGATTTAGAAATTTCAAATGCGTAACGAAAAGAACACGAACTGAGACAACTGAAAGCGAGGATTTACATTTCCTTTTTCTGATTGATCTTTTTCAATTTTAGCTTTCCGAATAAGTACGATTATGTACACAAAAGGTCCATTCATTTTTCAAAAATAACTCCGGATAATGAATGAATAATGATGTTATCAGCAAAGAGAACAGATCAGTTTTGGAAACACAATTTTGTTTAGTTCACTTCCCCATTGTCGGTTTTCATGACATGGTTACATCAACACAGGATTCAACTGGCTAAATCTATTTTACCTACGAACCGAAAAACCGAAGCGACGAAAAGGAACCTTACGAAACAAAAACAAAACAAAGAAAATAAAAGAAAATTCTTTTGTCGGCAATGCTTTAAGAATTTGCGGCCTTTAAAATAAAATGTCTGTGGAATATAAATAATAAATGGAAGTAGATGTTGGATTATGGAAGTTGATTAGGCGTCAAATATGGTCGGTGTATGGTGGCAAATAACGTAGATGGTTAAGATACAGCGAGTTCAACGGCTATTATGGACTAAAGTTTCACTAGTTATTCACGAATAAACGTTCGTGAGCTCTACCAAGTTGATTTCTTTGAAGTGGAGGAATATCAAATGACTGCGGAAACGAAAGACAGATTGCTAACTTGGATATTGAAGTACTCATTGTGGGGGAGCAGACGAGGATGCGTGGGACACAAGGGAGTGGGTATGGATGCCAAGTGTGGGGCGAAAGAGCCCAGCATAGGGGAGGGAATCTCATCCCAGAACAAGGGAATCACTTGACTCAAACACCCGAGCGTTCACCGTGGCAATCATGCACTCCTTCACCGACGCAATAACATGTCGAATCCTTCTTGGCTCCTCCAATACCAACCAAACATTTACGTACCTCCTAGGAGATGAAAATCCAAAACCAGTGGTGCCGAAAGAGCAATATAAACACAGATTTTCGCTCGGAATTCCGTATGCATTTGGAATAAATTAAAAGTTAGCTTGAGGCAATCAGTGTACAATGGACGGAATCGTACGGTTAAAAATTGGGAAATAAAAAATATTTTTTACATTTTAAAATTATATGTTTGCAAGATGCAGTCGCAGAAGGATAAAAACACACATGGAAGCACATTTTACGAATTGAAATTATTGGCTGAAGTACCTTCTGCATTCATATGAAGTAGCTTAGGACAATGTGTGTAGATAGTGACAACCAGGAACAAGCGAAAATTTCAATACTATTAACAGTTAATATCTGAAGCCAAAGTCCTAAGTATTCTCGCCGGTACCGTTTTATTTTGTGGCATTCATTTTCGGAAAAGTTCCGATAGAAGGATTTATAATGTAAATCTACAATGTCTATCTCGTTTCGCACCATGTCATTTCAATCGCACGATAATGTTAACCTCTCTGTCTTCGTAATACTACCTTATCACTTGAAGACACTAAGCCGTACAGCGCATGATATAGTATCCTGTGTTGTGTCGAAGGGAAGCTCATAATATCCTATCTGTCGTTATTGCTCTCTCACATTTCCATTCTTAATTAGCATTTTGTTTTCATTTGTCTCTTCTGACAATGAAAACAAAACAGAATGATTTAATTTTAATCTGAGCTAATTTTTTATTAATTTTAGTAGAATTTTACGCTCCAACAGGAACTCCTCGACCCCAAAATCTGGAAAGCATAGTTGTTTTTTCGCTTTCCGTACCCTTACATCAGCCTCAAGAATATTTGTTGAATTTCCTCAGACTTGCTCCCTTAGCAGCATCTACAAGTAGATTATTACTCTGATGTTTTTCTATCCAATAATTCTCCTTTAGAACACCATCCCTTCAAGGACTCTCTCCATATTACTTATTGCTACTTCCCATTTCATTCAACGGAGAATTCATTACCGAGCTCGCTCGAGGGTTTCCTCCATTGATGTGCACAATAAATCAGCTGTAAAATGAATTCATTAAGAAATCAAATCACCGAGAGACTGGAAACACGACACAGATCCAATTTGCACGCTCGGCCCGGCCGCATAGTCGTGCGACCGAGGACTAAAAACAAACAGTGACTGGGATTTGGAGTGCGGCGGCGAAGGGTTGGACGGTGGAGGGCGGGCGCACACTCGAGGGGAAAGACTCGTCGCAGAGGGAGGGAAGCGGCTAATGGAAAAAGACGTTCTTCGTGGGAGATAAGGGGGGAGGGGGGTTAGGGGAAGGAACGGGGGCTGGCGAGGGGGGCTGGCGAGGGTGGCTGGAGAGGGTGGCTGGGTGGGAGAGCCAGGGGCGTGGTCGCACCAGAAATGGATACGGGGGTGCATATCGCACTGGGACGGGGTAAGGGATCGGACGGTGACAGGGAAAAGGGCTGTTCACCATCGTGTGTGAGGGGGGAAGGGAGGGAATAGGCGTGAAATTCCCTACTATCTTCTAGAGGGCGGGTGGAAGGGATGATTTGGCGAAGGGAGGAGGTCTCGTGGGGTGGAAGGGTGCCGGGGAGTTCGAGGGGGTGTTGTGAGGGGGTGTTGTGAGGGGGTGTTGTGAGGGGGTGGAGAGCGATCATGAGAGGGGACGGGGGCGGGAGGGGGTTATGAAGTGGCCTTGAAAGGGGGTGGGGTGGGTCGGGGGTGTGGGGGGCGTGGCGAATCGGGGCAGGATAGTCGGCAGCAGCGGAGTAGAATTCATTGCGGAGGGTGCGCTGCCGGGGGAGCAGAATGCGTCGAATGGGGCCGACCGGGAGGGTCGAGGGGGGCAATCAAATGGGGATGTGGGGGAGGGGTGGTTCGATTTGGCACGTGTTCTCATTATGCACCCTCGCGCGCGCGCGAGACCGAGGGAGAGAGAGAAAAAACGGGGAATATAAAAAAACCTACGGTTGGAATAAAACAGTCGCACGTGTCCCGGCGTATGGTTGCCCAACTGGATTTGTAAATGTAATCTCATTTCAGCTTGTTCACACAAACACACACAACCTTGCACACAATAAAAGTCTGGCATTCGAAATCGGTTCCGTTGCAGCGAATCGACCGGAGTCTTCTTTTTTTCGCCGCTATCTATCTGTGCAGCGAGTGTGACAAAGGGTTCGGCACCGTCCATTTGGGTCGACGAAATGTGAACGCGACCGACCGCAGGAATAGGCGTTCGGGGGCCTGAATGAGTGATTTATTGGAAGCGTCGCGCAGAGGTGGAATTGCGGTTGATGAATACCAATGAATTTCCTCCCTCTTTCCCAGGAACAGCAATTTTATGTGGAAAGTTAAACCACCAAAACGACCGATTTTGATGCGAAATCGTTAGATCAGCGTTTACGGCTTGATCATAATCCGTGTACATTTTGATTTCAAAAAGAATCCTTGAGTGTTAATTTTATTATCCTTTGATAGACTAATTTGCATCTATTCATAAATTACGGTCGGTGAATTCTTGTGAGGTATGTTGCATGGCAAATTAATTAAGCAAATGCTTTTGATGGTGGGTATGAAGGTTTTAGATATTTATTCCAACCGAAATATCCCCAGGTAAAGTCCAGGTTGTTTTGATTCGAACTAAAAAATGCATAATTTACGTAAAACTATAAGTACAGATATATAAATGCATGTGCATCATAAAAAAACTATATTTATAATTTTATTTATGCACATTCCGAGCTATGAAGTGGAAATGCATGTACTTAATTATGTCAAAAACTAAACTGTTTTTTATGTTCTTCACTCAGTCATATATGAACTACCAGTATCGCGAAAAGTTTTATTTTAGATGTCACTACAATGCCTCAATATTCTTCCGAGTACATCCCTTCTCGAGCGTCGACACACACATTTGCCAGCGGCATTTGCATGACTCGAAGGCTCCCTGGTAGGCGGATACCAGAAGGTCCTTAAAGGTACGGGTACAAGATTCTTTGACGCCACTTTGTGGTCCCATTTTGGTGTCCTTTGAGGAAGTAGTTCAATTTTGGGAATAGGAAATAATCTGCCAGTCGGGAAATAGTGCCAAGTCGGGACTGTAAGGGGATTTTGGAATTGTCACGTCGTGTTGTAAGTAATAATGGTGTGCACTGTCATGTTATCAATGCCAATGCAATCTGCGATCATGCGCACACTTAACCTACGATCTGAATTCAGCACTTCACGCACACGTCTGGAAAATATTGTCAAATCAGGGGCATTAAACCTGAGAAACAGGAAGTAAAGCACATGCATCTTAATGGGAATTGATAGAGCGTACTGTGACAAGTCCGCTAACTTTGCCACCCACATCCGACAGCACAGCGGAGAAATCGGCAGCTTCGGAACACGTGACCAATGTGCCCTTCATTGTCTACCCAAAAGTACGCCAATAGCGTGGCGACACATTCGCTACTGAATGCAAACTTTATTTGTCCCCTTACGGCTTTCTCTCTCTCATGCTGGAATCTATTTCTAGCTATCTCTTTCATTTTATAAACTGAGGGTTGGGTAGCATTGTTCACTGATCATCACCACCAACGTATGTCGAACTCTCTGGTAGACCGTCTCCATTATAGGGCCTACACGAGCGTTGAAATCGCGGTACGGAAAATATCTATGAAAAAATGAAAGCTTTAAATTAAAATGCGCACAACATTTGATAAAACTATTTGCAACCAAATCCACTCAAACATTCATTCATGCATGTGTTATTTTAATGGATAAACATGTTGGGCAACTCATCTGACAACACGGTCTTCCATTCGGTTATTGTTAATTCTTACTTCTCGTATCTGCTTTCTTTAATTGCGTGGTAGGAATGTCAATGATAATCATTCCCCAAATACTGGACATGACTGCGGAAAAATACTCTCCCACTCCACCCAGTACCTTCGTCCCTGTGATCACTCATACCGGAATGAACCAAATGACTGCAAGAATGGATCGCAATATATTTGCCTGCAAAAATAACCACAACGCTGGAACACATGATTATTTCGATTAATTAATTAATCCCGAACTTGATAGCCCAAAAGCAGGCCACAAGGTGAGAGAGAGCAGGAATACGGTGTGCTCGCTTCCACTCGCAGCCCTGGGAGACTTCGTCCGTGGCCTCCCGTCACTCGCCGACGGATTCCCCAGAATTAATTGTATTCAACACGGGCGGACGGGCAATCCTAGCCGCTGATCGTCGCCGTCGTCAACGTCGGGAGACAATTACAGCGCCGAAGAAGGCGGCGCGAGAGGTTCGGGTGGTGGCCGCGAGGGGAGCACGTGGATGGGCGAAAAGCGAAGGGGGGCGGAAGGGGATGGGAGGGGTCGTAGGGAGGGAAACCTCCCCCGCCGGGATGAGCGGCCGTCGCGGGAAGCGGCCAATCAATCGCGTGATTCAGCTACCTGCGCCGCCTCTCGCATCCATCGGGCAACAAACCGCCACCCCCCGAGGCTCGCGATGAACGACGGGAAGTTAATTACGATTGTAAAAAGGGACGGTGAAAAAAGCGAGAGATTCGTAACCGCAGATGGAAAAATTGACCGCATTATATCGCACGCCTCTTGATTTTATATTACTGGATGCTGTTGGGAGGGTCTATTACTTGAAAAATTATCCTATCTTATCCCGATAGTACTCGCATTATCGTTTGAAACTTTATCAGCAGCTTTGGTAATACATCCTCAGAAAGTTTGTTTTATTTTTTGAGGATCGAGATCACTTTGCAATAAGGCCACAGGTGACGTATGGATTTCACACGTTCAGGAGGAGAGGGTGGGGGAATTGCATTTCTCTGCAACGTTGGCAGTTTTCGGGAGTGTTGATGCCCAAAATAATCACACCCTGGCTTGCGCTTAGCATGGCGGTGGCCTCTTATGATAACCTTCACTGCATTTTCCACTTATCTTATGCCAGACCGGAATTGAGAGACAGATAGAGAAAAAGTTTCAAACTTAATCCTTTCTTCCTGTCATCTTTTGTTTATAACGTGCACACAAAAATTCATTAAAAATTGGAAACGGTAAATTGATATCCTTATCATAATAAATACAGTACAGCATTTAGACCTTTGACTAACATCCGTAAACAAGTATAAAACAACGCCCCATTGTCAATAATTTTATGATCGTAAATATCATATATTCCATTAACTATGTCATATATCAATTAAAAATATATATTTCTATTGAAATTTTGTAATTGTATAGTTACATTGGATTATTGTAATCATAAAACGCTCAAAATGTTCGCCATGGTTTGATTATAACAGGTATTATTCGTAATAGCAGGTCGTATCACGAACTGCACAGCGTGCATTTCGTGTTTCACATTACTGTTAGTCGACTATATTTGTTGCCTCATCTATCTGCAAACACTGAAGACAGACGAATGGCGTCCACAGTCACGCTTTGGTATCAAGTGCACACTGGTCTCCTTGGGCGAGAGTGCATCGTGGGTCGGAGGGAGATTTAGGACTGGAAATAAAGGAGTTTACGCGCTGGGGGAGGGAGGAATGAAGCGGGATAGCGGCCACCTCGGCCAGCCACTGGAGTGGGGGGAAGGGGGAAGAGAGAGAGAGGGAGGGAGGGGAGGGAGGGGCGAGGCGTGGAAGTGCAATGGCAAGCAATGATTGCGGGGAGGGATGGGGGTGGGGGAGGAGCGAAAGCCAGTCGATACTGGATACTCCCACCCACCCACCCGGGACTTCACCCCCTCTCAATCCTCCCCCCACCCCATCGTCCGTTGGAGGGGAGGCACCACTCGCCGGCAAGTCCGGAATGCGAATCACAACGCTAGGCGGCGGGCGGGGTCCAACGAAGGGTGAGGGGTGAGGTGAATAGAGGGGGGATGGGGTGAGCACCGGGGGATCGAGGGGGCGGGTAGGAGACAGTATGCCCACAAGTTGGGGGTGCGTCGCCTGGAGGGAATAATTGCTCAGTGGGACTATTTGGAATAGGTTCTTCCGGATCAGTGGACAAAAGATGTCAATCTGAAAGAAGAACCTCTCTCCCACTCCCGAGTTAAACCGCAGAACCCTTTTGGAGTATAAAACTCCCGACACCGACCGATCCATTTACTACTTAGAGTGGAAACCATCGATCGTCTGACTTTTTCAATGCATTAATTCATTTGTAAATCAACCCTAGTTCTCCATTCAACTCCTCCGCTATGCTTCTCTATGCTCAAATATTAGTTAAGGATTTTCAATAACGTCATTACTATTTTATGGCAAAATTGGGGAATAAACGTAATAAATATCCTTTACATTGAAATTAAATTACCGACTTCGTGATTCCTACATCTACAATCCACACTAAATCGTGTGGAATTACGAAGTCAATAATTTCATATCATTATGTTTTGTAAATTCCATATAGTTACGCCAGAGACAACAAATATTCTTTAATATACTCTTAAATGAAGTATACGGAGTTGAAGAGGGTCTTATGGTGGAGTACGATGTTGGTTTGTATTTTGTTAGGAGAGACAAGGGGATGGTTGCTGTACAGTTTGGTAGCTTGGGTCCGTATATAAGCTGCATTAACTGGTAGATTACCCGAAATAATAATGATCTTAAGTGCCTATGCCAGTTTCTAATTCATTATATTAATGAATTAGAAACCTTAACAACTTTTGTGAAGAATTATTATGTTTACATTTTGGACGCTAAGTATTGAATCTTGTAATTTCCATGCTAAAAAGTCGATGATATTTTTGTGTATCTGCAACGGAATCCAAACTAATAAACTAAATCAAGACCATGTGTATACATCCTCCTTTAAATAATTCACCTCTTTCCCTTACTCTCTTATTTCTGAACCTTAGGACGTTATGCCTTTGTTAATATTAACATTGCAATAATCATTTACAGTACCTATTTCGTAGTATCTATTGGCTCCACATTATGATGGCTCAATGTCATCTATTCTACTAAGGTCAAGCCTAATTTGTTTCGATTATCTAGTCTACCTACTTACTAACGGCTGAGTTTTTCTTCGTCGCTCCCTTCTCTGGCCTCGCAATTCAACGTTAACCGTTCCCTCCACATCTGTCGCTTCATCTTCGAAGAATTCAAAAGCACTGCAATGACTTTCGAAATCTGTCCTCCGCAGTAGAGGATAAAAGCAATCGGGTCCATACACCATTTTTTGAGACTACGTTGCGAGGTCAAGTGCACGTCATGATAAAATGCTTGCTACCCAACAAAAAATATGAAAGGAAAAAAATTGTGGACGCAATTTGCATTCCTACATTATTGGCTATGTTGTTATTAATTTTGTGATGAATTATTTCCAACAGTTTGGTTTAAAGGTTAACGTAAAAAAATTGATTCAAGTGTTTATTTTTAAAACCCGCCATTTACTTTGTTTTTTTCTCTCTTCCCTTTCCCTCTCCGTAGGAAGAAGTAAGTAGAGCCATCTGCCGAGAAAACGACCAACCGCGGTGGACGCGACGGTCAGATTTTGGCAGTGAATCCGCGAGGCAGTGAGACCTTGCCCAATAACCAATAACCAATTCGTTCTCAAACTCTTTCATCAATGGTTATACAAATCATCACGAAAGCTCATTATTGAAAACTGCTCGAATAGTATGTTTTAATGAATACTGAGCCAGAAAGGTATGGATAATATTTAGTTTGCACGATATTTTGTGGGATTTGTTAGATTTATCATTCTTGTCGTTTTCTTTAAGCACGTTTACTCCCCAAAGAGAATGTTGCCTAATAGCACTTCAAAAAAATCCATCCCTCCTATTTTCTCTTTTATCTATGCCTCTGTCTATTTTGTTGTGGGCCGTATTCGGTGAACACACATTAATTTAATTATTTTGAAAAAATGAAGGTTTTGGCTCCCATAAACGAGGGTGGAAATGAAGAGGGTCGCTTGGTTCAGTTCTGACTGCGATGGACTGAATCGAGAGATTTTTGTGAGATCACCAACGGCGTTTTTTCCTCATAGGTTGTTCCCTGACCAACGAGAAGTTATTCCTAAGCAGTACTCTAATTATTAATGCACAAAAAAAATCAAAAATATCTGAATCAAGATTGTATCAGTTGTAACAAAATTCGAAATACCTAATTCAAATATAATATTACCATTAACGTAAACAGACTGGGCATTCATTTGGCAAAATAAAAGTGTGTCGTGATCCGACAAAAGCCACAAACACATTTTAAACTGTGATGATCAATAAATAAATGTGTGTCAATTAGGTACTTAACTGACTTTTCGTTAGGTTTACAAGAACCAGATATGAGAAACGGAGAAAAATTAATGGGTACGCCATTTCCTGCCTTAATATGCTATAATTCCTTGTCGCTGGATTCAACCGTGGCATAGAGCATTTTATTTCGACCTAGTTTTGTTCACATTTGGTTAAGGCAGACTGGTAACTTAATATAGATTTCATTAACCCGTAGATTGCAAACATATGTAAAAGAACAACCAAAAACCGAAAAGGTGAGCTCATTTTGGCGGAGAAAGATGTACGAACCCGAGATGATAAATGGGTTTGCTGAGAGCACAGCAAAGCGAGGAGAGGGCATAGACTACTTATAAATGAGCACGAGTGTCGCGTGGGGGAATAAAAACTAGTCGACTGAGGAACTCGAGTCAAATGTGACTGACAGAAGACGTCGAAATCATTAAGTGAGCGTTTAAGGGCAGAATGGGTGCGGAGGGATTTGCAGCGAAAAAGACAAACGGATGGAAAATGTGGAGTTAAAGATTCCGGGGATGAGAACAAATAGGGAATGCCGGGGATCGGAAACTCCGGCAATTAATGAAGGGCCACAGACATCCCTCTCCGGGGTCGCATGCTGCTGAACTGACGAAAATTGGAGCGCTGCTTCTTCAGTTCGCTTAGTGTGTCAATGACGCAATTGCTATTTTAGGATGGTGACCACAAAAAGGGGAGCAGGAACAGATGAAAGATAATAAAAATATATAGTCTGAAAAACCTACGAAATATTTAGGAAAATATTAGAAACATGTGCATATTGCCATCCATAGACTCCATGAGAAATTTTCACAACACAAATGACAATAAAAGACGAGCCTTCAAAGTCAACTCAAGGGAAATAAGGCACTTTTAACATGATATAGCCCCAATTTCAAAAATGTAAATGGGTGTTGCCATGCCCATTTGGTGATCACGACAGTGGAATATATTGGACTAAATACTCAAAATTGCTATAAAATATACCACAGGTTAAATTCGACACCGGTTCTAACCTAGGTAAGGAATCATTACGCGTAATAATTTAAGTTAATGTTTGACTAAACACAGAATTCTTGCCCCAGCGATACCTGATATTTCTAAATTTTGGTTTCGATTCCGATACCCAAATTAAGAATGGGGGTTTATACCCGTTGTATCATATACATTATCAAGAAAATGTATATTGCGTATAAATGCATAGAGGCGATTCCTGCGTTGTTGGTATAAGTTACCCAGGGGTAATACCTTGGTACCCACCCCGAGATCAAATATTTCGAACACTGAACATGTATTGCACGAAGTATCAACCAATTCTTGAAATAAACTGATAATTAATTATAGGTATTATTGTTTTCACGAGCAAGAAAAAATTCCTCATGATCAAAAACTCCTCCCAACTGCCCTCCTTAGTGACTCTCGGGGTAATAAGTGGATGGAGATATATTTTGAAGCCTGTTCACGAAAACCCTTAAGTTTTAAGTGGAGATTTAATTCAATTGTTGGCATTCTTAAACAGGATGAACGGCTTTGCCAAAATGTTGAAAAATGACGGCCACTTTATGGGAAACAAATGTTCCTATTGACGAGTTGGTACTCGCGTTTTCATTCCAAGGCCTCTCTCAGGACGCTTGGGACTATTTCTTGCAAAGCAATCTGACGATGGACAACTTTACATGGCGATGCGACAGGGGTTAGAGATGGGGTCACTCATTTTTTCTTCGCTTCCTCGCCATTCAAGCAGTCGAAACAGGGGGTTACGAGTGAGGAAGAGACCGAAGGGCATTCCCATGCTGGTTGAAGCATTAACCTAGATGAAAAATGTTCGGTGGAATGGTGTGAGAGGGGTCAGAAGCAACAATGTAGTGGGCAACGCGGTAATCCAAACGGGGTAAGTGAACGCGGAAGCGAGGAAGACACACCACCACCCTCCTCGGCCGGAGGGAGAAGACGAACAAGCGGGGAGAGGGAAAGGGTCGTGTCAGAGGAAGCACGAAGGAGCGGAAGTTCGTCAGTGAGGAGGAATCGCAGGGAAGGGACGAAATCGTGGCGAGGAGGTAATGAGCAGCGAGTCTAGGCCGCCGCCGACCGCGATGCCTCTCAAGCATTTGTTGCATTACGGCAGAGGAAGCTGGCGGAAATATTGCCCACATCATCACAATGGATCACAAAGATCCGTGGTCCATGCAAAACCGAGAAAAATTTATTTGATGAATGAGTGAGCCACAAATAGGCAATACTCGTATGTTGCTGGAAAGCCTTGGCCCATAATTCCCTGTTCCGGGAGGGTAAATTACAAGAGCAAAGTTTTTTGAGCGGAGTCACTGTTTGGGAATCAACATATTAAGCAGATTTCTAGGCTTTCAAGAACGGGTCGCCATACTTAAATTAATCGCAAAAGGAATAATTATTTCCATTGTTAAAAATTAAATATGTCGATCGAATTTTTTAATGAAACCTCTTTTTTTTAGGTGTACATGAAGAATTTTCAATCATCCTTTCATGTTTCCAATTGTTCTCTCCATGTCTTAAGTTTTCATATGCGTCCCTGTGAGTCCAGTAATTAATTCAATTACCATAACTACTGTAAATAAGATCAATGTTCTGTACACTTCATTGTATCTTCAATTATTCTTTGATGAAACAACCTGGTTTTCTATAATTTTCACTATTACTCCGACGCGTTTATGAGGAAGACTACAAAATGTAGTGCTTGGTATTTAGAGTTCATTGATAGAGAAGAGACGAGCATTAGAGTTTAAATTTGAAATTCTATACTTTTAATTTAAACCTAATCACTTCAACTTAAAATATTACGAATATGAACCGTTGGTTTCGAACTTTATCCCAACCAACATAATTGACCTATAATTAAGAAATTATTTTATTCACTTGCCCTGGTTGCTGTTTGATGACCAAACCTTTAGGTACATCAACAGAAACACAGCCACGAGAATTAAAAAAGGATTGAAACTTCTATCACACATTCTTGCGGGTCAATTGTCTTCACTGGCAATTTAGTATGATACCTAAAATCCGGAAGAATTTGTGCAAAAAAATTAGCTATTTTAATTCAGACGTTTAGCGATACGTTTCAAATGAATAAACCAATGGATTGGTGTTAATTCCACCACTTCAGAAACTTACAACTTGGCTCGCAAAAGAAAATAAGCGGATACGTGAAGACATCAGACTCTGTAGTTAAGTGAAGCAAGTATGGTTCCCCGAATGCATTGACGCTGGCCCCGGAACTCCATGTTATGTACCTTGGTGCTATTTCCCACACTGTCTCGAGTTAAAAAGACTACAGGAACCAGGTGAACAAGAGACCGGAGAGGGCAGAGTGGGAAGTGGTGCCTGATGTGGGATGGGATGGAGGACGGGTACGACGAAAGGGGAAAGAGTTGAGGTGGTGGCGGGGGGTTACATGGTAGTAATCCAGGAAGAAAGTACGTAGCGGCGTGCCCCCAATCAGCAACAACAACGACACGATCCCATCGTACACTCGTGAATTAACGAGATTCCACCCTCTGGCCTCACAGCCATCCCACCCCGACCCACAGCGATGAAGGACAACGCCGGAGGTTCGGTAGGGGGAGAAGAGGGTGCAGAGGAGGGAAAGAGGATAGGAAAAAGTTTGATGGTGGAATAAAATGGAAAGAAAACGGCGGGGGAGTATAGGGAGGGAGTGAATGGTGGGGTGGAGGGGAGGGGAGTATGAGGGTGGGCAGTGCGATGGGAAGGGTTTTAATTTGGAGAGGAAGAGTGACATTAATTAGTTCGGTCGGTGGAGAGAGTCAGGGCTGTGGGAGAGTTGTGGAGGGAGGACTCGGGAAAGAGGGAAGGTGGGCGGGGTGGGAGGTTAAGGGATTTAAGGACGGGTTAGGGCGTGGAGAAGGGTGTGGAAGGGGGTGGAGGTTCTTTGTGAGTGGGTACGGGGGAGAACGAGGAGGAAGCCCCGCTAGGTATGGGAAGGAAGCCGAGGGGATTGGGCGGGAGATTTTTCGGTACACTTGCCCTAAATGGTCATGTGACTTGTCTCCCCTTGAGGATCTATTGGGTTTATCGTCCTTTTAGGATCCCTCCTCTGCCCTTCATCACTGCACCCTTCGTCCAAATCGCGATCCTCCTATCGGCGTCATCTCCTTCCCTCCAAATTACCATATCTCCCTCTTACATCCTTTCCTCTCCCTCCTCCGCTCTCCTCTACGCCCTCGATCAGTCCTCCACGGTGATCCCTCCCCCCGCTGGTCCCCTCCCCACCCTCCCTCCCTCACCCTCCTCTGCTCCATCGTTCTCCCTCAGTTATGGGGAGGTTGGGGTTAGTTTCCCTACGGCGGCATCTCGGAGCACTTTCTTTCACGGGGTGCGGAGATACTCATTTGATAGACATAGAACATTGTTTAATCGTTGGATTAATTCACGTCCACTCTCTTTGCCATCGGCGATACTATAGTAAATGTGTCAATTAATTGTCAACGTACGCTTCCAATGAAGAGAAAGGAAGCCATTCAGTCGTAGTTTAGGACGAGATGTGATGGTAAAAGTAATCGTTACGTCTAGAGAAATGGAATAAAATTTGTCCAAAACTTGAATCTTGAAAATTCATGGAATATTATCGAACAAAAATGATAACTTAAGTTTCTCCATTTAGAGAACGGAATGTCTGTACCATGTATGACTTCATTTTCGTCATGTGCATTTTTTAATTTCCCATTTGACTCCCATCTCGAGATTTCATATCGAATTCAGGATAAACAGTCTTATTTTCTTGAGACGAACTACCATGTTCCATTATGAATTCTGATGTCGGTGCATCATCTTCCTACTGCTAGCTTCCAATGACGGAAAAATTGAAGAAGTGTGTTTTTTTATTGTACGCGCAAATGAAAAAAAACACACACACCTAGGGTCTAACAAATTGGCAAGGGTAAACGTAGGCCGTTCACGTTTAGAGATGTGGATTAATGACATCGAATTCCCTTTGAAGAAGAAGGTGGTTACCTGTTGTAATCAACGGAGCTTTTAGTTTTTTTAAGAGCAGAACAGTTTGCTTCTTCATGCATTATTAATTCACTTTGCCCTAAAAGCACGCCTTTCCTCGGCTTCCGGGAGCCGATTGCTTGTGTCCCGCGGCCCATTACTCATGGAGGAGTAGTCTGCGCGTCATGATGACGATGATATGGAAAATAACACAGGGGCCGCCTGGTGTTTTAGCTCATTAGCCAGTTTATGTGAACGTGACTGCGAGAATTGGGAGCACTAATGTACACAGGAAACAAAAATAATAACGATAAAGGGAGACTGAAACAGCAGTTTAATTGAGCAGTCCATCGTATGCAGAAAAAAAGCTACCTTTTTTTTAAATATAGGCTTTCAGCTCAGTCTTCGTTTACCCCCATCGAGATTTGCTGTTCTTTACTTTGCTACTGGTTTTACAGGTTTGCTCACATGCACAGAGAACCATTAGCCTTTTTACGTTAATGGTTATTCTTGAAATATTCTGAATTAGCTTCTCGTGCGACATTATCCGAATTGGCTAGTATTGATGCAGTTCTCAGTGTTGATTTAATGCCAATAATTATGATTCCGCTTATTCTGGCGTTCATTTCAAGTGTTCTATTGATTGATTCTCGCAATAATGGAAAGACTAATCCGCATCTTGGTTTTCAAGAGAAGCTTCCAAATTTGCCGCAGTCAGATGCAAGAGCATTCAACAAGACGATGCACCCAATGCACTAAGAGTGCATTCTTGGGTTAGAGAGAGAGAGAGACCTTGGGGAATCTGCGGAGGTGTGCGGAAGCACGTTCGAAAGTGTCCGCGCGAGAAGACTTGAAAGAGCAGAACTAAACGAGCGTCGATCCGCCGGGGCCTCGCCCCATTCACCTGTAAACAAGTAACTTGGCGCCCCATGCACGACTGGGGCCGGGGCGAAGGTGCCGCGCCCTCACGTGCTCGCATCCCCCGTTGGCGGCGGGAGGGAAGAGACAAAGGTTTCGCACAGCCGTTAAAAAAGCGCCAAAAAGGGTTCGTCAGGCTTCCTTCCCACTCGCAGCCTTATAAGAGGGATGGAAGTGACGTAATACGAGGGAAAGGAGGCGGGAAACGTGCGCTTAAGGACAAGAGGCCAAGGGCCGCGGGGAAGGGGAAGAAGTTGTGCGGGGGAGAAGTGACACTGAGGGGCAGACTGAATCGGTGCGGTGCCAAGGAAGAGGAAATGCTGCCATATAGGCAGCTGGGGGAGACATAGAAACAACTCCTCGAAGGAGACACGAAATGCAAAAATCCGACTACTGCCCATTCGACGCTTGATAATATTTTACTCAGCAAGAAACGCGAGCGCTATGAAATTATCAACGTTCATGCATTCGTCAATAAATTTCAATCTAAGAAGGAATCCCGTTTTTTTCAGGTCTTATTTTTACATTTCTGTGAGAGTCTGTACTACAAATAATACCCGTCTATAAGTTTACTTAGTTATCTCATCGTAAACTTTCGTAGCTTTTCATCCTTCTCGTAGTCTATTTGTACATCCTCTTATATACTATACTTATATATTCTTAATACTTCATCCACTCCCTGCGAATTATCTCCATTTAGCTCCTCCAGTCCTCTCCATTTAACTCCGGCAGTCTATTCAAAAATTTACACTACGCGGTGTCTTAAAAAAAACTGGAATCTCGTATCACATCCCCATTCCTCGTTCATTATGCTGCACGTCTGCGTTTATTCAATCGTTTAATCAAAATGTGTCCCCAATACATTTGGACTATGAGCCCGTCACTCTTGGGGTTCATCAATCACTTCACAAGGATTCCTAATATTTCCGATCGTCACCGAAAAGTAGTTATTTCTCCAATGAACTAACGATTCACCAGTATGATTTTTGGATTAAAAAGACTAACATCTCTGATTAGTAAACTCGTATTCAATACTCACCTCTAGCTGACATCAAAAGTGATTTGATGATACTTAAGAATCTATTTTTAAAAATGTCATGGAATTTATTCCGCTGGAGCACGGTACGATAAAACAATGTCTGCACAGATTTGAAACACGCACTTAGTGTCCATAAAGGCTAAATATATATGCATTAAGAAATAAGTCATTTGGAGCACTGAGAAATGGTCAAAAAAGTGACTCAGTAGTCTATAATAACGTTTTATTCCTTGATTGTGAATAATTTCCGTTGTATTTTCCATTACAACAGCCTACAGCTACGTTCTGAATTTAACGATTCTTCATGACGACTCCATTCTTTCAAGCAACTAGCTTAAAAAGTGTTTCCAGTTTCTCTCAAACCTCCTCTTACATTTTAACATATTTAAAAGCTTGTTAATTCTTTTTCGTTTTCATTCCCTTTGACCTGTTATTTCTCATAACTGAGTATGGACCTTTTTTCGCAATTAATAATCCCTTTCTTTGCCCGTGGGGCGAAAGTGATAAAGGTCCCCAACGACCCCACCTATCTAAATTGTCCCTTACTCTCAATTTTCAACAGTCACCCTTGACCATTGAATCCTTTCATTTTACCTCCATTCCTGTTAATAGCAGGAAAATCCTTCCATTGTTCATTTCAACGTTGCGCTTTGGTCATTACACCTTCAATCCCCTGAAGAGGGCCACCTCGTGCCCGAAATACCCGAATTCGAACCCCACCACTCGTGATTTAATGTCACATTCATTTAATACGGGTACAGCCTACGCTTGGGGTAAACGCGTTCGCGTGATAGAGTGAGTGGTTCTACACATTTTTGTGCGCTGTGAGGTTTTCCTCAACGTGTGGTTAGTTCCCTCTGCGTTTGATTTTATGTCGATCCATCTTAATGTCATTCCGTTCATTTGTTTCCACATACACATTTATCGGCACTAATCGTTTCCGGCCGAATGAATGTTTCAATTTTTGTTAATCTAATCCACGCGATATCACTTATTTGTCACCATACTTTCACTTAGCCAAAATTCCGGTATTTAGACAGACGAATTCCAAGAAACTGCGTGAGATGCCTCGACAGTAACTTTTTAAAGGAGTCGTCCGCTAAATGTGCAATTACAATGCAACAATTTCAGAGTGTGAAAATCATTCGCCTTGACCGGGATCTAGGTCGAGGCGAATGATTTTCACACTCCGAAATCGTTGAATTGTGAAATGGATGAATGACAAACAAAATCTAAAATATGAATCGATTTATGAAACCACCTCTCCTATTCAACTGGTCTTTATAGTACAGAACTGGAAACATGCTAGTGTAATATAGATTAGTTAAGATTATCAGTAGAACAACTTACATAAAAACAATCAAATGAATTTTTAATGAATAGTTTACGCCAGTAGGCGGAGGTCGGAGATGACGAAAGACATTTAATCTAAGTGTGCGAGAAGGTAACCACGTTCCTCTTGTGCATGTTGTAATATTAATAGTCCCGATCTTGATCTTGCCAATTCTATATCAATCGATCTGCAAGCTTATTTCAAACATGTTTACGCGCTCCGACCCCGCTCCCCACCCCCTGCTGCGCCGGGGCAACAACGACAGCGGCTCGGAAGCGCCGCCACCGTGTACGTTGCCGTGAGACGACAAAACGCACAACTTGAAGGAAAGGGTAGTGGCTGGCCCATCGCACGGGGTGTTCCGATAGCGGCGAGGGGGGCGCGCTCTCCCCCGCCCTACGGTGCCTCGAAACCGCACCCGCTGCACGACGGGGAGCCTCCGTTCGTTTCGCGCCGTGGAAGGGTCGGGGGGGCCGGGGGGAACGGTGGGGCCGGGGGATTGGGGAGGCACATCCTCCCCTTGCTCTCTCCCTTCCCACGAGTGGGCTTACATGCCCACCGCACCTGCCCACTCGAGCTCTAGTTGCGTTACCACTGAAGGGCCGGGGGATGAGTGAGTCCCGGGGGTGTGGGGTGCTGCTAGGGAGGTGGATTCGAGGAAACCAAACGGCGAAACCATTCGAAAGCAAATAGGACTGAGATGTGGAACTCTGATTAGTCATTTTCTCGCGTTTTTACAGAGAAATCCATTTAATTGCATACTTTTTCGGTTCCTAGCGTGGAATTAGAAAAAAACTGCTTAGAAAACATGCCACGAAATATAAAAGAAATGTCCGTGATGACAATTCTGGAAAGTGTATTAAATTCGTATTGTGGCACCAGAATGTCCCCTATATCATGTTAGTGAATACATATTCTGGAAAGAGGCACTAAAATAGTGAGCCTAGATTCTCAATGACTAAGCGGGACCCTACAAATCAATTCCTTGGATTGGTTAGGCTTTAATCCTCAATGTTCAAATCATGAAGCACGTAGACTTTTGTGTTGGGTATAATGCGGTGTTGAAGTTCCGTATTCGTATGCGGCATGGCTACTTTAAACAGAATCGCTCAACGCAAAAGTCAATCCAATGTAAATTGGCGCAACACTGAATCAAAATCTCAAGCAGATGCTCCGATACGAAAAGAGTGGATTGTGGACTCTTTTATAGAGTGAAGGCGGAAGGTTAGATTTGGCGCATATCGATGCGAGAAGATTAGATGTGCATTCTGCGTGTGAGACCACACGAGTGACTTGCCACACGACACTAATACTAGAGAAATTCGCGTGTTGTCTTCAAGGAGATTATAATATACACGTACGTTGACCCCCACTTGCGCAGTCATTCAAAGAAGGGATAAAGGGAAGGGATTCGGTAATGTACAAAAGTAAAATTATCAACTTACCTAGCAGCGGTCCGGGAGCGGACGTTCAGTGTCGTGAAGGGTGACTTTGAGCCTCAAATCAACACCCGCTAAGTCGTTCGCACGATGCGTTGTAACGCAACAGGCCTTGCGCCGGATCCCTCAGAGGGTAGTGATGAATGCGTGCTCATCGCCTCTCTTCTGCCTCCCGTCTACGTGTTAGAGGCGACCTTACCCAAACAGCCGAGCAATGGGAATGGCGCTGTATGGAAGTTTTAAGTTCTTTCACCTGAGATTTTTAACAAGTCTGCACTATCGATACGATCTTGCTCCGTGCTTGCATTTGTTGAATGGTTGCCATTCAGCTCCGGTGGCCATTTGTTTTCCTCTCGGCCTCTCCAAGGACGAGCATAGCATTATTGCTTTCGAGGCTTCCAACGCACAAAGGTTGTCCTCTGGGTTCCCTCGTCGCCGATCGAATTCGACCTGCAGCCAGAGACCTCCACGCCAATACGAGACATCAGAGGCCACAGGTCACGCGGCCCTTTCGGATGGCACCGCACTATCTGGCCACGTCACGCGGAACGGGCGCACGAGGAGCAAGGGGGGGGGGGTCGCTGAGGTAGGAAAGAGGGTGTGTGGCGGGGAGTGCGTTGAAATTGACCGGAGAGGGAAGAGGACCCTGCTTTTTTTCACACATTCCGCCCAAGCAGCGAGCGCCTTCTCCCCGGCGTCTCCTTCCCTCGCACAACACGGGGGATTGAAAAATCTCGCCCCCAGCGTGCCCCCCTCGGAATTCCGAGTGCTTGCCTACTTTCCCGAAAGGGCGAGGGTGAGAGCGAGGTTTGTTTTCTCATTCCTTGCACCACTTCCTACCCGCCGCCCTTCCTCCTTCCTGCATTTTCTTGTCGCCGCCCCCAAATACTCGAATTCCGATGCATTCTTCCCGTCCCGTCGTAGTCAAAAGACGCGCCGATTTGACTTTGCCCGTCCCCTTCCCTTTCTTTCCGCCGTTCAGACGCAAGTCCTGCGGCCCTGCAGCAGAACTTAAAGTTGTTATGATATATCCACCCGCGTGGAGATATTGTCATCTTTTTAATAATTAGTTGAGGTCAATACCCTGTTCAGTTGCAGTATGATTTCAATTGTCTCACCTAACATGCAAAGAATTTGGTGAAAAAAAGAGATTTATCTCGGAGGAAGTTCAACCTTCATTTCCTTAATTGAGTATGTTTATCGCTCGTAAGTAGGGATCGCAATATGCAATTGTTTGCATCGATGGGAGCATCTGAGCTTAGTTTTTCAGATCGAGGAACTTATTCAACCTAATAATCCAATAGCTGCAGATTAGTTAACTCCCATACATTAGATGTACATTAATCATTGCCACTGTAATATTCGTTTTCACTCTAATAATTTTTTTGAGGGAGAAAAAAGGTATCGAACCATAAGAATAACAGATATGATGAACATAGAACTTATCCTATAATCTTCTGCCACTGCTATTAATTCATATGTCGTTTTCTATGTTATAAAACGGAATAATTACTCGGCGATGCATTTAACACATCTTGCTTTACTCCATTATACACCAGAGTACATGAGAGCGCTTTTAAAGTACATAAAAATTTTAGAAATCGATGGTACCGTTAGTCGCGAAGTGTTAGAACATTATGCAAACAACAGAAAATATGTAATGTGATAACAAGAAACCAGAAATGCATGACAATCAGCAGAAAAAATCGAAGGCGAGAAGGGCGAGAGATAAGACGACTCTTTGAGTCTTCTGCACTTTAATATAATAATAAAATTTGCTACAATTTAATATAATTGAAATATTATGCCGTGGATTGACAATTACAAAGGAATCTTAAATGAAAGCGTATGAATGAACACTTATAAGGCATATTATGGCAATCATAGCAGATATACGTAATATCAGGAAGGGAAGAAACAGGCAGTCTTCGTACACATGAAGATGAAGTATTGAAATGCATAGGAAAGGAGGGGATGCATAGATTGGACATTGAAGAACAACCACTTCTTTCGGTGGTGACCTTTGCTTTGGACAGTATGCAAACAAAAGCAGCCTGCTGAAGTGGATCACCATGCACGCATATCAGAAACTTCAATAATTAAAAATTGTAGTCATTCATCACCAGTGGAGCAATGCTGTAAGTATAAAAGGGAAATAGACAAATGATTGAAGTCTGACAAATGGCCTGTCATAAGAATTATCAGCGTGCAGGGGAGCATTTAATGTCGCGAGGCTTTTAGATTCTATAAATCAGCCCTCAAATGCCTTACGTGATATGTGGAATGAGGCCTTTTGAAATGTTTTCTTTCGGAAAAAACGGGTTTGTTTCCCTTCTCCGGGAAAAATCATAAAATGATAAAGCATTTGAAAAGAAACAGGAATTTCACCCATAAAATCTGGGACTTGTTATTGCCAGGCTGCAAAATTCCTATTTCACTTAATGATGGATACTTATATCAGATTACAACATTTGTTTTATGTTAAGGACATGTATTTTTTCCATGACCAAAGGCGGTGGCATTTATTTCATAGTGTAAGCAAAGAAGGAATTAAATCGAAAGTTCAATCCAAGTTCGTAGAATTCTCCAGACGTGAGATAGAAATTGATATTTATCAATCAACTTGAGGATTTATTTCAATAGCTTAAATAGGTTAAAATCTATCCATAAATTATATTTTAAACAATATAAGAGCCCCAGAGTGTATCAAGAGTGAAGGTTCTACTTCTTCGTTGAGTGAAACAATTGCTTGGGTATATTCTACCACAAGCGGGTCGCGGTGGTCTAGTGGGTAGAGCGTTGGACTACTGACCGGAGGGTCCCGCGATCGATTCCCGGGCAAGGCACTTTGGGCACCTGCAGCTCCACCCAAGCTAGTTGATTTTTCGGGTAACAGATCTTCCTGGGAAACCATAACCGGCACAGGGAAAGGAACTGGCCCCCCTACCCTGATGTGTGAATATTCACACGCCGTCGGGCTTGGTACATGGGTGAGCTCTACCATCACCTACTAAACCGACCTTCGGGTTGATTACTGTGTTTATGGTTTATTCTACCACATTAGCTATTCTAAAGGGTGTATGAACCTGACATCTATTTTGAGAAGGGAAAAGAATTGCCAATCGAATTCAATTAATAAACAGTGTAAGGCAATAAAATACCATTAATTGCAGTATAGCTGAATTTAAAAGCATATTTCAGTCAATGTTATTTTTTGAAACAGATGGCATCAGTGTCATTTGTAAATGCACACGCGTTGACTATATTACAAGATCGAAGATTAAATTACATTATGAAGAAGATTCCCCGTCAAAATACAGGCATTTTAATTACAAAGATTATTTTAAACAATGGCGTCTTATTTATAGCGCCTTTAATAACACAGACCAACAGGGGTTTTGGTGCCGGGGCTTTTAATGTTTAATTAAAGAACAATTGGGGTGCTGAATCCAATTATGACACTAGTTTTTTCCTATCAGCTATAGTTTTCAGGATATAGATATGTTGTTACTTGTGCAAAAAAAATCTTCTACATGATGATATGGGAATATTATATTAATAATAAAACCCACTAAATATAAAGACTTGATTTATTTCTAGGGCTGTTAAATCACCCACTAACACAACAGAATTTTACAATACAATTGAACACAAATACTAAAATTTTTTTACTGTAATAAAACCAATTTAAAAGAAAAAAATACATAAAAACATCACTCAACACATCGCAAACTTCTTTTGCGCGATTTTCTTGAGTGCACTTTGTTCAAACAGTCTCGTTTTAAGCACCAGCAGTAATCTGCCATCATATGGTTATCCCATCTTCCTCGATAGCGAGCTTCCATTGTTTTTATATCCTGGTGAAATCTTTCACCTTGTTCTTCACTTGTGTCTCCTAAATTTCCAAGAAAATTGTCTAAGTGGCTGTGTAGGTAGTGAACTTTTGTGCTCATATTACATCCAAGTGATTTGAAGTTACTGAGCATAATGTTTACCAGCTCAATATAATTTTCACTTTTGTGATTTCCTAGAAAATTTTTTATGACCTCAACAAATGACATCCAACTAATTTTTTCAATCTCATTCATTGACTCGACAAAAGCAGGATCCTTTGTAAGTTGTCTGATTTGTGGCTCCTCAAAAATACCAGCTTTAATTTTTTCAATACTTATATGGGGCATCTTTAGACTTAAGTAGCCGAAGAATGGTCCATCCTTGTCAAGAGCCTTTACAAATTGCTTCATTAGACCTAGTTTAATATGTAGAGGCGGTAAGATGATTTTTTCTCTTTCAACTAAAGATTCAGCAATGATATTTTCTTTCCCAACAACCAAGTTTTCTCTCTTAGGCCACTCCTTCTTAATCCAGTGGTTTTGTCTGTCCCTGCTATCCCAGAGGCACAAGAAACAAGGATATTTTGTGTAGCCACTTTGCTGCCCAAGAAGAAAGTTCACCATTTTTAAATCTACACAAATCACCCAGCGATGTTCCTGGTATTTTATCTTCTGTAAGACCAATGCTATTGTATCGTATTCTTCTTTCATTTTAGTTGAATGAGCGATTGGTATTGCGCCAAACCTGTTACCATTGTGAAGAAGTACACATTTTAAACTACGCTTGGAGCTATCAATAAACAAACGCCAATCACTAGCATCATATTGTGATAGTAGTCCCATTTTTTCCAAAAGCCCCTTAACGTCTAAACAAAATGTAAGATTGTCTTCTTGAGTAAAGAGGGGTAGCATATCCTTTTCCCATGTGCGATAAAAACTTATTTTTGTACCGGTACCGTACCGTATTTTTGTACTGGTACCGTATTTTTGTTTTTTAATCTCATTGGTCTACAATATAGAAATATACATACAACTTATTGACAGTTTATTGAAAATAAAAGGAACACCGCAGAGTGGTTATAACTTAGTATACTTATAGATTTATTTAACTTTGAAAATTATTTTCCAGAATGTATCAAATATTAAAACAGCTAATCGTAAGATGTGCCATATCTAAAAAAGTAGAGCTGTTAAATAAAAACGGATTTGATATTTGGATTCAGCTCTACAAATATAGTAAAAATCAGCACAAAGATTCCCGGCACCAAAAAAAAAAATTTTTTTGTAGGCCTGTGTAATTGATTTGTTACAAATTACAAAAAAATATAGTCACTAATATTAATGTGACATACTTATGACTGCAACGGCTTTGTTATGAAAGACACATGTAGAAGGCTTTACGTTTGAAACCAAAACATTATATCAAAGGCGGAATTTTGAATAAAATTAATATGGGATTTGGAATTGTGGAGGAAAGCGGCAATGAAAATGTCAAAACCATAGTGGGATGCGAGATATTAAGTGGGGTTTGGTGCTGACTTAGGAGAGGGATAAACAGTTGCATAACATCAAAAGGGTAGCAAATGTGGAAGGGAACATTTGGCTATGTATCCGAGCCAAAAAGTGTCAAATGAAAAAGTAATGGGAATAGTTATTTTCGTCAAAGAAGATATATGTGAAGCGAAAGGAAAACTAATGGAAACCAGGATGAATAAAATGATCACCATAAAAATACTGCGCGAAAGGAGGGCGGATTTAAAATAGAAATATGTCGTCTTCAATTAAGGGGCATGAAGCTGGAGGCGATGGTATAGGTGTCTAGCGGGAGAATGGCGGAGGAAGTGAGACGCCCACCGCTGGTGTGGTTGAGGTGTCGGGGATTAGGGAGACCGGAGATAAGAAGACATCCAGAGTGAGCCTGAGGAAGTATGACGGCTTGAGGAGAGAGATCTTCCCGCGAAGTGGAAGGGAAGAGCATCGGAGAAGAGAATTGAACGGAATGCATCGTTAAGGCGGTCTGTGGGGACCAACTTTCGCATCAAAATGGAAATGAAATGAATATCGCTGTGCCTCGAAGAAGCAGCGTATGTCTTGAAGGTATTAAGAAACATCTTCAAGAATAATCTTTGCCAAAGATGTCCACTTCGTTATGAGTGGATCGTCAATAAATACATTATGAACTAAAGGTTTTAGGATTTTGTCTCGTGGCATAGGATTTAATTTGTTGGATGTACCAGCGCATATATTTTTTTAATCTCTCCGCGAAGAATGCAATCCCCTCAGAAAAAGGCAAGTAATAAAAAATTAAAACCTCGTGGGTAAAAATTATTTCACCCACAAAACAAGTAGCTTTCAAATTAACGGAATTTTTAATGCAATAAATTAATGAAAGACGCATTAAAAATGAAAAATATCGTAGATATGAACGGTATACGAGTATATAACCTTCTATTCATTTTTATGTGGTTGAGTCACATAGTTGATTATTTCTGCTTGATCTTATATTTGCAGCCTTTGGTCAGGAGGACAGGCGTAGAAAAAATGCATTAAAATTAATTAAAAATGTATTGTAATGGTATTGGAAGTGTTTCTTATTTTATAAATTGATTATTTCATAATTTGATCAACATTTACCATAATATGTATATAATTTATTTAAATCATTTAAATTTACCTATCTATATTTCATTGTCCGTTTAAAAATTACCGTTAAATTTGTTTTTCTTTTTAAATGCCGGCAGTATGATCACTGTGCCTAAAGTGATTCATCCATAGCATCTTTCAAGAAGTTCGCCATTTCCAAAAAAGCTGGAGTAAGAGTTCGTATGGACCAGGAAAACTAATGCTAGTATAAATCTCACTATTATCCCACATTTATCAATTCCGATAAATTAAAGCAATAAAAGAAACACATTACGGAATAATGAAATGTTTTAATTTCTAATTTTATCCTCCATTTCAGTCAATTTAATTCATCCGTTTTAACCCAAAAGCGAATGAGAGAGAGCGTGAGAACGACCGCGAACGAATGCATGCGATTCGAAACCGAGATATTCCACTCTAGTTCGTGGCAAAAATAACACAATAATTCCCCCCCCCCCCCTAAGAATCACAAGGGGAATGAATGAGAAAATTAATGCCGCGAAAGCAAAAGGGCTAGTCGGCGCCGGTGTATTCAGAGAGCTACTGGGAAGAGCAACTTGGAAAAAGAGTGAAAATCAAAGAAAGGCCTTAACAAAAACGGTTGCCATAAGAAACGGGCAAAATAAAAAAGATAATGATGAATGAAATAAGGCAGACGTTGAAAATGAAGCACGACGAATGCAAGTGAAGGGCCGCGTCTAGCAAGTAGGGGTGGCGTGGAGAGAGGGAAGAGTGGAGGGGTGGGCGTGCGAGGGAGAGAGGATGATGGATGGATGCGCGGAGAGCGGTAAATGGAGAGGGCGTATGGATCGGAGGGGAGATGAGTCAAAAGGGGAACTGGAGTGAAGAGGACGATGGAGGAGAGGAAAGGGGGAGGAGAGAGAGAGAGAGGGAGGGAGAGAAGAGGGTTGGTTCTTCAACCGGCTTACTCAGAAGGCGGATTTATTTTGAGGATGATGGAATAGACGACGACATGCTAGAATAAATGTTTCAATAAGTGATTCCATAGTTGACTTCCCTCATAATTCCAATCGTTCTGGGAACACGTCGCGCCCGGATCCGCAGAAATATAAGTCAGCCGACGCAATTACATTAAAAAAAGCAATGTGATACAAAAAATAACAATAAACTCAGCTCCGAGTGTGGAAGTTGGGTTACACCTCATTCCTTCAGGTCTCAGTTAAACGTGAAAGCTGCCACTCAAGCAGGACAGATGAATTAGATTGTCGTGGAAAGGAGAAGGATCAGTTTTTTTGCGCTTGCGGGTAAAAAAATTATAATTTTCCAAGAGAAACACTGTGTCGGCGAATTTATGTCCAATTACAGGGATTTATAGCTGGGGATCTACCGCCTTTTATTTATAGCAAGCATATCCTTTACTGGTTTTGCTAAATCAAATACTTGGCTACCAATAGAATGCAGGCCGCCAATAGAATGCAGGGCATTTCCATGTCACTGCAGTTTTTCTTCACAATTTGTTCGGAGAGAAGTGGTATTCTAGAAGTAATAAGCAGTTTTGGGGGCGTATTTAAGTACCGTCATGAAGGAGACACCTTAATGACCTCTCCGACAAAATTATCGAGAAAATGCCTAAACCTCATTCTAAGCAAACCGTCCCACTGTTGGTATTGTTAGTACTTTCATAATGGACTGCTATCCCGTCTCGTCAATTAAGAGCATCATTTTCTACTCGGGGCACAGAGTACCGTGGTAGCATAATATACTTTTCCAGATTTATATTTGTAATATTTTCACAGTAAAATCATAAGTTTTCAGATCAGATGATGTTATCTTCCAGAGAAACCTTTTTATGCATACCCAAAAATTAATAAGGGTCATTTATGCTGCGTGTTTACGTATGCTGCCAGTTTATTTTTATGAGCAAATAACTCAATAAAGCGTGTCACAGAAGTAGCTTCTCATAAATAGGAGCTTGCAAGTTAAAATTTCACCGATCGATGGAGACGAAACAATTCTTTTCTTTGTGTTAATCGGCAAATATCTCACGATTTCACTCGTCTAGTTATATAAATCAAATTATACTAATCGTTAATTTAGTCTCTCCTATAGGCATCGCCATACATTCGGAAAAGATTAATCAGTGTGTAAGGAAAGCAGGGCAGTCAGGTATCAGGAATAGAAAAATTGCATATACTCGTACGAGTGGAGAATGAAGATTTCACATGACCAATCGAGGCTATGGTCGCAGGGTATAGATTCCAGCCCATTTGCATTATTTCTCATTTTCATCAAAGTGATTACCCACGCTCTAAACTGCAATTATATGGGACTTAGCCTATTAGAGGTCTTAAGGTTACAGGTGTAACTGTTGTACTTCATGTTAAAACAGAGTACTTTTGCTGATTTTTTGAAAACTTTTCTAGCATTTCTGGTAAAAAAAATCAATTCGCTAATATTCTAAATATAGATTTGGACAAAAGTTAAAACCACTCCATTGGCTCCACCGAACACTCCTTCAAACAATACTCCATCGGAAGACAGATAATTTGCAATCCGCACATTTATTAGCGTAGATTTTTTAACACGGAGAAATATTCTTTGTTTCCTCGCGTCTTTCATTCCAAACCACCCCATGCCACACGCTACTGCTGCAGTTGACAGGCCAGTCTACGGAAATGGATGTGGACGCAAAGTGAATGAGGAGAGAGAGAGATACAGGCGGAGAGAGGGAGGGAGGAAGTGGGGACGGCAGAGAGAGAGGTTTCTCTCCTTCGAGGCGTGGGTCCCTTCGGGGACCACCCACGTGGAGAGAGGTTGTCGGGGAGGCGGAAGAGGGGCGGCAGGGGTGGGGGTCGCCGATTGAAGGGGAGGGTGTGTGTGTGTGTTTGCGGGGGGAGAGGGGGGTGGAGGGCTGAGCGGAGAGGAGTCGAGGGGATCCACGGAGGCGTGACAAAGACTTCTTGTTACTCCCACACTGCCGCGTCCACAGAAGATCTGGTAAGGGGTCGGCTGGCTTCAAATATCAGCGTTTCCACCCTTCCTCTTTTTTCCTCGTTCCGTCCCACCCTCCCTCCCCCGCCCCAACTCGTCCTCTCCCTCATCCACGGATGTGGGAACGTTTGTTTTTAAATTATTGTCCATCCCCTGCAGCCTCCTCCTATGCATCCCGCCAGGGAAAACATTAGCACCGATAGAGTTTTGCGATTTACTCTCAGCCAGCCAGCTACTTTCGTAACGGATGTTTTTCTGGTGCCGCGATAGAACTGAGTCAAGTCGCTCACCAGGAGTGGTCTATCACTCCTGGAAAATCTCCCTTCGCTGCAAAATGTACACCGATAGCAGAGGTTAGTAGTCCCGCCACAGAGAGAAACACTGCGTTTTAATGCAATCAATAAAAAAAAGATTACAAACATTCACGTGCCGATGCTTACAGTTTCAAATAATTAATCCATCCACGTAGTGTTTTATTGAACTTTTCCATCAAATGCCATCTATTTTTCATTTCTCCAAATAGTTTTCTCTATTTTTTTTCAATGTGTTATGGCAACTTGTTTGGAGTTGAAGCACATATTTTTATTTATTCAGCCATTTAAATTTGTTAAGAACATGGACTGATATATAATCATGATAGTGCCAATTTTTAGTGTCTTAATCCTTTAATACGATGAGTCACAATGGCGCAAAATAATAATATTATTTTTTTCAAGGATATTGTCGTCAAAAGGAAGGAAAACTTTTGAGATGCTTTCGAGACGAAGAGTTTTGATGTCGAAAGCCTAAAAAGTTGCTTGGGATGCAAAAAACTATATTAAAGCTAACATTTAGTCTTCTAAGAAACTGTCATTATTATTTGTAAATGTTGCATACTTAATGTTTTGAGGGTTTTGGTGTAGAAAATCTATTAGGCCGTCAAGCCTTCACAAAATGTTAACGGAGAACGATATGCAGACCATAACCGTTTTGAAAACCACAATTTAAAGGATTTATACTATTAATGAAACTATGGATTTTCGGAAATCATAATCGAATAATTTATCCGGTTTTAAATATATTTGAACTAATACCGCTAAGTTGAAAGGATTTCTGAGGTCATGCTATGATTCAATTTATAGCATATCAGAGAACATTTATTTATTCACTCGAATATCAACCAAATAAAATAGAAATACCATGGAACTTTCTGACTGATGTAGCTATTCTCTTACCACTTGATGAATAAATATTTTAATATTGTCAAATTTTACAAAAATAAGATATTATCACTCTGATGTAAACTTACGTCTCTCAAAATTATTTCTGTTGGGGGTTTATGTAATTACAAGTGAGTAGGTACAGAGTAAGTTTATTCTTTTTGGATGAAGTAGAATTATTATAACATGTCAATACAGTTTGTGCGTCATCCGAGCGAAGTTTTCACGTTCCTCATAGACTTAATATTCAATTGTTCTTTACAAAAATATTTGCAAAGCCCCTTTATAGATTTTATCTATTTAGCAGAAAGTAAGCCTTTTTTCACCGCTCGAAACACTTATCTGTTAAAGCTGTATTTGAAAAGTCAGGTCTGATACACTTGCTTGCTGTAAAAATAAGAGGAATTCCATTGAGGTCTATTCGAAGTGCGTTGCCTTATGCGGGAACATGCAAGCTGCACACCGGTGGAAATGCATGGATCAATACAGTACTCCTCACGCCAGTTCTTATTAATAATGTAAAAAAATGTTAATTAACTGCGCATATCATTTAGGAATGTTCCATAGTTAATGTTTTGAGGGTGTATGCGTAGAAAATCTTTGACTAAAAATATCTTATTAATTTTATGCTCAAAACTAAATCCGCAGTTGTGCAATTTTTTATAATATTGCGAAGAGTGATTCACAAATGCTTTTGATTCCGCGTACATAAGAAATCCATCCATCCTTGTTTGGTTCTTCACATGTACTCCTTACTTTTTTCCTTGAAATTTGGCAATAGACGTATGCTTTTCCGTTGAAAAATAGTCCGCATAAGTACAGAGCCATAACATTCTGTTTTATATCGTATTGCAGCATTTTTCCTCCAACCAATATCAAGCATTTTAAGGGAACATGCCCGATTGTATGCTTTTTTAAAGGAACACGGTCATTATGCCACGTTAACCGTCCCCGTAAGTGAACAACACGTGCTCCATGACCACAATTAATATTAGGGGTGCACGATCCCAATCACTCACGACAATGCATGAATCGGTCTACCAAATATCTCTGAAGGCCTTCGCAAATACTTCTTCGAAATTTTCGAATAAAATTTTGAGCAGTCCTGTTTCCTTTCTATGCTAATAATTTGGACAGTATATTTTTGACCACAGAAAGGTATTTTGACTTAGGTTTGCCGGTTTTTAAACTTACCACTATTTTTACTCCACAATTAACATTGTTACAACAAGAGATAAAAGTTTTTAACTTTAATCCCGTGATTTTACGATGATATGAAAGATAGGGGCCCTATATTTAATTGATCTTTTATAAATAAATGTCCAGACAAACCTTTAACATCAGCTTGGATGTGTGTTCCGATAAATACAGGTAAAAGCTTGCCAGAGCAAGATTTTGTGCTTTGCTAAGCCTCTAAAGCTACGTTGTGACCAAGTTGTTAAGGGAAAAAGGGCATTTTATAGCACAAAATATACTAGTTTCCGAAACACCTTGGCGGGAGCAATTCCGGTTTACTTATTTCACTCACTTCTCCACTCCATCGTGGAGGTAATATTCAGCCACCCCACGCCCCTCGCCACGAAATCTCTCCCCTCCCTTCCATTCCTCTCTGCTTCCCTTGTCACCCTCCAGCCAGTGAGCTCCGGAAACGAGGGAAGTCTCGCGGGTGAGTGCAGGCAGGCGGCAGCGGCGGTTTTGCTCCTTAACTTGGCGGAATGATATGCCTCCATTATGGTGTTCCCTTTTCCCTTGAATGGGTTTTATTGCTTTCTTGAGCGCTCTTTCTCTCTCCCTCTCTGTCTTTAGAGGCGTGCCATCATTTCCCGCTCCGATTTCGAGGTGGAAGACACAGCAGGGGGAGGGTGAAGAGAGAGAGAGAGAGAGAGGGAATGCAGCTTTGGAAATTATTTTGAAACACGCTAAATCGCGTAAACAACCCGATTTTTGTCCGAAAATTTAAGCTCATTGTACTTTTTACCAGGCGTATTTGTCGTGACAATGAGACCTTATGGAACTGGTACGAAACCTACTGACTTAAATTACGTACAACGGCGCATGAAGGCTGCTCTCATACAACAAGCCTGCATAAGCTTATCGTGATTTGAAAGAATTACCTACTTTTTTTGAAATGCAGTCGTAGTTTCATGTGATTAAATGAATCCACGAGGCTAATCATGTGACGATAAGCTTAAGCGCACCAAGAGTAATTAAACTAAAAAATCTCCAACTAGTATATCACCAAATACTGACAGGTGGGTCGCATTTTTTTCGTTTCAATATTAGATCATAATGTGGACACTCGTAAATATTTCAATGGAGATATTTCCAGCCAATCGATTTCTGGTGGACTTGCTGAGGAGCAGTACTATCATCTTTTCTTCAAGGACTGACTATTGGCTTTCAATCACCAATGAGAATTTTTTCATTTAGAGTATTATTCCGAATGTATGAATTTTCATTACTTGCATGTATATCCAAGAATGTCTAAGGACCTAATTCATTAGTTTTGGATCTAAAATTCAAGTAATCTTCATTTAGTAGGAAATGTATTGACCTGTGTAAGGAGAAATCTCTATTCGATACTTTGGTATATGCAACGGAGAAAGATGGAGAGTAATAAAACCAGCGAATAAGTAGCGTTCCTCAGCGCATTTCCTGGCTTCCAAGAAGGACGAAACAATGCCTTCAACTCCTTCGGAACAACACGCGCTGCCGGGATAGTCATTAATATGCAAGCAGTTGTCCTATCAGGACTGTAGTTAGATTTGACTAGAGAACGAATAGTTTTATATGCACCTGCATTCACGGAAAATTGATAAACGAATATTATTTCATATTATTATCAAAATAGATTTAAGATTGAAAGAAATAAATGCTGATGAAACCGTTGAAAAAGTTCCCACTCAAGGCAAAACATAGTTACGTCAATTTTATACAGTTAATGCATAATTTAGCAATTAATACATTTATTATGACTAGTGTCAACAGTGATTTAATATTATGGAGGCCTCTAATCGTCAGTGAATAGTCGTATTAACCACCTTCATCGGGATGAAGGTTTTAGCCATTTTTTCTATTTAAGTAAAAAATGCTATTAAATAATTCTACGTTAAGTCACGCAGGTAAAGACGGAAAAGAGAATTGTATAGAGTCGCTCATAACCTATAACCTATAATTTAACCTATAAGCGTAAAGTCATTTCATAAAGATGAAATTCGAACCCAATTCTCTCATTCGCCAAAATAGTTTGATAGCCACAGCTAGGCGTCACGTACACTTAATTAAGGGGGCTTGATTTTTATAATGGATGATCATTTTATAATAAATTTGATTTTCCGTTACACGAATAAAGATGAAGGAGTAACTAGAGATTTGGAATTGTTTATTCTCGGCCGAAAGAATAAATATGGTATGTATTAAGAAGAAGCTCATTTGAAACCCAAATATCGGGTTTATTATTCTATAAATTCATTTATTTATTCATCTTGGTCCGAAAACAGCACTTTTTGGCCTTTACATCGGTATACAATTACAGCACAACAGTAACAACAATACAAACACCCAAGCCCTAGGTGGAAAAAATCCCACCCTGGCGGGAATCTAACCGGATTTACAACCGACAACGCTGCCGGCAAATGATTAGGTTTTGAAAAAATATATAAATATTGTCTTGTACAGGGAAATATGGAGAGAGACAATAAATTTCGAAGCTACTCTTCATTTGAGGACGTTTCGATGCCTGACTGCGCCATCGCACTCAGGGCGTTAGATCCGAGTCTCTCACAGTAGACATCGTAAAGAGAAACGTGCAGAATCTTCTATAATTTAGCCGTGTTACAAATTTGAAAAACTAGCTCTTGTACCAATTGGTTCTAGTAACATCTGTCATGGTTCAAAACACGAAAATCTCTTCGATTGCAACAAAATTTCTTTCTCACTCTACAAAATCTTAACACTTATGGTTTAAAAAACCTAATGTACGTATGTTTGCATATTCATATACGTTTACATGTTAAACAATAGGTGTTATCGTATTTAATAAAACAATATCCGCAATTTAAAGTAGAACATCACTGAATATAATAAAATGTTGCATAGGAAACTTGAATCATATTTTCCCGATGCAGAGAATATAAGATATAATATATAATGATATCTGATAAGTACGTAGGAATAATTTTAAACATTCTCATTTCACTTTTTATTTGTAACATTTCAAATTAAAATTTTTTATTATCCTTCAAAACTCATACATTTAAACATTTCATCAATTCATTCTGTTTTCTGTAAGGACACCAACCCTAAATGATTCGAATTTACAAAATTTAATATTTTATTTTGATATCTAATTCAAATTGTTATAGACTTGGGGTCCTTTGCGATACTACTTTTCCTTGTGCGTATTTGCATGGTTCGTTTTGCACTTTACATGACTCATTTATTTATGAACTAGGTGGTTTTCATATCATAAACACATTGATTAATTCACGTATATTCAAAAGTTAATCGCCGACGTAGGTCGAGCGAGCAAAGTTAGTAACTCCCACGAGAGAGACTAACGGAAAGGAGGTTGAGTGGGCATAGGAGAGATGAGGGGAAAAGAAAAAAAACCGTAAATTGTTAATTCTGGGAGCAAAATACCCGCCCACACCCAAGACGTAAAAGTTCCCGGCCCAGCTCCTCGGAGACTTCAACGCCCGAAGTCACGGAGATATCCGTCCATACCTGACTCGATGTCGCTTTGCTTATCACTATCACTCTCTCCCTTCCAATACCCCTTCGTCCTGCAACTGAAGTTCCCAATCCCATCACTCCTTCAACAGCACTATCCTATCTCTATAAGTCCTAAAATCTGAAATTTAATTTCTCCCAGATGCTTCCCTCCGCACCATTCACAGCCGCCTTGTCCTATAAGATTCTATACTTGTACCGGAGGGCCCCAAAAATCATCTCTAACGGAGGTGATTTATATTCAGTTATCGGTATTTGGAGGAAATAGATGGTGAATAAACCATGTTTTTAACCTTAAACATTTATTTTAAAGAACAATAATTTACGAGGAAATTTAATTAGGAATACCACCAGCATTGAGAACGAAGTATTTGACGTCTGAGAACGTGATGAAAACGCTGTCATTAGTAGTCCTGATACATAGTTGAAGACACGGTCATGGTTATTCTGGCGCTAAAAAATAGTAAAGTGTAAACAAGATATGGAGATAATCAGACATAAGGAGATAAGTGACATAAGATTCGATCTGCGAAAAACGTGCTGTTACAAATAACATACGTATAGGCTAAGTATAAGCAAAGTAGGAAATATATTACGCAATTATTCAAAGAAACCATAATTAAAGAAATAAAACTATAAAAATACGAAAGGGATATATAAACCTTGTTTAGGTTTCTAATTTTAATATTTTAACTTGGCCAAAGTCTTCCATTATAAATGCTAGGAATTAGTCCATAAAAATATTTCCTCCCACTTTTCTAAAATTCGTAAGGAATTCGTGCAAATGTTGTCCACCTCCACGGTTTTATTCTATTTCTATACATTTATTGCACTATCTCGATAGTAATTACGCCTTCATTTAAGCTTTCGCCAAAAACATGTTTATTTCTGTCTAAGCTGGCTGGTCTAATATTTATATAATCCTCTATGAATTCCTTCCACCCCTGATTGCTGACTCAACTAACGATTTTCCTGCCATATATTATACTCTAGGCACGATTTTTATTTATTACTTCGTCTTAGTGGCTTTAATTTCCTTCACAATGCGCCAATATCTTCCTTCCATTGTGGAATTTCCTTATCCTCACACTGTGTCTTCCATCATGGTTCTTTCTTCCTTTAGTTTCTCGTTGCAGTAATTTCTTATCTTTTTGTCCTTTATTCTATTATATGTCAATAAATTCTTCAATTTTTTTCTATTGTTTATCTTTCTAATTATGTCATCTGTAATTAATAACTTCCCTGTCCTTTTCCTATTAACCATTCCTTATATTTTGTTTGCGGCTTCTAACATAAATTGTTGATCCGTGTACACGTTTCCATATTTTTGATGCCCCCGTTTACCTGTCCTCATCCATAAATTAGTCGATCACCTCCTTATACATATTTCTTTTCATTCCCGTTAATGCTTCTATATTGTATTTCCTCATCCGCCCTTCCTGTTTTAACCTCTTAAATCTTACTTTGCAATGAATTAGTACTAAATTATGATCAAAATCCGCATTCGAATCCTGAGAATTATGCGAATTGATTACGCTGTTCGTCAAATCTTAGCCAATTCATAGAATAGTTTGGCTCATGCATCTCGATTGGTGACCCTAATCGATGCATTTTTGTTGCTACCGTCAGTGCAATTCTGGGGATCATCATCAGAGTCGCAGTTCATTTGGAGGAATACTTATATTAACATTAGCTTACAGTAATTTCAACTTCCCTGCAAAAAATTCCAATTAAATGTCTTGAGATCTGGCTTTACTAACCAATCTGATAACATAATGATACAATTAATCTAAAATTAATTCCGCTATTCCGGGTGTCCCTTTGCGTACCCTTTGAATGTTGGCTGAGGAATTTTTTTTTACGAATTTAGGAATAATTGGTAAATGAATCCAGAGTGGTTAGTACCCATCAATTCTACCACATTTCATTATCACCCCCACAACTCCCTGTTCGCACTCATTCTCTCTTCTGCTCATCTTGATGCAATCGCCCCATCCTTCCTCCCTCTCCCCCTCCAACACCGACGCAACAATCCACCGGCAGCCAATCACTCGACTCAACCCGTGAGCGCATTTCAAACGGAAAGAGTAGGCGAGGAAGGGGTACAGTGATTGATGAGAACTTAAACACCTGCGTGGCGCGGGGATTAAATAAAAGGAGGACCGTTGGAGGAAATGAGGCTGGTTACATGAAGGGGAAGGGGTGCTTCTACGCCTCTTCGCCGAGAACGGGTGGGTGGTGATGTGATGCGCGGCTGAGATTGCAGGGGAGGCTCTCCGGAGGGAGGAGGGAGGCGAGAAAGGGAAGGATAATCGAGGAGAGAAGAAGAGGACAAACTTGAAGAGGATGATGGATTAGTCGAAGGGTGTAGAAGAGCATGAGGATGCACTTGAGCTATCAGCATGGCAGGTTCTTTAAAGACCCACTAATCTATTTGATTATTATTATTAGGTAATCTACCGGTTAAGGTAGGTTTTTGGATGGACACAACTATCAAATAAACATTTTGTGACTCCCCATCTAGCAAACTAATCTACATCAGGTCCCTCTTCATCTCTGCGTACTTCTTTCCTCCCTTCATCCCGTCCAACATCCCTATCCTGTTCCTACCCTTACCTCGCTTGCTCAACATTCTCCCCTCTATTACCCTCTTCAACATTCCACTACCGCTCAATACGCCTTTCATCCATTTTTCTTGCCTCCATAGGATTTCTCTCAACAAACCCCTCTCCTCACCCACCATTTCTAGTACTTCCTCATTTGTTTTCCTTTCGGTCCATTTCACCTTCTCCATTCTTCTCCACACCCACATTTCAAAAGCCTCCAATCTACGTCTATCCTCCTGCTTCAGCGACCACGTTTCCGCACCGTACATAGCTACGCTCCATATCAGAGTTTTTACGAGTCTTGTCTTAACATCCCTACTCAACGTCCCCGTCATCAACTCCCTCCTCCTTGAGAAAGCCTCCTTGCCTAGCGCAATTCTTGTCCTTACGTCCCTACCACTTTGACCGTGTTGGTCCAAAACACTTCCGAGATATGTAAACTGTTCTACCTGCTCTATTCTTTCCCCGAATCTATTTGATTATAGCCACATAAATGTTTTATATTTAATCCGTCACCTCGGGGACATTAGGCGAAACACACTTCATATACGAGGGTCATCCGGAAAGTAGTACCCGTTCGTGCCGCATGAAGTGCTGACGACGCGAGTAGCCGCTGGACGAGGTCAGATAGCTTCAGTGGCTTGTCTGCCTTCTCTGAGCCAAGTTGCGTGACGCTAGCATCGCCTGTGTTGTTTCTGTGATTGTTTACAATGTTTAAAAAAATTGAGAACGCCGCCAGTTGTGAAGTGAGGGCAGTGATTAAATTCCTCAATGCAAGAAACGTTCGCCCATGTGATATTCATCGCCAATTGAAGGAGGTGTATGGAGACAATGTAATGGACGAGTCGTCTGTTCGGCGGTGGTGTCGCAACTTCAACATGGGGAGGGGGAACACACACGACGATGAGCGTTCGGGGAGACCGTCTGTCATTACAGACCAACTGGTGAGCTCAGTTGACGAATTCGTGAGGAACGATCGGCGCGTCACAATTGATGACATCTGTGAGCATTTTCCCAATGTTTCTCGAACAATTGTTCATGAAATTGTTAAACACCATCTGCATTATGCAAAAATTTGTGCAAGATGGGTCCCTCGCATGCTTACAGATGAGCACAAAACCAAGCGTATGGCTGCAGCACTGACGTTTTTGGGACGTTATTCTGATGAAGGAGACTCTTTCTTGACTCGCATAATTACTGGTGACGAAACATGGGTTTGTTATGCATCTCCTGAGAGTAAACGACAGTCAATGGAGTGGCATCATGCTCATTCACCAAACAAACCAAAAAAATTCAAGACAGTTCTGTCCACCAGGAAACTCATGGCAACCATTTTCTGGGATCGACGAGGTGTATTGCTTATATATTTTATGGCCCGTGGAGACACTATTAATGCCAATGCGTATTGTGAAACATTAAAGAAATTACGGCGGGCAATACAAAATCGGCGGCGAGGTCTATTGTCTACTGGTGTCATTCTCGTTCATGACAATGCCAGGCCTCATGCAGCTGGGATAACACAAAAACTTTTGCAGCAATTCAAATGGGAAACTTTCGACCATCCACCGTATAGCCCGGACTTGGCCCCTTCAGATTTTCATCTCTTTACAAAGCTTAAAGACTTTTTGGCAGGAAAAAGATTTGACAGCGATGAAGAACTTAAAGAAGGAGTGACCCTGTATCTCAATGAGCTGGCGGCGAAGGACTATGCAGCAGGAATACAGAAACTTGTCACACGTTATGACAAATGCCTTAATTTGCTTGGAGATTATGTTGAGAAGTAGTTTAAAGTATCCTCTTTCAAATAAAATTTTTTATGTTTGTTAATATTTACTTTTGTGTCTTTATTTCACGAACGGGTACTACTTTCCGGATGACCCTCGTACATAGGGAACAAGGTGAATTTCACATCATATAAGTTTGCTTAATTAAATATGAATAAAATCGTTTGATCACTATTCTGAAATGAAAATTATTCTGAGAGAAAGTTCAACTCACTCACATTATGAGATAAGGGACTCATGAAGTAGGAAACGATATTTGGAAAGGTTAAATATGAGAAAGTATTTATTACTATTCATTAAATAAGAATAAACATTTCTCAATGGAAGGTGATTGTCCGCGGAATCGGGACATTTCAATTACGATATAATAAATATTTTCAATAAAAATCGTTATAATATCTTCCAAATGTACATCAAAAATACGTAAATGCAAAAGAAGACAGTGGAAATGTAAGTATCTAAGGAATAGATCAAGAAATACATTAAACAAATGAATGCAACTTGCTATGATTTGATAATATGGGATACGGAGATATCCTCTGAAGGCTTTTTGCAGATTTCAATAAATTGGCCTGGGAAAAATTGGGATAATTACACAGAAAAAAAAAGAAAAATGAAAGTGTTATATAAGTCGAAGATTTTCACCCGCATTCCAGTGCGAGGTTGAATGGTCAGAAATACCCTTTCAGTCTCAAGATTTGATGTACTCCTCTACAGATTTTCGACTAAAAAATTCGTCATGCATTCCTACTAAACTTGTCATAAGACTAAATGTCGCCTATGCAAGTGCGCACCTACTTAAAATAACGGAATATCGAATCATCTTTGGATTGTTACCATCGCTTAGTATGCCATTCGTCTTCCTATTTTCTTAGATAATCGTACACATTTGCACAGAATTACTAGGAATGTAAAACCTCAGATATTTAGCGGTGGAGCCATTATTGTACATTAATTTCGAGCCAATAAATTACCACAATCACACACACGCACCCATATATATACATTTATATTCAAGCAACGCATGTATATATATATATATATATATATATATATATATATATATATATATATATATATATATATATATATATATATATATATATGTATATATACAACGTTTCATGGCACGCATATTCAGAAGAAGAGACGAGCCACATTGGCCAAATACACATTCAAACATGAAATCCCGCCATGCGGCGAACAAATATTATTTCACACATAGAAATAGATATAAGGAAAGGGGATAGGAAAACACATAAAAGACAAAACGCACCGTTCCTATCCTTTATGATATCGTTTGAATGCTTTTCTACCATCCTTTCCCCTTCTTGTGTGTCGTCTATTTCTCCTTTGGTGGGTGAAACAGCTCTCTAACGCCATCTCTCTGGGAAAAGCAATCGGAGCATTTGGGCGCTTTATAAGATCGCAGATCTGTGTAAATTAGGTTTCCTTATAAGCTTAAGTGGTAGAGCATCCGCTCGGCAAGTGGAAGGTCCGTGGTTCAAATCCCGGATAAGGAAATACTTTTACATTTGTGACCTGCTCGAATCCGCCTTCCCCACCTTTCCTGTGTTTGTCTTTTATGTGTTTTTCGATCCCCTTTCCTTATATCTATATCTATGTGTGAAATAATATATATATATATATATATATATAGTAAATAAATCTATTTCGAATTCAACTCCTTATGGATTAACTGCTTGTACCTAACCACGGGATTGTTGTATGATCACTTTGGAGAGGATAAAGTTGAAATATATTTCTGGTGTGAGTCGAGAAAACAGTTAATCTTTCACGAAAACATACGCCGAGGACTGACACAAGATGAAGCTATGAATGAAAAGCATGTGATGAAGCTCCGAGCAAAATCACTTCCTTGCTCCTCTCCCTTTTCAACCCCATCCCTCTCGTCCATTACTCCGAAATCCCTTGCATTCAGACAATCTCATTCCCATCATCTCCAACTCCTTTCAATCCTTTCAACTTCCTATTTCGAAGTTCCAACCTCGTCTTCCCTACCAGCACCCATTCCTCAACCCTCCCTCGTGCAGCATCCATCTCGGAAAGAGTATCCCATTACCCCTCCATTTATACCCTTTGACACATTCCCACTCTCCGTCTCCCGACCCCCCACGTCATTCCATCCCTTTCAAAACTTCTCCCTCCTCCTTGCTTCATCGTCTCCCTTCCCCCCAACCCACAGCACCCGCTCCCCTCCCCTTCGCCCACCAACCCAAACCCCTCCCAACATCCACTAAGGTTGCGACAGCCATACGAGGAACGCGGCGCCTCCGACGATACAGGGAGCGATGGGGCGAAATCAATCAAACCAATCGCTCAATCTTGTTTACCCCCCCCCTGGCGCGGCCCCGTTGTCGTGACATACCCCGTAAACTTCCCTCCCGCCTGCCTTCTTCCAGCCCTCTCTCCACAACCACCCGCCCGACACTCCCATTCTCATGTTGATATCACACTCCAAATTTCTATTAATGCAGTATGATTCCCTCGTATCAAAACCTTTCACCGGCCTGAGAGCACCCTCTTCCATTCTAATCCTATCCTGTTCAGGAATGTTTACTTCCACCTTAGTAACAGGGCTAGCAGGGTTGATCAATTTGATTTTCACAGTTCACTTTTTTTTCCTAAACTGATACATCATATATTGTGCGATGATCGAATTAATAACTATTTTTCTCGATTAAATCTTTCATTTTTACGCAGGTGAATTTATGCTTGCATGCAATATGAATTCATAACTATAAAAAAGTGGTAATTGCATAAAAATACAAAAATATTTGTTGATAACCCCTCCCGTTCACCCTTGGGGAAAATTACCCTTCAAATATTAGAAATCGACGTTAGAGTTTGATCAAAATCTGTTAGACAAATGCGTATTTCACTGATGGTAATCATTATTTGGCTAACAATAACTTTCGTTTCGTCTAACAGTAATTCTATTTAATAAAATCAAGTTGATTCCCATTTAATGCCAATAAAATGATAATAACGCGTACAGTCAATATAAGATCAATTATCAAAGATTATATATATCGGGCTCTTCAATGAGCCCGATATACTATACATAATAAATATGTGTATACTGGTAATACTAATATAATATATGAGTTAAGTTGGAACATGACACTTTCAGGCTTCAATTCGTGGGGTTGTTTGATGTCCATATTAAATGAGTTTGTAATTTCATAATCATAAATTTTTGGTAATCATTAAGTGTGTGGAAAATTACGAACTCATTTAATATGGCCGTGAGCGTTATTGATAAATCTCAATTGATAGCGTTGCTTGCTATTCTATTGATTCGGGTCATTAAAAACGGTGGAACTTGGAACTATAGTTTCTAATTTTAAGAAGTAGCGTACGCTAGTGACAATACATGGGAACAGATAAATTAATTAAAATCTCTCACCTAAATTCTTATGAAACAATGGAAATATAATTAAGTATGTTAGAAAGGTAGAAGTTAGAAGGGTGAAAGAAAGAGAAAAAAAACCTTTACACTCCCACACTCTTTTAATACAACACAACCATGGTTTCTATGCTGCGCATCATCCTACCTTATGATGATGCGCAGCATAGAAACCATGGTTGTGTTGTATTAAAAGAGTGTGGGAGTGCAAAGTTTTTTTTCTCTTTCTTTCACCCTCACCATGAAGGAATTCCACGAAGTTAAGCCTGAAACTGTTACCTTTAGTAGTTAGAAGCCTAAATAAGATATACCTATAAAGGACAATAGGCATGTATTACCAACGGTTAACATATAGTATTTCTGCAGTAAATCAGATTTTTATAACCTTAATTAACGTTTAATGGCGTATCCTTTCAGAAAACAAAACTTTGTGTTCCGTCTTTCTAATACTCCCTTTCATTACCCATCAGCTCCTGATTGGAAGTCAGAACATAATTTGAACAATAAAACTGCAAGCAGCAAAAAAACCATATGCCTCAAGTATTAGTGCGCAGAATATGCACGTGTTTCAATGATCACGATATCTTTATCTAGAATTGAAAAAACCTTCATCCATGTGAAATGTCCAAAACTGTTTAGATAATTACACCTCTGGCCACTTGCCTGATGAAGGGGCTAAGGTGTGCTTTCGCTGTGATCGCTCCTAACTTCCGTTTCACTTGATAACCACCCAATAAAAGACAGTTGCGTGCCCAGGGGGTGGTGATAAGCGGTTCAGTTTGGTAGAGGCCGTGTGGGGGGTGTGGTAAGGATGGCGAGGGGGGGGGTGGGGGAGGACTTGGACGAGGCGCTGCTTGCTGTCTCGTGATGACGAGGAAAACATCTCATTCCGATCAGCTGCGGGGCCCACCACCAGGGGCGGCGTTGTATTGATCGGCATACGCCATGACGGAGAGGCGGAAGACGCCGAGTTGTTCCGGCGAAACCAATGTGGCCACCGCTCCCTGGGATCGAATGCAGGTGTTTCAATTAAGGCTGAATAGGGCCGCCTGATAGGTGGAAGGGGCGTGGGTGGCAATATGGCCGAAGAATGGGAGCGCTTGGAGAATACGGGAAGAGGTTGGACGCCGAAACTAAATGAGTAATTGCCCTGCCATCACGATGGAAACCGGGAATATGGAGTTGGTATGGGTACAGCTGTATCGGATGTGGTAGGCAATTCAAATATGCACATTGCATCAAAACTGTGCTTTTTTCAGCTCACTTAAGGACAATAAAATATGGCGATAATACGCCGTTTTGTAGCTTGAAGGGTTAGTGATTTGGCGAGGAAAAGAATCCACTTTTTCTGGCTTGTGAAAATGGTGAACTTCATAATGCTCTCTATTGCTCAACAGATTTAGATTTTATCCCATTGTAGCATGATCATTACCTAATATTTTATAATGAAAGGCATTGCGCATGTAAAGTTATGCTGAGGGCTGAGAAAAATACAGGTAAACGCAGAGAAGAAGAAGATAGCTAATAGAAATTGCATCCAAATTTCCACATTTTAAATCAAATAGGCAAATTGTTAAGAAGCTTTTCAATAACATTTCATCCATCAGAAAACTCTCAATAATTAAAAATAACGAATAAACTATAATATTAAGCGGAAAAATCACAGATTTTAGAAATATAATTATGTCACTTGTAAGTTTTCAACATTCTTTAGCATAATGCCATTTTACCGTAAGATTACGACTAAAATAGACACAATGTATAAAATGTTGTCATCAATCACAGAGTGAAACAAGTCATTTGTTGAAAGTAATATTGTGAAATAATTACGTTCCTGCGATTGGAACTCCAATCGTCCCATTTATCGAATGCCTATTTCAATTGAAAGCCACCTTATTCCAAAACAAATTTCCATGTTTACTTGCGAGCAACAGATGCCTCAGCTACGAGTACGTTTTTTAATGAAACAACAAATCGGGTAATATTCTGGTTAGACATTTTTAAATTGTAAATGTCCACGCACAAATAAATCACTCCCTCACTCCTATACGCGAGTCGGCGTACTTTTTTTCTCTAGTAATATTTCCCTCGGGAACGATCGCAATTGAATGAGCACCCAAGTGCTTTACCCCATTTCCGATGCACATTTTGAGTATTCATGCGCATTCGTGTATTTGCGCACCTGACTGCGGTGAGGTTTATCGTTGTTCCAAAAAATAATTAAAATTCAATTAAAGATTCTTCTCATTTCTTCCGCCTTATATCGTCCTATCTATATCTTAGCTCTTATAGATATGGGGCATTTAAATTCATTTCGAACGCACGTCTATGAATCAAAAACGTTGAAGTTTTATCTCAAACTGAAGCATGCATCATTCACTTCCGCGACGGTATGGTGCTAGATATGATCGAAGAAATCGGTAGCAGGATCTGATTAGTTCAATGCTGACATATGCATTTGAATCGATTGAGAGTCTAAGCACAGTTGTTAACGGCAGGAAGAAACTTAATTTAAATGCCATTTCCATTCAGTATGAATTAATCAAGTTGAGAGAGTGCATGGAAGAATCGACCCATTGGAGTTGGCTGATTTGAGCGGCGAGATTGCGTCGGACGCGTTTGGCGATGGCAATAGGAAGAGAGAGAGAGAGAGGTGAAGCGAGACAGTAGTGAGGCCTTGGGGGGATGAAGATGTTTGTACATATAATGAAAATCCGCGGCAGAGGAAATATTGACAGCTCACGATGAAGATTGCACGACGTATCTTTAGAAGAATGCGTACATGTCCTTGTTAAGAAAGATAGCGAAGACATAAGTATCGGTTTCTCTTTTAAGAGCTTTTACTCTCCATACGATTACACTAACAGTTCTCCGACTTACTTTTCAGACCTTTTGCTGTATTTGGCGCAATGAGAAATATTACCATCATGTACGAGTGGAGTTAATCAGTATTTGCATAGAAGGTTCACACCAATACTTCTCCACAGGCTTGAATTATTTTAGATTGTAGTTCGCAATTCTATGTATTTTTGGGCGTAATTGTTCAAATTGTGGTCTATGCAGGCAATGTGCACAAGTCCTTGACTAATATCGAGGGAAAACTTTCCTGAGAGACTGATGGGACTCCGCATTGCGATTTCCGCATTTCATAGTAGCACTCCATCGAGGAACATAACACTTTAAATTATTTTTAAAAGTGAAAACCAATGCAAATACAAAAACAAAGTCAATAATATAAGAAATGAATGATTGAACGGAAGACATTAAAATGTTAAGAAAGAAGTAACGCGAAACCCTTTAACATCATTCAAATTGTGATCAATTATCAATGCTCTTGTTATCAAGCAAATCATATAATTATTTAAGATGTCATGCGAACTTTTAATCCTATTGGTCACAGCTTTCCTCTGTTTTTCCTGAATTCATAATGAACACTAATTTGGCCTGTCAAAAGACTTATTTATATAATTCACGTACCATAGAATATTACACTATGATCATACCTTCATTAATTTCTTTGCTATGGTTTCATTTGTATTTTTCATCCTTATAAGCACAAAACAAACCGTCTTTATATTAGCTTTAAAAGCAATAATTATTAAGATATCTAAAACTGTAACTTAAAAACCATAATTTGTTTTAAATCACAATAAAGTCTAGAACAGGCACTACATGAATAAATGTAAATACATATGATACGAGAATTAAGCGACTGTCGCCGACCGGACTAGACCCTACATATACAAAATTTGATGCATGCAACCATTTTATATATCAGCTAGAACTTATCTTTGGAACATTTTCAAAAAATTCTAACCCCCCCCCAAAATGAAAGTCTACTGTTCAGATATAACATAAGTGATATAATAATCAGATAGATTGGATTAGAGGTAGTGGAAATAGCGTGCTTAGTTTCGGGCGTGGCATCGTAATAATTAGCTGCGAATTGGACAGATCACCAGAGAGTCATCAAATAAATGGACAAGTATCTCAAGTGTACGGCATGGAAATCAATCGGGGGGAGACAACTTCTACGTAGTTCGCGGGAAATATAAGCTGACTGGAGACGCTAAAAGACGGACGCTAAAAGGAAAAATTAGCAATGAGTCACGAATTCGTGCGATGCACGGAATTGACTAGAAATATCTAACAATGAAAAAAATGGAATGCCTGGAAAGAGGGGTACTTTTGTGACCACACGATTGAGATAAAGGGTGAAGACCAAGTGGAGAGATTTAGTGGGAAATGACGAAATATTGAGATGAGTTAAAGTGGAGAAGATCCTACCGAATGTTACACACGAAAAAGTTGAATAAATTGATCTAGCGACCGTACCATGCGGCATGCCATTGGACACTATGCGTCGCGAACCATTAAATGGAAGGGAAGACCCCCATGAGGGAGAGCAGGAGACAAACCCGCGAGCAGGATTCTGAATAGAGCTGGTTCAAGAGATGACGACTCTCTCGGTCGCAAATCTCACGGTCCGAACGATCACGTTATCGGACCACTTATTTTCACTACGTGTGTCGTACAGTAGACTCTTATCGATACTCTCGTCTTGATCTTCATTCTCTCTCCCTCTCTCTCCGACACTGCTTCCTTCCTTCTGATTCGGAGCGGAAAGAGAAAGTGAAGGACGGGGATAGGGGGAAGAGAGATAGAGAAAGAAGTTTCCGGGCGTAAGAGGCTCAATTTGCGCCAACCGGCACCAATCGCTTTCGCAAGGTGGGCCTCCAGATGCCCTCGTCCCTGGTGACGTGCGAGTCACGCGGCCTCTACTGCTCGTCTATCCCCTTAAGAGGAACTTCGTAGACATTTCGAGGGAATGCGAGGCCTCACACGGATTGAATTCTAACGGAACATGCTTAATGGCACTTGAAAGCATCGCACGCCGGAGTTTTCCTTATTCCATCACCTTTTCCGCTCAAGAGTAACAAATTTAACGAACCTACTGCTCACGGCTCGCCAGAAGGAATTGCGCTTTTGAAACGAAGATATAGTATATCATATAATGCTTAAATTGAAATGTAATATTTAACGAATATTTGCGCTATTTTAGTTACATTTAACGAATTGGTGGTTAGAACAGAATATGATTTCTGGAATAAATAGTTTTGTTATTATACTGAGGCAATCCTGTAACGCAGGAAATAAAAAAATGGTACATTCTGTTGAGAATATTTAATTATAATGTTACTGAACAATAATAAAACTAAAGTGATTTAGATAAAGGAAAGATACGCAGGTAAATTACACCTCATTTAATAATTGAAACAGTTTCACTAATTAATAACAGGCACGGGATACCGACAATTAGAACACCACCGGTAGAGCTCTGAGGCATATAGGTGCACGTAATATTATATTTATGCCATACGTATTAACGGGGATATTAAAATGTTAAAGGAAGTATAGCCCATTCACCGCTGGTTAATAATGTGACAAAATAGTTTTAATTTGAACGTATGGAGAGACGAGGTAGGCTTAACGCAAGACTGTAGAGTGTTCCAAAATTTTGAGACAGTATTAATGGAAAAATTAAGGTAAACCATGGTACTGGTTAGGGTTATATGAAGAAATCTGGGCTGAAAATAGGTTAATCCTTCATAAACACCATCTATGAGGCTAAAAATACCATTTAGACATGATGAAGCCAGTTTGAGGAAACGAGAAAAGAGAGAAGAACGTAGGAAATATTTCCGTTTGACATCAAAGGTTTACCAGTTTAGGTCAAATAGGCATAAGAGAGGAGAATTTCACAGAATCGTGCACATTATAATTACAAAAAGAGAGAGATGTAACTCAAGTGAACTCATCATTCACTAAATTTTTGACAATATTTACCTAAAATTCCGAAGAAACTATTACGAATTACAATGGGATCACGTTATCCATTCTGAAAGTCAAAATTATTCTGCGAGTATTAACAAAAATGCATATACGTACTTCTCGCTAGTTGTCATCGAGGTATTGATAGGGAAATATTGGAATAATGAATGAAGGCCGGAGAATCGAGGGTGCTATTTTATGAAGACCTTCCCTAAAGGCAGAATGTATTTATTCCCTCATCGCTTGTCATTATGTACCCGTAGTATCTAGATACAAACAACACATACCGTTTTATAATAAATACGAATTTTAGACAAGGAAGATAAAGTATCCGAGGCCTGAATAGGTGGATGTATTTCTAATACTAATCTTTGGCTGGACAAAAAGATGAGTAAGATGGGCAGATTACTATTTATTGCTCGTCAATACTCGTCGCTGGCTTGAACCACTGTTCGTCATGAATGCCAATCGTGTACGTTTCCGGCATTCTTAAAGGATACATGAGCTTACTCAAGAGTATGGGAACGTTGTCTGGATTCTGAAAAATTATAAACATAATAGCCACTAACTATTGTAATTTTCATGACGAAAGTTTGAATTTGATAATAAAATGTTCTCGTGCAACCGGCACGTGGAAATGAATTCCAGTTTTTCTTTCACCCGGGCAGAGTATACGACTCACTCTAATGGCATATTCATTCGAGAGCAGGCGAGAATGTGGAAAAGTTTTCAACCTCTCAGGGCGAAGACTCAGGATGTCTGAGTGGAATCATATTATTATTTGTCATTAATAATAATTTAACGGTAATCCTATGAATTTTTTTAAATTTTCAAGAGAGATAAGGTGTTAGCGATGAACACAAAATAAAATATCGAGCAGGATTCCCACAATGCCAGAGGAATTACAGATATTCCCCTACGTTCCATAACGCCAAATAAAGTAGACAAATAACAAAGGGGCGACGGGCCAAGGTGATCATGAGTGATTGTAAGAGTGACGTGCCCGACATCTTTCGGACGATTTGTGCCCGAGCGTACGGGCCACGAGACGTTTCTGTCAACCTGAAGTCCGCTGCTCGAGATGGGCGTGGTGCTCCCTGCAAATGAGCCCTCCCGGTTCCCCCCGTTGCAACTTGTTACCTGTCGTTTCGGCGATCACACCCAGGGAGGCGTTATGGACGCCCTGGAAGTGCAGATTCGGACGAGAGTGAGAGACGGCGTAGGTGAGTGGAGGCGAGGGCAAGGAACGCATGAGGAGGGAGGGGGCGGGAGGATATATGGCAGAAGGCTTAGGGGAGCCGTCGATGGGAGCATTTTTCGAGCACTCCACTAGGGCTTTGGAGAGGGGGCGCTATGGGTGGCGGCGTCTTTTCATGATTCTGGGGTTCCGCGAGACCCCGTTGAAAATAATGACAAGAGGCCCGTTCCTTTTTTCCCTTATCATCGCGACTGCCGGCAAAGGAGTAATAAAAAATGATCCCTGGCGCGCAGAAGGACGTTAACGAGGACGTTAATTGCTTACTAAATCCATCGCTCATGTCAAGAGGCGAGGGGGGAGTCGGGGCGGGGGAGGGCCGGGCGGTAGGGTGTGGAGGAGGAGGCCGGGAGGCGTGCGGCTCCGGTCCTCGTGCCATCTCCGATCCTTCCCTACTCATGCCCCCGTCGCGACGAGGCTACGCCGCGGGGAGAGAGTGCCCAAGTGCCGGGAGTCCCTCGGAGCTGCGATTTGCCCGCGGCCGGCGCGAGGGTGAAATGCGTTGGGCGTACGACGCGACGATGCCCGGGGAGGACGCCACCCGCCGGGCCGGAGCGCGGATGGCTCGTCAGATCCCATTCGAAATATCCTTGAATCTCGTAAGGGTGATGACTCGTGAATGTCACATTCCACGAGCCCTTCTTGAATAGATTGATTACAGGTCGAATGTTGACGAAATTGGGCCTTGAGGGCCTTCCTCAAAAGCACCTACCTCGGGAAACGAACAATTAATGTGTTCAATCTATTTTTCACTTTTGCTTTCCAAGGTAATTGGCCGCCGTTATTTTATGAACACACATTCATGTTTCATTCTCTGCATTTAATTCTCATTGTTCATCTCCAGTTACCACGGTAAATGGAAATAACCATAATTTGCTGTTAGCCTGCCTAGACAACAGTTACACATGTGTATTCTAGTATGTGGAAGCAATATAAGGAAACATTCCGCATTGCACGTGAAAATTTTCTATCGTGATAACTCGTTAAAAAGGCGTACTTCCTTGGAAAATAGTCGTCGGTCATTCGGCTGCATTACAAATTCTCTTTGTGTAATCCTTTTAAATGGATATCCTTCGTTTAAATTAATTTGCTCAATGAGGGAAAAACAATTTAAAAAGCATAATCTTACGATTGCATTATCATGAAAAGATTGATGATATTACTAATATCATAGAATAAACTTCCATGGTTTCAAGAATTATTTTTTGATAAACATATGAAATGCGAAATATGACAGCCTCGAAAGAAATTATTATTTCTATATATATAAACCATAAAACATAAACACAGTAATCAACCCGAAGGTTGGTTTAGTAGGTGATGGTAGAGCTCACCCATGTACCAAGCCCGACGGCGTGTGAATATTCACACATCAGGGTAGGGGGGCCAGCTCCTTTATGGTTTCCCAGGAAGATCCTGGTACCCGAAAAATCAACTAGCTTGGGTGGAGCAGCAGGTGGCCAAAGTGCCTTGCCCGGGAATCGAACCTGGGACCCAGTAGTCCAACGCTCTACCCTTTGGACTACCGCGCCCCTTCAAGTTATATATATATATATATATATATATATATATATAACTTAAACGGATAAACGGATAAAACGTTAAACTTATACTAAACTAAATACTAGTTAACTATAACTTAAACGGATAAAAGGACTTATATATATATATATATATATATATAATATATATAGGCGGGATTTTCAAGTTTATATATATATATAAATATATATATATTTATATAAATTATTATATATAAATTATATATATATATTTATTATATATATATATATATATATATATATATATATATATATATATATATATATATATATATATATATATATATATATATATATATAAACTTGAAAATCCCGCCATACGGCGCACAAATATTCATTCAAACATAGAAATAGGTATAAGGAAAGGGGATAGGAAAACACATAAAAGGTGAACACAGGACATGTGGGGAAGGCGGTTTTTGAGCAGATCACGAAAGTAAAAATATTTCCTTATCCGGGATTTGAACCACGGGCCTTCCACTTGCCGGGCGGATGCTTTACCACCTAAGCTAATAAGGAAACCCGATTTAACTTGAGATCTACGATCTTATAAAGCGCCAAAGTGCTCCGATACATATTGCCCGAGAGATGGCGTTATGGAGCTGTTTCACCCACCAAAGGAGAAATAGACGGGACACAAGAAGGGGAAAGGATAGTAGAAAAGCATTCATACGATCTTATAAAGGATAGGAACGGTGCGTTTCATGGCACGCATAGCCAGAAGAAGAGACGAGCCACATTGGCCAAACACATATTCTTTTTACTTACTCTTATTTTTTACTTTCGTGATCTGCTCAAAAACCGCCTTCCCCACATGTCCTGTGTTCACCTTTTATGTGTTTTCCTATCCCCTTTCCTTATACCTATTTCTATGTTTGAATATATATATATATATATATACATATAAATATATATATAATATATATAAAATATATACATATATAGATATATATATACATATAACCATATATAATATAATATATACATATATAGCAGGTCGCGGTGGTCTAGTGTGTAGAGCGTTGGACTAGTGACCGGAGGGTCCCGGGTTCGATTCCCGGGCAAGGCACTTTGGCCACCTGCAGCTCCACCCAAGCTAGTTGATTTTTCGGGTACCAGATCTTCCTGGGAAACCATAACCGGCACAGGGAAAGGAACTGGCCCCCCTACCCTGATGTGTGAATATTCACATGCCGCCGGGCTTGGTACACGGGTAAGCTCTACCATCACCTACTAAACCGACTTTCGGGTTGATTACTGTGTTTATGGTTTTTACACATATATAATGGGGACAAATATTTTGTTGTCATCAAGGCATAAACAAATTCACAGTTTAAACCTGGATAGTTTATCTATCAAAAACAATGCTTCCGTAATTATTTAAAATGTGATAATAGTAAAATCAGCGCAAAATTACGAAACCGAAGAATGGATAGGAGCAAAAGAGCATGCATGCAGTCTTAATTCAATTAATCCTCGAGGTCAAGAAAGGGGTGACCAAGAGTTTACACTCACTCGGATGGACGCCCGTCATTCCGAGATATCTACCACGCCGTGGAGGAAGGAACGCTTCGATGGAGCGCCAGGTGAAGGGGAAACACGTAACCGTAATTATTGCCGCAGCCGACCCGATAGAGGGCCCAAATGAATTGGAAGGGCGAGGCACGCGCGGCGACCAAGCACCGGAGAGCGGGCGTGCCCAAGTGACGCCTCCCGCACTCCAGACCATCCACGGTTCGGGGTTTTGATTCATTGCGGAACTTTCCCTTCGGACTCTGAGATGTTCATCTCTTTAAGGAAGCGGTTAGCCTAAATGTCGGATCAAGCCGTTAAAACTGGCAAGTAACTGGAGTGCAAAAACGTCGCTTCGCCTTAAATGAATGGCTGGCGCACGCGCACTTGCATCCGACATCGTGTCGAGAAAATGCGGGGTGAAAGGGAGCCTCATCTCTCTCTCTCTCTCTCTTATATTTCTAAGAAGTTCGCCGTGCCTTTTGTCGCATCCGCATTTCGCATTTTCATTGGAATTTCGCATCCGCATTGGAATAATGATGTTGTGGCACTGCTTATTCAAATGGGGTCTCTATAAACTCCAGGAATCCTCAACGTGCCAATCGAGTGCTCCTCTTGGAGAGTTGCTCTGAACTGCTTCCAGAAGCCTAATAATTATCATCTACCGTATGAGAAAGAAAACTTCGGAATTTGTTTAACTATAAATAACTCTAACAGTAGAATTAGATACTCGCTTTTTCTCACCAAAGAGTACATTTTGCCTCTTTGAGTAAAATACATTGAATAGTTAATATTTATTTCAACGGAAAAATTTTCCACATTTCACTGTTGCTAATTTGACTCATTTGAAACTAAATATTTTCTCTAAGGTCATTTGGTTTCAAAAAATAGCTAAATATAAAGTTTATATTTTATGAAATACATGTGAACAGATGAATTTACTGCAGCTATTCATTCTTCATTATTGTGTGGCTTTGAAAATGGGTTGATAAACGCATTTAATTTTCTCAAATATGCTGATTGCACGTACATACCGAGCAATTTCGAAACGAAATTGGAGTTATGAAGGAATTAGTAAAGGAAAAATGGTCTTCATTGACGAGTGTAAGGAATTCTATCCTAAAATCAAATGAAGAACCCTACATGACTTTATACGAATTCAGTGACGCTAAAAAAATGTAGTGCCTCTGGTGGCTACGATGGAATGATATTAACGACATAGACATTCGAATGCATTTTAGTCGAAGCTGCAAGGAAACCAGTACCATGTAAGACTATTGCACTCCATGCCTCGAAAAATATCACACATTTGGGTGATTGTCACTCCCATAGTCCTACAAGAATCACCTATTAATTGGGTTGCAATATTGAGGTAGAATGTACCTTTGTGTGAATGACACTTTCAGTAAACGAAGGTGAAAATAGTGAAGTTGTTTAAAACTAGGTGGCCAATTATGTACATCATTCAGCCTAATCTACTTGTACGTCAGATGTCCCTGCCAAGTACAAGGTCTCAGTTATTTTCAATTGCATCGAAACAAGTCAGGTTATTTTAACTAAGCTATCTAATGATTAATTTATGAAGGTTATGACTTTAAAATCCGTACCTATTCTTCAGAGTTCTTTTACACTTGTTGAATCAGGAGTTTGGTGATCAACTGCTATAAGTGCTCGACCAAAAGTTAGGATCACCCTTTGAATTTCGTGCTCAGCATGCTTGAATGCCCTATTGTCAACAGGATTAGCATATATAGAAATTAAAATCTCGATTGGTTTAATAATGCAACATGGACGATACCTCTGATGCCGGAAATAAGGAGGTTCAATAAATTGAGAAAAATCTTGCATTTCGGCAAATGGCTAGGTTATGAGTAATAAGGACCGAAAATTTATTTTTCATCTTAAATAATAGTCCATTTAAATACTGTGCCACATTCAAGACCACTGAAATGTCGAAAAATGCAAAACACGCATAAGTAATTTGAATGAATCTATTTCAGGACATCGTATACGATAGGATAGCTCTCTTCTTCATGACCTCAGCATCCTTGAATAAAATAAGAATCAAATCAAAAAACGATACCTCTTTGCAATATAAGTTAAGAGAGAACTCCTTTAAGATATAGTATAATTTAAATTTGCAACATGATATTAATTGGCGTTCGATGGAAGAAATGGATGGGTGGAATGATATGCAAAGATTTATCATCACTCATAATAAAAATCCGTACTCTCTGTCCATTAAAGATCCCTCAGCTGTGAGAGTCCTTCAACAGTAGTCTTTGTGAAACATCGCAAGGCATTTTGAGCGTAGGGGATTCCCAAGAGATTTCTAGTGCTGATTGATACTGTCGCCGGTGTAATGTATACGAATTTTTTAAAGGCATGCCACTACTAGGCTCGAGTAATGACGAAGGATTGCAATATCTAGAAGAGTACATAGCTGAGCCCGTATAGGAATAAAAATGGTGAATTACATGATAGGAAGATGAAAGTGAAACATATAATTTCCAAAACGGCCTACATGTTCCAAATTTACCATTCCTTTATAACTAAAGTGCAAACTCAATTATTGTTCAATAATATTTTTCAAAAAGTTCCAATAGCCAACTACCAGATTCCTTCATCCGATGATTTTGGCGATGACGTTACAAATATTACAAATGAATATAGAAAATTATTGCTTTTAAAATGTAGGTATGGAGGAGGGTGGGAAAAGTGGCACTGAAGGAAAGAAAAGCGAGCAAAGTTTTAGGCGAGGCAGGGGAGGAGGGAAGGTTCCTGTGAGGAATTCAAAGAAGGCAGGAAAAGTGGATGCAGGGCATACTGAGTGGTAATGGAATGCTGAAGGGCCATAGAGGGGAGAATACTGGTCAAACGAGATGGAGGTAGGAAAAGGGTGGCCATGTTGGATGGAATGAAGGGAGGTATGAATTACACGGAGTAGACGAACGGTTTAGTTCAATCTAAGTTTTACAATTATTTATTTATTTCGTATCGTTAATCAGATGAGACATAGAAATATGGTGAAGTGCTTATAGGTAGTGTGCCCATCAATAAACGACCTTCACCAATAGACTACCCTTGGTAAAAACAAATTCTAGTTTCACAAATCAAACTACCCGGCCGAATGCTTCACGATTATTTTCCGAAATTTTCATGAATTATGGTCCGAATATTTCATGGAACCATAATGACCTACTTTGACGAACAAATACCAAGTTTTCGTAGGAGAGTGACAAATTCGGGCACACGATAAGGGAATCGCTAACGTTTAAATGTCAGATTATGGCCAAATTTGGAATCACTGGATGGGGGGAAAGGGTCTTGCTGGTTGTATCAAACCAATAGTCGCTCCCAATTAGACGATTTAATACATTTACAGGACTAATTGACTAAATAATTGAAGAACAACGTTTCGCGTTTTCATTGTCCTGAATTCCCTCCCGAATAAAAGAAAGGCTCCAGCCGTCCGCGATGGTCTCTCCTTCCCTGGCGCCCAAGGAATGGGTAGATGCGAAGCTTGCATAAGCACGCGGCCTCCTCTAACCCCCGGCGTCCCGGCGTGCGTGACGTGCGATGAGCACATAAAAAATACGGGGAAGACGGGAAGTGAGTGCACGGGGGCATCGGGGAGGAGGTTGTGGGGGGGGGGAGAGGGGGAGGAGGGACGAAGTGTTCTTCCTTTTTAGTTTCGGTGATGGAGGGATCGGTTGATCATCTGCCATCAATCCCAGAATGCGTGTGTGCTCGTGTGTGTGTGTGTGTGTGTGTGTGTGTGAATGTCCGTCCCCATTCCTCCACCCTCCTCCCAGCCAGCGAGAGTCGCAATATGGTATATCCCCCCGCCCCACCCTCCCTCTCCGCTCCTCCCTTGGACCACCCACCACGTCCCACTCCCATCCATCACCCACTGCCTCCCACCCTCCCCCAACCTAGCGACCCCCTCCCGCCTCACCCTCCCCCCTCTCCATTTGGATTCCTCCCTGAGAAATTGGGAGGACGGGCGAGACGGAGGAAACCCTCTCCTCTTCCCATCCGTCTCGATCTGTATAAATATCCGCACATTGATCCCTCCTCCTGTCATTACGGGTGCTATTCGGGAGTTGCCAATAGATTGGGACCGTTCACTACCCACAGCCGCCGCCGGCGTGATCGCGGGGATCCTTCCAACATCATTGCGATTGCAGCCCAATTCATTCGATTCATTCAGGAGATGCATATGTGAGTGAAGTGAGATATTTGAATTTTTTCGTCATTTCAATCTACCTATTCTTGAGGATAAATTTTCTACTGCCGGGAAAATCCACCGCGAAATGTCTCAAGATATCCTCTTATCTGGCGATTATCGGAAGAGGCATAATTTTTTAACATTTTACCCTATTTAGGTGATTTACCTGATGATGATGCGCAGCATCGAAACCATGGTCGTGTTTTATTAAAAGTGTGTGGAAGTGCAAAGGTTTTTTTTCTCTTTCTTTCACCCTCACCATGAAGGAATTCCACAAAGTTAAGCCTGAAACAGTTAGCTTTAACTGTTAGCTATTTAGGTGATCTTTGTCGAAATATGCTTGTGCGTATCTGATGCATTGCGGTGGCATCCCAAGGGCGTCTGGCAAGGGATGTCTACTGATTGCATTTGTAAATGGAATGACAAATGGTGACTGGATTTTTGGATTAGAATTTTTGGGTTACACCTTGATCGAGATATGATCGATAATCATTCGAGAGAAGAATGACAATTCAAATCGATCAACGGTGGCGCTCTATGTCTTTCGTTTCATTAAATTTACTTGAATACAAAAATATTACTTGAACTCTTAATAACCGCACTACGGTGTGCTCAAAAGTCCTCTTACTTTTTAAAAGTACTTCTAACTTTCCATGTATTTTTTGGAATAGCATTTGCTCCAATCAGTTTCAATCAGGGTTCGCCAATTTAAAAAACAATTTCCCACAAATCTAAAGGAAATATTTAACTTTAACATATCTCTCCATCAACATTTATCTATTGCAATCCATTTCTCTGATTAGTTACGAAGAATTAACACACATTCTGACCGCCGATTAACTCATACCAAGTGATGCCTTCCTTTATTTATTCATTATATTGGCCTGAGTGTTCTCTATTGAGTCAATATTTCATTGAGATCCCCGTATATTGTGTTTAATGTGCCACATGTAAGATAAAGAGGTTTCTTACATGAATGTTTACCATGTTTGGTTTGTGGGCTACAAATTTGTGGCTTCTTTTTGCTTTTTGTGGTTTTTTTCTTTGTAAATTGCGGATGGTGCCCTAACACTCCTCGCCACACGTCCTTGCGGCGGCTTCCTGGGTATTGAGTAGATGTAGACCCTATAGTGACATCTAAGTACTCGATGTCATGCGTATTCTTTAACTCACTCCAATATGTTCACTACCTACAAGTTATACACGCATATTTTCTTGTGTGTAATTTTTTTATTCATTATTTAAAAATTTAGTCAAAATAAAATTTTATGATTATATTCTCGTCCCAATTTTTATAAATATATCTTGCTTCAATCGCTGAGAATATCCCCTAAATTCACCTCTTCCTAGAGTGGTAGTTTTTTAACTAGGTAGGCTTTGTAGTAATGTATGTATCGGTATGAGTAAATAGACCGTCATTAAATGACCTTAGGTCTCTGGAGTCGTGGGAGCGATAAATAGAAGGGTGCGAATGAATGACACTAGAGGGGAAAGGCAATGGTCTCATTAAAGATGGGGTAGTTTTTTTAGCATTGCCACCTTTGCGTATGGTTAAAGTAAATTTTTATACCGGCATTCATAATCAAGGGCAAACACGTCTTCCTCAGAAACGATTCAATGATATTTTGCGAGAGATTCACACCGATTGCAATGTGCAGAGGAGTGAAAACCTCCCAGCTTTTACCGCGACGGAACTTGGGACGGACTATGGCTGCCCATAACGGAGACGCTCGGACACGGCAGCAACGTGCGTGGCGCTTCTTCACTTTACCCTCGGAAACGACATGTTCTATTCTCCACGGTCGACTTTTGGACTCTCGATTCGACGAATTGTACGAAAAAATCGACAATAGGACGAAACATTTCGCATTCGAGAAATCTCCTTTCGTCTCAGATGGATGTATTATATACTCTCAAGAGGACAGAAGGCTACTCATTCCCCCAGAAGGAGTCCATTAGTATTTTGGTTAATCAAAGGTGAGGAGGGGTCGGCCGGCCATTTGTCCGATTTCGCCCCGCGTATGAGGAGCGCTCTCGCCGGGGGGATGCGTGTGTGTGGGTGGGTGGGTCGGGGAGGGGGGGGAAGAGGGGGTGGCCAATGGTCCTCGGGGATAACCGCCGAGATGGAGTGATTTGGTAGAAGTGGCTGGGGAGAGAGGGGCGGAGGCTAGTCTCTCCTCTTGGGGAGGAAGAGGCGGAGGAGTGATTGGCGGGAGGTGGCGAGGGGAGAGAGAAGGTAAGAGAAAGGAGGGAATCAATGGCCTGGTTAGATTCGGGCGTTCCGGGGGAGGGTGGGGGCCGAGGAGGCCCTACCGCGCGCTCACACGGACACATGCCCCCGCACCGGGCTCGGAGGGAGGGAGAGAGTCGCACCCTCGGGAGGACTTGATGAATGGGAAACCGATTGTGCAATTGTGTGATGGGGCGACCGTGGGGGGACCAAAGAGAGAGGGAGAGAGAATGCGATGTTGCCATGGGTGGAGGGAGGGACTCCACACGATGAATCGGGGCTTTTATTTGTCCCCCGTGTGGAGGGGGGATGGGGAGGGATCGCCATAAATCAGGGAGAATCCATGGGGACAGGGCACGCGAGGGGGATTGTGGGTTATATTTTCGATTTGGTCGGGAAAGGAAGAGCGCTTTTGATGTTGCACTTAGCAGCTCAAACGTGGAATGAATCTTTTCCCGACTGCCTCTTCCCCTCTGCACCTCTCACACCGCAGGGGGAAATGAAAATCAACCCCCTCTTCCAATTAAACAATACATCAATTGCTTACATACGTGCCTATGAAGCATTTTTCTAATCCGTGGCGAAAAAAATGTCGAGGAAATTGCAATGAAATGAAATTAAACGTTGATTTAAAATTATGCAAATGATATTGATCATTAGGACAATCCCATTTTAGCTTGATCTTTGTACTAATGCACCAACTATCTTCCAGTTACGTACATAATCTTGGTCTTGATTAGTGAGAAGCTTTCATTTTCTGCTTAGAATTCATAGTTCAATAAATAACTTCCGAACTTAAAGTTTATAAAATTATATTTTATATACATATATATATATATATATACTTAAATCAGAAATGTGTTTACATATCTCGGAAGTGTTTTGGACCGATACGGTCAAAGTAGGGACGTAAGGAGAAGAATTGCGCTAGGCAAGGAGGCTTTCTCAAGGAGGAGGGAGTTGATGACGGGGAACTTGAGCAGGGAGGTTAAGACAAGACTCGTAAAAACATGAAGCGTAGCTATGTACGGCGCGGAAACGTGGTCGCTGAAGCAGGAGGATAGATGTAGATTGGAGGCTTTTGAAATGTGGGTGTGGAGAAGAATGGAGAGGGTGAAATGGACCGAAAAGAAAACAAATGAGGAAGTACTAGAGATGGTGGGTGAGGAGAGGGGTTTGTTGAGAGAAATCCTATGGAGGCAGGAAAAATGGATGAAAGGCGTATTGAGCGGTAGTGCAATGTTGAAGAAGGTAATAGAGGGGTGAATGTTGGGCAAGCGAGGTAAGGGCAGGAACAGGATAGGGATGTTGGATGGGATGAAGGGTGGAAAGAAGTACACAGAGATGAAGAGGGACCTGATATAGATTACGTTGCAAGGTGGGGAGTTACAAAATGTTTATTTGATAGTTGTGTCCATCCAAAAACCTACCTTAACCGGTAGATTACCTAATAAAAATATATCTACTTAAATCAGAAATGTTCACGGTACAAATAGTACACTTGACATTTGCAAGTACAGTAAATCATAATAGCTTGTTAATTTCTATTTCAAAATTATTTATTTTCTTTTTTAAGTCAAATATGTATGGCGTTTGATGGTAAAGTTTCCATCCCTTTTACTGAATGGCTAAAGGCCAGCATATTCCAACAAAAACCGTTTCTCTAAATATCCCCGATATCTTGATTACAGAATAATTTTATAATCACTGCTTTCCGCATCATTATATTTTAATCAGCTTGCAAAATGTTATGATACAGGATTTTCTCCTGGCGACGGAAAACATTTTTCCTCCCAAAATTTGACATTCTACATTTAAAGATAATGTTTGACAAATGATGTTTAGAGAAACAGCTTGAGATAATAATAGAGATAATATTAGAAAATCAGTAAAAATACAAGGGAAATTATGAGTGATATCTTGAGTTGTGAACAACACGAACTTATGGCAGTGTCACGGAAGACGACTGTAACGACTGCAATTATTAATTTACGGGCAGAATGCTAGCATTTTCTATGAATCATTTCGATTGAAATCAAGTGCAAATGTAGTAATTAACTATATGTAGCACGAACGGATGAGGTCATATAGCAAAATTAATTCATACAACGGACATCCTTATCTTGATAGAAAGAAATCCATCCCGAGGTGGCATTTAAAAAGATGGAGATGCGTCAGGTCACGGGAAGGTGCTATAGTCGAAAGCATTCCCGAAGAAATCCTCCCATCTAACGAATCAAGTACCTCGATAATATTTTCCGGAGATCTCTCAAGGGATTCCAAGCGAAGAGTCCTTTTCTGATTGTTGGAACCGATTTCCGATTTATCGATTCACCGGCATTTCAAAAACTCTTTCGATTTTTCTTTTTGTGGAGGGGCATTTTTAGGGATGCCAAATTTGAGAGTATTGCTCAAAATTGAATAAGAAAAAAATGTGGCTGCAAATAGATGAAGTCGTTAGCCCACACATTTGCATATGGATGATCCCACAAATGGAATGGCTTCGTTCAGAGAAGTTAGTGGATTAATAAGTATAAAACCACCGCAATGTGGAAGTCATTACGAGTACTCGTACGTGCAATGGCCCCCTTAAAGAAATTGAAGAAGTAAACATTTTTCAATCTCGCCTCGTGAAGCTCAAAGACGACCTGTCACTCTGTCCTTCAGTTCTCAAGGAAAGCCTTCGTAATGGGAGTTTAGGCCATCTGCGAATTATTTATATTGATGGTTCAATTTACGAAATTCGAAATATACTCATTTATAGAAGTGAAATAGGGAATATGTAGCAACTACGCTGTACGATAAACTTAAGTTCACATTAATAATTTTTACTGGCCGAGAATATACTATTTAACTCATACTTCTGTCGTTCTCTGTGTTGCTATGAAAGGACCTTGCCTACGATAAGGTTCCTAAGGGCCAGCACAAGATAACACCGTACAAGTCACCGGACTCATGGCCCTCGCGGTTCTGGAACATGTTGCCTTACTCAGGTCGGCACGTTGACCACGAGACAAATCCGAGGAGAAGCATACTCGCTTTGAATTTATTAAAAAAAACCCTTTACCGGGAGGTCAAATATTTTCCTCATAAATCCGATATGATTGATATTACACGTTAAACAAGTGGCTTAGTTAGTTATTATTTATTAGTTAATAGCCTCAAAAATTCTTAAAATGCCCTTAATGTAATCGATATATCAACTCTTCCGTTAATTTAACTCTCCTTTTTATTGCCAACAATATTTTAACCGTTTACAATGAGATCACCAATTATAGATTCATGACGTTTTATATGAATGTGAATCAATGTGACACACTACTTATTTATGAGACTATTATCCACTTGTAGAAAAATATCAAATGCTGGACACCTAAAATTTTCTCTTGGGGCATTCTAAATGCCAAGCGTTCGTTCAACGTCCAGAATAGCTTCGACGTTGAACGAGAATCGCTCACTGAAGAGCAATTTTCAGCTCCCTAAATAATCTCACGGAAGTATAGCGAAAGATATAACCTCAGATTGCTATCACCTTAAAGTAATGATTTAAGGGATTAGGAGGAGTTGGTAAATGCATTTGGGACTTCTCTTCCCGACAGGAGGGATACTGTGGAGGTCGAGGGGACACCGATGAAAGGATTATGTGGGATGGATATAAAAAAAAGACGGGTGAAATAACTCATTCATGGCTCCCCTTAACGCTGGAGAGGGCACCAATGGATTCGGGGGTCGCTGGGTGTATTCTTTTCTCCGGGTGACGAGAAGGGAGGGGAGGAGGGAAGATGGAGGCGGAGATAGGAGAGGCGGAAGAGTTCGTCGAGGAGTTCTCCTTTTTGCCACCCTTCCCTCCCTCGCTGTCCCACGCGAACAAGGGGAGGGCGACACCGGCTCTGACGCCTTGCTATCCCTCCAAAGGGGAGGGAGACGAATGGGGGAGTGAGAGAGGATGGCACCTAGAATTTTTTCCATCCCTCCGAGGAATATTGGGAAAGGGTCGAAGGAAGGATGAGGAGACTGCGACGAGCAGTGTCTTCTTCTCACGGTTAAAGATATCATTCCGCGACGGGATATTGCATTTTATGTATGCCACTACATTAATACGGGAGGATTTTGAACAAGTATGCCAATCCTATTCTATTGATTTACTCAGATACCCCGCCCCAATCGAAATATCACATTCAGCAAGAACGTATGATTCGTATATTGTACTTCGCAGGAAATGTCAATGAGGGAGCAGCAGTCCTGAAGGTATTTAACTTACATTAACTTTCCTAAAAACTTTCACGCTAGACGTGAGGGTGAAAACCTTTGAGAAGGCCATGGGAAAAAAGCTAGGATTCCAAATACAAATTACTTATAAATATAAAATAATTCAATAGACCTAAGGATATCCAGAAAATTGGAATATGAAGAAAGTAATCACTTATGTGAAGCTTCAAATACCATTTGACTTTGGCCACGCGTGAGTAAGGTGGGATAGGAATCACAAAAGGATAAACAATATACGGAGATTATGACACGTTAATAACAGAGGAAACTAACAGAATTGTTGATTGCTTTCGAAGTGCTATCTCCCACGACTTGCTTCGGCCTTATTGTTTAGCGGATTACACCAATTACACCGTCAGCTTTCTTTCCCGTTGACAACGAATGCCGTCTGGTCACGTCTGGTGAGCACGACAGTGGACACATGCGAAAGTGAACATTGACTTGACTTCTGGATTGGAAAAGTTATTTCCAAAACTTTCCTTCTATTATTATTTGCCGGCGGGAATTATCCGACCGGTACGACATTTGTCCGCCATCACGGCCACGTGGTCGCTTTAATTAAGTCCACGCGAACGGTGATCGCCCCAGATGGCCGGAGGGCGTGGTCGCTCCGTCCGTTGCTGCGGGGTCCGCGTGGGCCCGCTTGTGGCAGATGATTCCATTCCGGCACCCTGGGTGGCCGGCCGCGGCGACGGCGACGGGGTGAATGGGCCCCGTGCCTCTCCATTGGGCGTTCCACTTCGCGACGCTACCGCGGGACCACGGAAATAACTAATTTAACACGGCCTGGGGATTATGATTCCGCGACGGTAATTAAGTTTCAATGGTGCGGCAACAGCATCTCCTTCGCTGAAAACCACGTTGCTCGGCAGACACTGGCTCAACCAATCAATCGTCGCTCAACCCATGGATCTGTGACCTGAATATTCTTTGGACATGCACGTATTCCTCGAGACTAGTGGATATATTGTCTGACAAATGAAATACATTCGATTTTTTTGGCAAAAACTAAGATCCAAATAACTTTCAGATTCAACCCATTCGAAGTTCGTTGAGGGATAAACATTCGAATTTCTGTTGGTTTTCTGAACTTATTGGAAATATTTCTGGATAACATTTTTTGACGGTGTGAAAATACCGCAGTGAACGAAGTCCTTCGTTTATGACTCTTATTCAAATCAATTAACCCGAGACTTTCGTGATTATACAGAAGGTACTTGTGACAGAAAATCCACTCAACTCACCATTTTCTGAGCTCGCAAAAATGTTTTAAAATAATAAAGGGAATGCTAAAAAATTATTGGAACCATAATACCCGCAAAATGAGTAAAATTTCAACTTATTTCAACGCTATGTGAATTTAAAATATAAGAATATTATTCTGGAATAACTCTGTGAGAAAAAGACATTTGATGTTAGACTCAAACGTGCTTAATGGTTTAGGTAGCAATCTACATCTCTCAAGTTAATCATTAACATTACACATCCACTATGAATGCAGTAATACAACTTTAAATCAGTTATTAAGATAATTGTTTTACAATTTGGAAATTAACGGTAAGAGTAATGCGAATGAAAAAAATATTAGGGTGCTATTTTCAATTGTAACGCTTTCTGGGAAGAAAAAACACGTGATCCCTCGCCGAGAATCAAATCATTATAAGAAGTACGTAATGCAGCGATGACTCTTATCTTTGGTTTCGCCGCTAAGCCTCACTGACATGTGCAGGAAACGGAAAATGCGAATGTGCTACACGTATACTTATGGCCTCAAATAAGAAATGATGGAGGGGCAGGAAGCTACGCCGACGGGATATCGCGGAGTTCGCCACCTCTCCATGTCACGAAGGAATCTTAGGGAACGTCCGCGTCTCACTTGCTGGGAGACACACTTGAAGGGAAGGTGAAGAGATTTTTCGATAGCAACGGTCCCGGGGGGAAAGAGGCTAGGGAAGTGGGAATATTGAGATGAATGAAATGCTTTGGGATTTCTGATGGCAAAGAGGAAGAGAGGTCCCGGATCGAAGGGCGGCGTGAATAATGAATTGTGAGAGGGATCAAGAGGAGGGCAGGGTGGGTGGGATGGCCGAATGGGGAGGAGTTAGGGACCAGGGGGGGGGGTCAGGGATGAAGGCTCGTTGAAACCGCGGAACAGTGGATGCCTTTGTGGAGTTGGTGTGGTGCGGACACCCAGAAGGAGGAAGAGCGACTCGGTAAAGGGATGGATGATACAGGAGAGAGAGAGAGAGAGAAGCAAGGGATATCTGGAGGGCGGCGAAAAAGGGTCCTTCCACACTCCCTTTCAACTCGCCCTCCCCTCAACCCGCGCACGCACAAAGTCACACTCGGCCACTGACGCACGCACGCACGCTCCCATGAAACGGCATGACAGACGCTGAGAGGACACCCCTCGACCCTTCCTCCCCCCCCACACGCACCACTAGCTCACTCCTAATCCCCTTTATTCCCTTCTTTCCCCGCCGCCACCCTCGGCGGTCCATTGCAGCGGCGGTTGACTGTGGCGTTCGGGATATGCCGCAAGCACGAGTGATGTGGCGATACGGTCATTTAGGCAATGGCCGGATGCGTGTGTGTGTGTGTGTGTGCCATGCGGAACATATGCGACGAAAATGCCATTAAAAGGAGTTCCCCGACGACGCTTCTTTCATATGCGACCGCAGGAGGGGGGGGCATGTTGAACGGATTTCATCCCGGAGGGAGGAAGGGGGGTCGCGCAGAGGGTGTGAACGTTGAGGGGGCGGGGATTGATGGGGAGAGAGTGACGGCGGGGAATGCAAACAATGGCGGCGGCTCCTCTAATGAGGGCATCATCACCCCAAAGGGTGTGGAGTGTTGGTTATCCCTCCGGGGATACGTTCGCCCGCTTGGGTCTAGCTCCGGCGTTTCATCACATTTTAAGCGCGAAAGTTCCGGGGAAGCAACTCTGAACAATTTATTAATACTAGAGTGCAATTTCAATAATTCTATTCCTTAAAATATTGTCTGAACTAAACTAATAAAATGACGCATGACCATTTCGCTCTGTTATTAATATCAGATGGACTGATGTATTCGTGGCTTCGGTGTTCTTGCGGGACCATTCCGTCGCAGCAAAATCAGCTCATCCATAGAAAAAGGAAATCGCATCTTCGTAAGGACGTGGGAGCCAAACTATGCAGTCAAACAAAATGCTACCTTTCCTTACATATTATGAGGAGGAAGTCTTTATTTTGTTATTAGGATGATTTGTGTGCCACTGGTGCTTTGTTTACTCCCACACTGATGGACATTTGATGACTATAAGTTTTTTTTACATAATACGGTTCAAAATCTTTTTAACTAAAGTGAAATGTTTATTTCTCTCCATTGAATTCATTTTTCTGATTTTTTCCTGCATTACCTGTTCAACTTTCAGATTGTGGAGTAGTATTTTTTACGTAGGCCTTAACTGCGTATAATTAGCCCCGATGCCGTTACTCCAACTAGTTTAAAATTTTAAGCTATCGGAGATAACATTTGCCGAAAAGGAAAAAATAATGTCGTGCCAGCCTAAAACCGTGTGCGTCCTCTAAATTAATGTTGACATCTGAAAAAAGCTTATGACTGAAAAATCGAGACTTACCTGAAAGAGAATTTGAAATCTATCAAAATAAGATAACACACACACAGTAATCAACCCGAAGGTCGGTTTAGTAGGTGATGGTAGAGCTCACCCATGTACCAAGCCCGACGGCGTGTGAATATTCGCACATCAGAGTAGGGGGGGCAGTTCCTTTCCCTGTGCCGGTTATGGTTTCCCAGGAAGATCTGTTACCCGAAAAATCAACTAACTTGGGTGGAGCTGCAGGCCCGGGAATCGAACCCGGGACCCTCCGGTCTGTAGTCCTGCGCTCTACCCACTAGACCACCGCGACCCAAAAATAAGATAAATGGATCGGAATTTCATTGCCAGTATATGGCCATCATTCGGTAGATGTAAACCATAAACACATTAATCAACGCAAAGGTCGGTTCGGTAGGTGATGATAGAGTTTGCTCAGTCAGAGCCGTATGCGGGGTGTGAAATTCACACTTCAGGGTCCCCCTACCTTGAAGTATGAATTTCACACCCCGTTCTTTTCCCTTTGCCGGTTATGATTTCCCAAGAAGACCTGGTACCCGAAAAATCACACAGCTTGGGTGGAGTTGATAGTGCCCAGAGAAGCTTGACCAGGAATCGAAACCGCGCCCTCGGGTCAGTCCATAGTCAGAGTTCAACGCTCTACCCCTGGACTACCGCGATCCCAGATATATTAATGCGTAATAAAAAATGAAAATCTACCAGGAGATATGTGAATAATGGCTTTAGGATGTATTCATTCAATTGCTTACGTATTTTTATCTGGATTTCCAACCTTCTATTCTTTATTGAAATTATGTTTCTGAAGCACTAACGAAACTTCAAAGTGAAATGTTTAATTCTATCAAAAGGAATTGAATAAACCCTGTTTAGAAAGTACATATGGTTTGGACTGAGATAGCTCTTCAAAATTTTCTCCCATGATCAGCATTGATTTCATTTCACAATTAATGCCGACACATTCCCCCCACTTTCGGTGGGAATGCTTAACTGTCTGCTCTGGATCTGAGAGACGAATGTTAAGGAATTGAACGCCCTCAGCTCCGGTAGTTGTGCCTCTGAATGCTCTAACTATTTCTCCCTTCGCAGGTCCGAGGTCCCGCCGTGTGAAGCGCAAGGACCGCGTCAAGGGCGACAGCAGTTCGGGGGAGGAGAAGCGGCCGCGGACGGCGTTCTCGGCGGAGCAGCTCTCGCGCCTCAAGCAGGAGTTCGCCGAGAGCCGCTACCTGACGGAGAAGCGGCGTCAGACCCTGGCCAGGGACCTCCGCCTCAACGAGTCGCAGATCAAGATCTGGTTTCAGAATAAGCGGGCCAAGATCAAGAAGGCAAGCGGGCAACGGAACCCCTTGGCACTGCAGTTGATGGCGCAGGGGTTGTACAACCACAGCACAGTGGCGCCGTCTCCTCCGCAAGCGGGCGGTGGGGGCACGCCGACGGTCACGCCTCCGGTGGGCGGGCCGCGAAGCAACGAGTCGGAGGGCGAAGAGCGGTGTGGGCGGACGGACGACGAGGGTTCGAGGACTCCGGGCAAGAGGGCGGGCTCTTCGCCGCCGCTCTCCGAGTCCCCGCCGCGGATGGGCACGGTGCTCGAGGGGATGTAGCCGGCGGCGGCGCCGGGGGATGCCGCCTCCCGCCCCGCCCAAAGCCCACTCCCATCCCTCCTCCAATCAAGACTGATCCGAAACATTTCTGTCGATCCGCCGATGCGAAGAGGGCGGAAGACGACCGCGGGCGACGTGAAACGCCCGAAAACGCCCGAGGGGACTCGGGGCTGAGAGAGATATCCTGCCTGCGCTCGTTCGCAAAACCCGTTCGCAAAAAACTCGGTACGACATTTTGGAAAGTTACTAGTCAAGAGGTAAATTTCTGCTCTGAAATTAACTTATGCCATAGCTTTGAACTCGAGCAAATGTTCGGGACAGGTAAAAATTGCGGAGTACTTAAAGCGATCGAGCGAGTCGGAACGGCACGAATCAAAAAGAACCTGATTTGACCAAATGACCTCCACATTCGTTGCGTCGTCAAAAAAAATGTCTCTGGTGTGTGTTTTTCAGTTGAAATTTATTTCTCCCTTCACGACAGTACCTATTATCCCTTTTCCATGAAATGACATTAAATTTTTTTCGCATCTGATTTATCAAGTAAAATAATTCGTGTTTGCAAAATAATTCAGGGCTTATTTCAAGGAAAAAAGGAGGAAGTACCGGAAATAATAAATGAGTAGCGTTTTTTTGTAAATTTGTTGAATCGTGCAACTACTACGCAATGTAAATTTCAGTCGGATGCAATTTAAAAGACAGTTAAATTGGGACAGCGTCAGGAAAATTTACGCATCCATTGTTTTTCATGCGAAGTTGTCATCGATTTTGCAGCCGTTCACTTTTTGAACGCTCAAAAATAATTTTTCATATCAGGTAAAAATATTGATCATAGGATTCCAATCTAAACCCGCTGCCGAAAACAGCACGTTTTATGCCCTGGAAAATTCTGACAAAATAAATGTTGGAAACTTGATAAGCACTTATGTGTTGAAAAGTTAAATGTTCTTGGAAAAATAAACCAGGTATTTTTGAAAAAGTCACAGCAAGTTTAAGATGACTTTTATAATATACCTACGAAATTCTTCTCCATTGAAGAAACTTCCTATGCAACGATTATTGAACAAAAGTGGTGTTCCTTTACGTACTGTTATCTCCCATTCTGGATTAAGAAAACAAAATGGACGCGTATGTAAAAAGTGATACAAATCAGACCAAAGTGTTCCAATGTTGTATGCGTGTGTGCGTATGAATGTGTGTGAAAGTTGTGGAAATTATAATAATTTTTGTCGCTAGGTGATAATTTATTTATAAAATTTGAGAGAATATAATCCGCCCATGCGGACTATTTAAACGTCTCTATCCTGAGTTTTACCCGCTATTTATACAACAGAGAAGAAAAAGGTTTTGAAGAGGAACTTAAGAAAAAAAACATTGAGAGGACTATTTGGTAACGTAGACTGTACGTAAAGACTGGATGAAGTGTTCGCCTCTCATATAATATTTACTAGTATTAACGACGAAGATCATTGTGTATAATAAGCTTTCAAAAATGTAAATAACAAAAGATGTAGCAATAGAAATAAACAAATTCGTGTGTCAAAATATTGTATTATTTTCTTAAACAAATAATCCTTTCCCATCGCTTAATCGGGTTATTTTAATCATTTTTCATAGTTAAAGATATGAAAGATCAGTTGTTTAGCCATTTTAAAATTAACACAAAATATGAGGTTCAATTATTTGGTATTTCTACAATTGTCGCCACTAATTTTATTTTAATTATACATGTACTTTTCAACATGAATGAGAAAAAAACACAAAATGGTAGAAGCTTCTGCCATTAACCCTTGCAGAGTAATCAGAAAATGTCTTCCTCGAGCGAGATACAATATTTGGTTAACTAGTTAACGAGAAAAACAGTCATTACTAAGGATTAATATCGCTTTGGTAACAAAACATTTGCTTACTTTTTTATGTAGCAGCAATATAACGATTATTTACTAGAATCATATATATTTTACGGGTGAACAAAATCAAAAAAATAATAAATTTAGAATTATTTAGAAGATTTAAAGGAAGTCGTTCATCAATTTATTATAGACATTAAAAAATAAAAATATTCAGCGACAAATGTCGGCATGAGTAAAAATTGAAAGAATGGAATCAATGAAAAAAATTGCTAAACCGGAGACTAGCATTCTTACGAAACCTACGTATATAAATGATCGGGCCATTGATTCTCCCGTCGACGAAATGGAACCAAGTAACGCGGTTACATATTAAGAGTCATACAGAGAGCATATGACATAGTAATATACATAGAACGGTTTGTGACCATATCATACGAAGTTATCGAAGTATCTAAATAGTTTATGAATGCTTGTTAACGTACTACGTTATCTCAGTATACTTTCAGAAAAGATTGTGTGCTGAATAAGAAGCACCCTAGGATTTATATCACGATTTCAAGAGAGCCACACAACTGAAATAGACTGAAAAGAAACCATTCTCTCCTCTAGATTTAAGCGTACTATCAGTTGAATAAATTACTATCATCAGGACAGATGTCACCGATCCGTCGGTGGTCCTTCGTTGCATGGCAACTCAATGCTTAATTTTTCAAGGCATATTAACCATTGCCAAACTGGATACCTGTGACCCCACGCTTCTTCGACTTGTCCTCAGAAAACATGCTATAATAAAACGTCAAATGATTTTTTCCAGCAATTTTATTCTACAGCTTAACTCAGCTTAAATGGTTCATTAGGAAAGAACGGAAAATTTTCTTGCAATCTAAGCTTATTATAAATACTATATAACAGCTTACTATAAATCTTACAGCTCCTAGAAAATTCCCAAAAAATTGGCGATCTTGAAGTGACCGTGGTGTATGAATATCAGAATCCCACCTTTTCCTCCAGTAGTTTCATACTAGAGGCCCTCCCCTCTCCTTATCGCTCTCCCCCCTCTCTTTTTTCTCCCCTATTTGTTGAGAGAATTGCTGTCTCCGCAGCCTCACTTGAAGATGAACATGACAAGTACTTTGAAACCCGATTCGTGTGACTTTGTAACTGTGATTGTGTATGGGTTTCCCGGTCACAAACTACAACGGGGACGTTCGAAATTTATACAACTATATTACAATTGACTTATATCGACTCGTGGCTGACACAGTTTAGACCAGGAAGGTGAGGGTTGAAAAATAGAAGATGAAGGATAAACCAAAGGCTAGATACCTTACATAAATTAGAAGCTGTGCCATTTGATGGACGTGTTGAAAACTTGTGTAGAAATTATCGTACTGGGGTGGCGGAAAGATCAAGAATTTAATTAATTAATTCATCGTGAATAATGCTTAAGATCATATATATAAGTAAATAATGCATTTTTAAATAAATGTTTAATTTTTAATCATCCATTAGGCAATCATTAATATCGAAAAAAGTTTAATATTGGAAAATCGAAATTTCTATTTGGATCCGAACTTTAAGCCGAATAACATTTCTATCGGGCATAAAGTTACGTCCATATTCCGGACTAACGTCCGCATCGCTTTTGTAGACTTATCATGCCGTTCGGCAAATTTGTATTTTTCAGTATGCAATACATCGAGTGAATTATTACTTAATTATCGTTCTTGCATCAACAAAACATATACATTATGCATCACATATATGTACTTGAGATTGCTGGTAATAAATCCTAAGTCCATATAAAATGAAAATAATCAGATTAAAATCAATATGTTTTAATTGTTAACGGCAGTGTACGTATAGAGGTACCTTCTGATGGAACTAGTAACGAGGTGGGCTACGCTTCACGTATCTGCAACCAAACACGACACTAAATAAACTAATAGCCCTTATTGCAGTTAACCGTTTCTTAGTTACAAATAATCGCCACCTCCCTCCTCTCCGTCCAACCCTTTCCCTTCCCCATTCACGGACGGCTCCACGCCACTTTGTTTCTCTCTCTCCCGCAACAACCTTTCCTTCCTTTTCCAATTAACTCACGACAACCTCCTCACTATGTTATGCAACGCGCGTCTTATTTTGTTTCTTAAGGAATTACCGGTGAAATAAACTTGTATCATCTTCATAAAACAAAAAACATATTACGAAGGGCATCAACCAAAGAGAGTTATGCATATTGATTTACTTCAGAGATGCATTCGACAGATCCCATGCCAACTGGGAGACTTACGTACGTATAGCTAAGTGCTCGCCGTGGAAAAATATCATATGTGCACATGGCCTCCCTTGCTCTGTAATTATAAATGTATGCCGTGTGTAATTTTTCCGATAAATTCTCGAAACTACCGCCATCTCGGGAAAATCACCTCGTAAAACCCAGAGAGAGCGTGCTCACACAGCGACACGCACATGCTAGCCGCACCTACGCACGTACGTATGCACGGGGATTCGCCCCGTGAGCGGGAAGGCAGTCGTGGGAGATCGAATTATCGCGAGACGCCCGTGGAGTCGGCGAGGAGGAACTAGAGGTGGAGTGGGGTGACGGGACGGTTCATTGGGGGCGGTTGGGTGGGCGGTGGATGGGGGGGAGGGTTGGCAGGGGGTTGCAGAGGGCGAATGAGAGGGAAGGAATTCCTACGCCTCTATTCCGCGGCGGAGGGAGGAGGGAGGCGAGGGAGGAGGAGTCGGGTTTCCCGGCGGGGGGAGGGGAGGGAGGAGGATGCGGTGGATGGCGGGAGGGGGTGAGAGGGCGAGGAAGATACGTGGACGGGCAAGTAGCAGGGTTGTTTTTTTCCGGAAAAAAAGAAGTATTTGCAAGAAAAAATGCGTCTCCGGAGTGAAGGAGAGGCGGGCTGGTAAGCCTCATAAAGGCCTGCCATCTCTCGGCATAAAAGGGAAGCGAGTCGCCTGTCCATATATGAGGCGAAAATGGGGCGGACACGAGGGGGTCGGCCATATTTATTTATCCCTCACTCCTCCCCTCTCGCGGCGACCGCGAGAATTGTTGAAAGAAGAAAGGTTTTCGATGGCGGCCCTCGGTTTTCAAAGGCGGAGATATTTGTCATAAGAGAACGGAAGACACAAGTAAGAAGTTGTGTAGATGACGCAAAGGTGTTTTTCCAAAAAAATTCAAATACAATGAGGCAATAAATTTAATGAAAAATTTGCAGAAATAAGGATATACTATAAAGTAATAATTAGTTTAAAATAAATAAGTGACAACAATGGAATCAAAAAACAAATCTTCCAATTTTTATACCAGCTTAACAAATTTTGTCCTACAACAAATTGTTAACCTACGAAATATGCAAATGTCGAACTGATAACAGAATTAGATAATCTTGAAAATGAAATAAGTGTAGGATTATAGAAGTTTCTTTTACTGATAAAGAATGTTCTTCTGTTTTATAATGACCAGGCGGAGACAGCGTAAATTAGTACTGAGGGGAATAATCAGAGTAATTCACAGCAAGCAGAAGAAAAGGACATTTTGCTCACGCACCTCCACCATCTTCAATGGTGGAGTTCAACCAACTTTAACACAAAAACAATAAACAAAATATCGAAGATATGTTTCAGGGGTCATGAAACTATCCAGATAAAATCACTAGGTTGCACTTTGATGAGGACAGTGTGTTAGACCAGAAGAAGATCATGGTTAACTCAGACCAGGCGATGAATGAGGTAACACCGAAAAAGTTAAACAAAAGAAAAAAATCCGATTACCTGCGACAGAGAGGCAATAGGAATCAGGTATGAAAGTGAGTGGGTAATGATAATACAATGAATGGGATTTACGAATAGGTAATGAAAGGCAATTTATTTTGGAAAAAAATCAGCGAAGATGGAAGGAGGAAGGGAGCAGCAATAATTAGAACAACTCAGTCAAAGAAGGCATATTATCGGAAGAAGGACCATTTAAGATCCAACAGCACAACCCAGGAACTAGGAATAGAAATTAATAAAATATTTTGTACATGTATTTTTATCAAGTTGAGACTTTCCTTCCTCATCCAGGAAGGGATTGCAAGCGAAGGAAACATAATGCCTTAGGGAAACGATGGAGATTTAATGTCCTCATGGAGCAGCGAAGTGATTCTAAGAATTGTTGGAAAAGACAGATATGAGATACCGGAGGTAACTAATTATTAATTATTGGTATTCTACCGGAAAAGGTAGGTGCTGGAAGAATACAGCCTATAAAATGGTGCAACCACATATCGTATTCCCTTGTCTCTCCTGACAAAATCCAACCTGTCCCAATCCAATAAGCCCCTTTTCCATTCCGCATAATTCCTTCCTCCCGCCCAATATCCCTATTCACTTCCTACATCTTCCTCGTTTGCCCAACATTCTCCCCTATATTACAGTCTTCAAATTCCTATTACCAATCTGAATAATCTGCATCCGTCTTTCCTGCCTCCTTTGGATTTCTTCCAACAATCCAATCTCCTCCATCACCATACCTAATACCTCCTCGCCAGCTTTCCTTACTCTCCATTTCATCTTTTCCATCCTTCTCCACACCCACTTTTAGAAAACCTCCAACATATCCCTATCACCTTGTTTGAACTATCATGTTTCTGAGCTGTGTAAAACCAAGCTCCATATCAAAGTTAAAACAAGCTTTAACTCAACACTTTCACTCAACGTCCCTGTCATCAATTTCCTTCTCCTTGAAGAAGTTTCTTTGCCTAAACGGAATTCTATTTCTAACGTGCCTTCCACTTCAACCATTGTGATCCAAAACACTTCCAAAATTGGTAAACTGTTTCATCTGCTCTAGTTTTTGAATTCTTGAACTCTGACACTGTTTCTTGAAAGCTGCAATAACCTTGTTTTGTTTACAACTGATCCTCATCTATTGCCTATTGGAGTCTTACCTATACGCACAGCAACGCTTGCAACCTATTGGCTGACTAGCTAACTAAAACTTAGTCCACCGAAAACCTTGATTCTCCACCTTTCATACTTTCTTTACCTTCAGCTCATCTTAATCATTACCTTCACTTATACGTTGAATAGCACGGGTGATATTGAACATTCCTCTCTTATCATCTTCTTTCTCCCGACTTACTTCCTGACAGTTCTTTCACCTTCTTGTGTGGGGCACCAATTTCACCAATCTTTTGTACATTTTTCATATCCTCGCAATGCATTTTTAACCACACTGCTGCTCTCTCCTTACTAGTTTCCTTCCTCAGTTTGTTATTCAACTCTTTGTAATTTCTTTCCCCTACATGTAATTCTCTCTTTTTACATTCTTCCATTTCCTTCCCTCGTCAACTTTATTTATCATCTCCTCCTTAATCCATGGCTCCCTTGTCCTTTTACTAGGTTTTCACTGTTGTTTCGTTTACGGCTTTCAATATTCCTTCTGTGAAATATCCCCATTTTTCTTCTTTGGTACACGTCTTTAATAATTCTCCTCCTTCTTAACAAATTTCTTTACACAGTTCCGATATTCTTTCATTCTTATCGTTTCAGTAACTGCTTCCACCTTTCATTTCTTCGACCCTCTTCCCCGTTTTATCCTCTTGAATCTAGCGTCGCACTTCATTTGTACCAAATAATGATCTGAATCTGTCCCCGCATCGGAGTCGTCCCCATCGAACGCCTTTTCAGATGCAATGGCGTGATGGAGACAGCCGTCGAGGGAGAAGTAATGGGAAAAAACGCCATCCGGAGACCATGGAAAAATTATGACAGATGCCAAATAGAAGAAATATTAAGTAATGAAGAGGTTAGCCGCTAGGAGGGAACTGATTGGAAAGCTGCATCAAACCAATCTTAGGATTGATGACCAGTTATGATTACAATGGAAATGTTTTCATCACAATCGTATGTGTATACATTGAGTGATTATTAATTATCATTGAAATGATACTTTTCATTAAACATTTGTATTAGATTGTTTAATAATATATTTTATTATTAATGCATTGGTAGACCAGGGGCAGAGCGTTGCACTATTGACTGGACGACCCGAGTTCGATTCCCGGGCAAGGCACTTTGGGCACCTGCAGCTCCACCCAACCTATGTGATTTTTCGGGTAACAGATCTTCCTGGGAAACCATAACCGGCACAGGGAAAGGAACTGGCCCCCCTACCCTGATGTGCGAATTTTACACGCCGTCGGGCTTAGTACTGGGTGAACTCTATCATCAACTACCAACTGACCTTCGGGTTGATTACTGAATTTGTCCTTTTCACCGATATATTTCACAAGCCTATGGAATAAAACCATCAAACGAAAGGATTAAAAAATTATTATCCAATCAAATTATAGAATGGAAAGCTCATATTTGATTTTATTTGCGTTTATATTAAATTTTGTAGTTGAGAGACAAGATATTATCATTAATCGGGAAAACAGATTTGAGTTGCATTGTTTTCATCAAAAATGGTACAAATTTGCACAAATGTTGAAAGATCAGCTGATTAAGGCTTTTCCGAAACCTTTAGAATAGAAAAACTAGACCTGAGAATCGTCCATGGCAATGATTCGTTGCTTTTGTTTCCAATGTTTTCAATCACACAGAGATCATTCGTGGCTTGTTAATTTACAGTTCATTCGGGCGATGGTTTGTCATGAAAACGGTAATTCAACAGAAAAACTATATATTACTCATAAACAAACACACACTAGTGCATACTCATTTTCAAATTTAGCTCAGTTACTCTCCCATTTCCATTACAACATATTTTAATGACGAGAATTCAAATGTTGAATTTAATATGTCATATTTTACTCGAACAATAAGGGATCAGAATAACATTGTCCGACCACGGTCGGGGTAAAAATCTTCGTGTCAAAGTTAGTCTGATGTGCATTCACCCCCTGCCATACACGACAGCAGTGTCTTGGAGGGTACTAACATATCTAATGATATTTTCGATGAATCGCGCATCGACCTAACGAGACTCAGGAAAAGACTCACGCCTGCGTGGAGAAAAAAAATTAAGCTGTCCTTCAAGGGGAGAAGTTGGCTTTCTGGACCTTTGTCGATCCACGAGGTACTGTTTGGGCAAGCGAATAAATAACTAGCGCGACGTTTACGGCCTCGGGAACACGGGAGCTACCGCGCAGCAAAGGGTACACGAGAGGGGAGAGCGTGGCGTGCGTGTGTGTTTTTGGGTGGGCGAAGGAGTAGATTAATGAAAGACAGTGTTTTAAAAGGGAGGAGGCGTGGAGAGTGGCGCGCGTGGGTGGGCCGTTTTAGAGTGGGCCGGAATGGAGGGGGGGGGGGCTTTGGGAGGGACGCCCGCCGTGTCCCCGGGTTAAAGGCGTCGTAATGAGTGTCCTCGGGGAGACCTCGGCCACCACCAGATGTCACCGTCTGCTCCCACGGGGGCGGGGGAAGGGGGTGGGGTGAGGGGTGTCAGTCGTGGAGGACGTGCGAGGCAGTCAGGCGGAGGAGAGACGGAAGGAAGGATCAGTCTGCCTAACGGGCCCTCCAAGCGCAGCGCTCTCACTGATCAACGACACTTTTGATACACACACTAACTCCCACACAATCGCCACACAAATCAAGTCAGTGTTCATAAGTAGTGTACGTTAGTTGCTAGTATATCTGTAAGTTAAAATGGGTTTTTCGTGAATATATATAGTACGTCCCTTTGGGTGTGAATTGGCATGTTTTGCAAGTGGTTTTAATCTTTTTTTTAAGGATGGTAACCAAAAACCCTCCGCCACGCGCCCCAGCGGAGTATTATGTAGATGTAGATGAAGAATCATACAAAATAAAGGCACATAATCATCGCCATTGGTCGTTCAATCCTAAGATTGGTTGACTGCAGCCCTCCATCTTACCCTATCTGATGCTAATTTGTTTGCTTCCTGGTATTTTTTGCAATGTACTTTCTTGTTTATTTGTTCCCTGTATTTTTTATCCCTTGGCATTCCTCTCGGGACTTTGCCCTCTATTTTTCCTTCAATTATATTATTCACGAATCCATTGTGCCTCACGGTGTAGCCAATCCATCCGGTTCTTCTTTTCTCTGTGGTGTTCCATAAGGTCCGTTCTTCGTCTATTCTTCTGTGCACTTCTTCATTTCTTATTTCATCCGTCCATTTGATCTTAAGCATCCTCCTCAAGCACCAGGTTTCGAAGGCTTCTAGTCTTTTCTGGTCTCTTTTTCAGATGGTCCATGCTTCTGATCCATCGAGTTCCACGCTCCATACGAATGTTTTCACGTATTGTTTCCTCGTCTGTAGTTCTATCCTCTTTGAGCATAGCAGTTGTCTTTTCATTGTGAATGCTCTCTTAGCTTGAGTTATTCTTCGCTTGATGTCTGTAGAACTTCTTCCGTCCCATGCGATGGTACTTCCAGGATAGGTGAAGGAATCCACTTGCTCTAATGTTTGTCCTTTCAGTGTGACTAGGGTATTCCACTTCTCTCTTCCACATACTAGGATTTGCCCTTTGTCTTCTTTATATTCATCTTGGATATTTGTAGAACTTGATCCAATACGTTTAGTGACCTTTGAAGGTCCTCATGGTTTTCTGCTATCTTTGCAATATCATCAGCGGAGCCATAGCACGTTTATCTCTTCTCCATTGATCCTAACTTCGTTTAATAAAGGCACGCTATATAGTTGGTCATAATTTTTATGATAGCGTTTAAGCAGTCTAACCTGACTATTAAAACTGGAGTAAGGTTCATTAAATAAGTCTGGAGCGGTTCATTAAATAAGTCTGGATTAGGGTTCATTAATAAGTCTTAAACTGGAGTAGGGCGGTCGGAAAGATGAGTTGGGGGTTGCAGGCATGCTGCACAGATTGTGCTTTGGGCAAATGGTAGCGGAATCTATGAATCGATTGAGCGAAGAATAGAAGCGAGTGAGCGTGGTGAGGTTAAATGAATGGGCGGGATGGAAGTCCACTCACACAAAGAGACCTAGGGAGTGCGAGGCTAAGGTGAAAGACTCAGGGCTCTCGAGTATTTTTAAGTCACCGGGGAGATTGCTAGGATCCATCAGTGTATGGACAGATCATTCCACCCGGATGAAATAAGAGCAATGCCCTCCATCATCATCAATCCTTCCAATGCGAGGATTGACGTCAGGCAGCCCTCAATTCTTCCCCTTCTCACACTAATTCTCTGCAATGCCCTGGCAGTTCATTTGTCCGTCGCCCCTCTTTACTTGGTCGATGTGTTTGTCCTCTCCTCTCTCTTGAGGAGCATTTCCGTCTGTTTTCCTTCATAATACGTTCTTTAGAAATTCAATTGCATCTGGTTCCCATCTGGTTCTTCTTTTCCTTGAGGCCCACCAGGCTTAATTTATGTCGTTATAAATGTACTCCACCAAAGTTTTCTTTAATATTTTCACGCATTCCCTTCTCACGTAATTTTGATTACTTAAGAATCAAATGTAATTATCCCACAATTACAACTCTAAGATATGTTTTTTGTTGATCAGCCATTTCCTCTACGATCGCTTCAAAATTATTCACTCAAGGCTTGCCAAAATCTTACCGCGCAATCCTTTGCAGGTGCGCATGTTATGATGCTGACTATATGAACGGAGCTTATTTCACAAGTATGACATATACCATAGGATTAAAATACCGTAATCTTAAATTTTTAGGATTTTATTTCGGTGGAATTTATTATATATTTTGACCCATAGGAGGGATCCTTGTAAACCCTGAACGAGTGAGTGAGTGCGATTGGCAAAGATCTAACACGCCCGAGTGATTTAGTGACTGAGAACGTGAACTTAGGTCTCTCTTTTTTCTTTTTTGATTTTTTATTTCAATTTAATGTTCATTTCTGTGTAAGTACAATAAGTTCCTGGTATAGGAGATTGCCTTGCAAACCCTGAGTGTGTGTGAACGCGATTCATGAGAGTGACTGCTATTCCTTAACACACTCTAGTGATCGAGCGGTTGTAAGTTTGTTTCCTTAATTATTATTTTAGCGGGGTTTGTGTGATTGAGGTGTACGAGGGTCACTGTTGCCCAAACACATCCAAGTCACCTAGTGTGTGTTCCTCAAATTCCCCTTACTTGTCATTTTACTGTTACCTCCCCCCACAAACAAAACCTAGCGTCAATCAATTTTTACGGCCTCGGCTATTTCCAACGTAACCTTATATATTTTGTGAGTTTTTACCCCTAAGAAACAGTGCAACATGAACTAGAGACGCTAATTCGTTTCAGCGTGGTGGAAAATAAGCATTAACACTTTTGGCTCTCTGGCACATGATCGATTTTAGTGACTACGCCTTCCTCCTCCACTTTCAGTGTGTGATAGCGAAAAGAGCAAGTATCAGTTCAAATACGGTCGGTATATCTCTCTCTGAATTTACATCGAGAGGTATTTTATATCTAATAGGAACAAGAAGTTGACTTTTCTTCCTTCTTTGCGCATTATGAATACTGCCTAAAGGCGGATTCGTTAAAAAATGAGCTTATAAATCCGGTCAATCCACTCCTACTTTTATATATTTTGTTTCTACGAAAAATTAACATGTTATGCCAAAAGCGATAAATAGTTATGCATAGATATTCTCAAATAATTGACAATAGAAAATTTCCATTACATTTAGATATGCTCATAAGACACCATGGGCTTCTTTTAAAAAAACTTAGGAAACATACATTTCTTACTGCTTTCATCAATATTCAATACTTAATTGGCTAATGCATTAATAAAACGAAACAATAGAGTAACAAAAAGTACCTAAATATAAAAAAATGATCGTCCTTACCAACTCGAAGAAAGCATTTCTCATCCTTATCGCACAAATTGGGCCAATATGGTTCTCTAAGCTCTCACAATATTTTATTTGCGATCGAAATGCCATTTTCCATGCCACAGGAAAAAAAGGAAATTCTAATTAAAACTCTATTCAATAACTTTTAATTCGCATAATTCTTGATACATTGTCATGGCAACTAGTTTTACAAGTAGCCAGGTACACGTTGATCATGCTCACTATTTTAAACTCCTCAGTCGTTCTAATATTTATTTGTAATCTTGAAGTGCGTTTCACCATATTACACTATGATGAACAGAGTTGTACCCTTCCTCGAATATTTTTAAACAATGAATTTTTAATTCATATATATGTGCATCATTTTGGTGAACACTGTTGACTCAGGGTACACTAGCCACATGACCATGATTAAATGCTCTGGATTGTCGGGGCTAACGGAATATATGTACGCGGCCAACAACTCTGAAACTGAAAAAAAATTGCACAGCTGTGAAGCATAAAAATTGCCGTAGGGCGTTAAGAGTTTGTATTACAATTAAAAAAGAGGTCGACTTAATTAGATAAATAAATCTCCCTCTGCACCCTTAACCTTCGCCTTTTGTTTACATACCTATGAAAAAAATTCAGCGAAAAATTTACCGACGGTTTATTTTGTCAAAAATTCCACGAATACGACTAAACAATCGTCTTTTTCCCCCCGCCCCGTCCTCTCTCTCTCTCTCTCTCACACACACAAGCATCTCCCCTCCATTATCCAGTTCCCCGAACCGCACTTTCAGACCTCTTTTTCAGGAGTGCTGCTCTTTCCCAATCCTCATAATATTAACAACGCCCACAGCACTCACCCACCCACGCCTCGCCAAACGCCCGGCCACGGATGGGTCTAATGAGCCCCGCGGCAACCCCGGAACTCGATCCCTTCTTTCTGGGAATACACCCACTTGGCACCAACACCCCAATCCCTTCGGGGGCACACGCAAGGGGGGCCCCCGCGCCTGAGGGGGTGGTGTCAAAAACCAAGAATCCGCCACCCCTCCCCCCCCCCACAACACCAACCCTACTTTTCTTACCCCCCTTCTTCCGAACAGGGCGCAAGTTGAAAACTTCCATATATTATCTCTCTCTACCCTCTCCACCCCCGCACCGCTCTCTCTTCCCTTGCCCCGTAGGGGCGGGCGATTTCTCTCCTCACCCAAGCACGCACGCAAACACACACAACCACACACTCCAGTTGGCCACCCTTGGAAGAAGTGCTAAATGTTTCCGGGCCAGGAGCAGGAGGGGGAAAGGGTTGACGTGGGGACGAACCCTACGAAGTGGAATTCGACCGAAAGGTGAGAATAGGAAGTGCAAAACTTTCGTTTCCGGGCGCCCTGGGAGTCCCCGTGGGTCGGAGGAGGCGGTCCACCCGCGCGCGTCCCATGCGCTCTCTCGACCTTTGGAGGTGTACCCATGGGCAAAGCCACGCGAAAACGTGCCGAAGGCAAAAGGTTATTGTTTTGTGTGAAGAAACTGAAGAATTTTCAATTTCCATGACACTTTTACCGCTAAGAAGTCGCACGTTGATATTCGGTAAGGGTTTGTGAGGTAAAGTCTTGTTCAAAAAGTGCTCATTGAAATAGGTTACGCCGAATTAAATTTTTTATAGCATTGTCGGACTAAAACTGAAATTTAAGACAACAGAATACTAACTCAGTACTGTAACTGTATTCCAAAAACTATTGGTACAATTATAAAAAAAATAAAATATCACATTTAATAACCAACCGAGTGACTTGCCGCCTTTATTTCAGAGTATGCCTAGCATTGGCTTTTGCTCCGTCTTTTTTAAAATGTCCTTTGTTTTCTTGCCCAGTTCCTGGGAAACTTCCTTTGGGGGGGGTTTCCCAGTTATTTAGTGTACCCAATTTAACAATACGTATTTCAATTACCGATAACCTCGTGAAATGGCCTTATAGAAGTATTCAGAGCCTTGTAGATGGTAAGAACTACCGTTGAAGTGAGGGAACGTTTGAAGCTATAGCCTCTAATTCACTGTTTCTTCAGAAAAAAAATTCACTTTTAATTATTTTATTTCTTGGAGAAATAAGCGTTTCAATAATTAGATACTCTGTAATATAGTTGCAAATCAAACAAAAAGGTCACTACTTCTCATGCAACGCCATGTTTACTGAGAGATCCTCCTAGAAATAACTCCTGGAGTATTCAAAAGGCATTACAACGATTTCCTGTTCCAATTTCACCAGATGCATTGACACTGCGGTTGTCTTCGATGTCTACTTTCTACTTTGTATGCATGCGAAATATATTGTGATCGGTGGAAATAAATATGTAATAATTACTATTGACTTAGGCAGGGCATGAGGGAATGGCATAACTGAAAGTTACAGCAACCATATTCTCGGAATAGCAAATTTTATTCTCAATAACCCTTCTTGTAGTTCAATCTAATTTTGTCTCGGTGAACTATCTTCTTTCTCTTAGGCAATAGGCAAGTATACTGGCGACCAGTGTCGAGTGTACAGACCAAAACGCACTATTTTAAAAATGTCTTAGCAAAAAATGTATCCTCAGTATTTTAGCAAGTTGAAGACGATGATTTTACTCTTTCCCGTGCACAACAATAGTATTTGAATGTTTAGAGAATAATTCATGACTAAGTATTTGATAAATTGAATTTTCAATATTTCACTAATGTGTAACCAATTAAAAATATGATTAAATCATATCGAACGTATTTATTGTGTGTATCACATTTTGACCTGTTGAAGAAATGATTAGTTTTTAATTTTTATGTACATGATAATGAAGTTGTAGTCGATCACTTTGAACCTAGCAGACATATTGATGACTTGTTCAACCGTTCACATATAAAGGAAAATTTTTTTATTCACGGAACTATTTAATTTAACTCAGTTTTGAGTTGTACAGAAAGCATGTACCAAATGTCATGGGATGCTTCCCGATTGTTTTTTGAATTTACGTGGGTCAGACCAATATTTTACATAACATTATGGCAGAGTTTCCACGTCTAACTAATAATCAATAAATGAAATCGTTATTCAAGGAAACACATCTAAATGCCATGGATAATGTTTCATAAACATTCGGCAATGTTACTCACTCATAGCTGCATCGTCTAGTCCCGCCCTATGGGAACAACAAGATACTTCTGACGTCACATTGCCGGACGCATTGTGCGAGTATTTCGTATTCTCGCATTTCCAGAGTTGCGTGGGCTACCTAACGGGGACAGTGGTACGATAGAAACACCAAGACACCGACTGAACAAGGAATCGTCATAAAAGTATGAATGCTGGTCAAATCTCATTTTATCATTAATTTTTTTTACAAAACCTCTTTTGAAATATTTTTGGATATTAAAGGCGAAAATATCCACCAACGTGGAAATATTTTAGATATGCTTCGACACCATTGAATGGGAGTAAGGAGTTCTACGTACTAAGTTCATATTTGATTTTGCGTATCTTCTAAGGAAGTAAATGTACTTTATTTGAACACCTACTGTCTACTTTTTACACTTTTCAATAAATTAACAACTTGGTCCGCTCTTTTACACACAATTCATTTAGAATCGATTTATTACAAGAACACCGGCTCCTGGAGGTTGCCCAGAAACTCTCATATCTTCAATTCAGCTAATCATTATATTAAAAATTAGGTTACAGCAAAATTAAATTGCCTTTCTTTACCGCCTCAAAAATTACTGTGACTTCTATGGATGAAAATTTGATCGATGGCATTAAAAAAATAGACGGATATTTACCGAGACCTGCCTCAACTTACTCATATTTTATCATCATCAATTTAACACAATTCGTGAGGAAGTTTAAATGGAAAATAGATACTATGAAGATCGAGGGGATGATTCTAGTAGGAATAGCGAAAGTGGGTGTAGTTGGCTTGTTGTTCTACGCATGTAATGATTCTTGCGAACCCTAATTAGACTTTACTAAGGAGTTGATTTTCCTTAGCAAATATCATTTGCCAGGTTGAAACTTCTTACTTGCTCATATCAGTTGGATCCAGCGGGAATTTAAGTTCTAAATAAAGACTCCTATATTTCTTGTAAGAGATTATAAAGACTGCCCACACGAAACAAAAATAAATGCACAAAAAACCATGGGCCGACAAGAGAACTAGATGTTAAATTTTTCTTCATTTCTAATATTTATTTCCTCGGCCAACATCGGCATTAAGATCAATGATATAATTTAACAGGTACATTTATGGAGTAAGTATCAGCAAATTCGTAATCAATTTGATTTACTTAGTGCCCAGCTCACCAATTACCGTTTCATGCTGCCGTTCATTCATGGTAAGTTGGCTTCCAGCGGAAAGTAAAAATAAAATCGACACAAGAGTGGCCGTTCAGTCAATTTGATTGCTGCTGCTCGTACATGTCACGGAAATGAGCTTCCCTTCTATGGGGATGTATTGACGAAAATAACTTACGCCGGATCGAAATCCTAACATACCATTTTAAGTCAACCGGGAACTGCAGACACTAACTTACGCTGAAAAAGGATATATAATTTTCAATCGAGGCTTCGACTAAACATCCCCACACGCCCCCAAAGACCCTCGCTCTCCCTCGGAAAATTGCGCCATTCTGCGGGGTATCGTGTAGATTTAGACGTAGATACACAACATCACAATGGACATGCATGGAAATGCGTTCGGCATGCAGTTGGAGGAAAATTCGCCAACCCCGGCGAGCCAACCGGCGGAACATTTCTCATAATTTTTATTTTGGCCGAAAACATTCCCTCACATCGCAAGTTCCGCTTATCTTCCAATCGCCGCCCCCTCCCCTTCCGAATCCTCTCCCCACCACCGCCCCTTTCCCCACGCCCCGAGCACACTATTGCCTGACCCGTCTATTCCTCCCCCGCCGCCACCGCCGAGTACTTTTCAGTACCCCCCCCCCAACCCCCACTCTCTCTCCCTTCCCAAGTCGGCGCGGAACAACAAAGAGATCCCCCGGCGATGGAATAATGCGTGCGATGCATCTCGATTCCATCGCCGCGCCGCCACCCCGCCCCCTCCCTTCCCCGCCCCCTTCATACCCTCATATCTTTTACACACAAACGCACCCGCCCGTCCCACCCTCTTGGCCCCCGTGAATGAATGAGGCGGTATGCGACCTCGACGAGAAATTCCCCCTTGACTCCTCTCCCCCCATCCTCAGAAGAAGACACGGCAGCAGCAGCAAAGACAGCGGAGCGGCCAATCCAAAGAATTCCTCCGAGAAGGGGGACGGAGTGAAGGGGAGAGAGGAGGAAACGAAGCGAGGAAGTGGTCGGTGTGGTCCGTGGATACATTTATTGCGGCGCAGGTATTTTGTTTAATTAATCTCGCCAGGGTGAACCGAGCGGGAGTCAGGGGGTGAGGGACGTTGGGGGCCGAGCGTGAGTCAGAGTGGGCTGAGCAGGGGACGGGGGGTGGCTCGGCCCCCGTCGGCCGGCCGGAGTGGAGGGAGCGGACGGCGACCATTTTCGGTGGAGAACAGGAACACACACGCTCTCGTGTCCGAGGGGATCTCACCTCGCCTCACTGCCCCCTTCCGCCTCTTCATCTCCGCTCTCTCCCCGTGGGGTGGGGGCCTGGGAGGAGGTTGGGGGAGGAGGCGGGCTCACCCTCGGGGCGACGGATAACACTCCCCGACTATACAACACCATGAGGTTCCCATTTCCAGACACATTCGGCCTCCTCAAAACGTAAAAACATAAATTTGTCCAAACATCATGTATTTTAGGCTTGCGAAGAATACTATCTCACCAACAATCACATCCAGGACAAACAAACGAATGCGGCTCCTCACGAATGTCCTTCTCGTTTCAAGGAGAATACCTTTACATACACGTCCAACAACAAACTCTCGGTGTTATGTTCATTGTACGCCTCTATATTTTCATATTGGCTGCACTGTCATATCGCTCCATCTTTGAACAGTCAACCTGTGACATTTTGACTATTCCACATGCTTCCTGAGGAGCATGGCCATCGTGAAATGACGTGAATTCGTGGCAAGGAGAGTATTACCGAGATATAAAGGACAACCCATTGACGAGTTGTATGGGTAGGAATGAAGAGTGTAAGTGAGGAAATTTTTTATAGTTGTATATGATAATCAAATTCATGCATGAAATAAGAGGATCTGCAAAGTTCCCTTCTCATTCAAAAAGCGAAGTGAAACTTGATGTATTGAACATGACGCATGTCTCCGAGATGTAAAGCATGTGCAGAGATAATGAAGTGATTTTTTTCTAATTCAAAACCTATGCTAGACAGTAGACATTCTCTCGTGATATTTGCTTCTAAGCTGAAGATGCTACCATACAATTTTAAATAATTCAATGCAATTATTATTGTTATTGATTATTCAATGCGATTATTCAATATCAGAATTTTCAGTTAAATCTCACACGAGCATTTAATTTTTTGTTAATTAATTAACAAAGAAAATTTGCTGATCAATCAACACAAATTTTTTTGTTACTATTACCAAGATCTGCACCGACGGCGGCTCCAGGCAGGATCGAGCCCAGACCCTTTGTCTTTGTCATTGTAAGTCAAGAATACCGTCACAGTGAGCGTGAACACTTTTGGTCTTTCTTTAGAGATTGGTGCAATTATAAAACTACTTCATTCTCACAATGAAAATGTCGTATGTGAATTTACTAGGTGAACAGAAAATATTAAAATAATTAATTAGGATTTTATAGAATATATGAAGCATTTTTTATTTACTAAATAATGTTTCGATTACATTTTTACGACTCAATAACTCCGTGATAGAAAGTAATGGGCTTTTTTCCTATCCCTTTTCCATGTATTTATATATATTATTATTCGGTAACCTACCGGTTAAAGCAGGTTTTGGATGAACACAACCATCAAATAAATATTTTGTGACTCCATACAAAACCCAATCCAGCCACCTAATCTACATCAGGTCTCTCTTCATCTCTGTGTACTTCCTTACGTCCCTACTACATTTCAAAAGCCTCCAATGTACGTCTATCCTCCTGCTTCAGTGACCACGTTTCCGCGCCGTACATAGCTACATTCCATATCAGAGTTTTTACGAGTCTTGTCTTAACATCCCTACTCAACGTCCCAGTCATCAACTCCCTCCTCCTTGAGAAAGCCTCCTTGCCTAGCGCAATTCTTCTCCTTACGTCCCTACCACTTTGACCGTATTGGTCCAAAACACTTCCGAGATATGTAATCTGCTCTACCTGCTCAATTTTTTTCCCTTCCTATTTTATTGTTTAGCTTAGCCTATTTCTTTCTGGAAAATCGCATAACCTTTGTTTTATTAATATTGATTCTCATCCCATATCTATCGCACTGAACCTCCAATTCACTCAGTAATGCTTGAAAACCCCTTGGCTGACTGAGACTCTAATGCTTGTTCATCAGCAAACCTAACCGACTTTACGAATTCCCCTCCGACTTTCATTCCTACCTCCAGTTCTTCCCATGCCTCTTTAATCATTTCCTCCACATATACGTTGAACAGCACCGGTGACAATGGGCAACCCTGCCTTACCCCTCTTCCTAACACTCCACCATCCGGTCTCTCCGTTCCCCACTCGCACCTGAGAAGTCTGAGACATGCACAGGTTGCGGAGCAGGCTCCTGTCCCTCCAATCCATTCCTATTTTCTGCAATACACGCATTAGTTTTTCGCAATTCACTCTATCAAACGCTTTTTTTAAATCTACGAAACAGGCATACACGTCCTGATTGTATTCTATATTCCTCTCGATTAGTGATCTCATTACTGGAATGGCATCACGTGTACCTCTTCCTTTCCTAAACCCAAACTGATCATCCCCTAAGTAATCATTTTCCTAACTCTCTATCCTTTTGTTGATGATCCTGAGAATAACTTCAGCTGCGTGAGATATCAAGCTTATGTTCTGTAATTCTCACGTGATGTAGCCTTTGCCTTTTTTGGAATAGTAACTAACACCGATCTCACAAAATCTTCCGGCCAGATTCCTTCTTCATAGATACTACGAATCAGTCCATATAGGGCCTTCTTCCCGCATTTTCCTAAACATTTCAACAGTTCTACAGGTATGTTGTCCACCCCCACGGCCTTATTTGCTTTCATCTCCTTTAATGCCCTTTCTATTTCATCGTCGAGTATGCCTGGACCTAAGCTATCTTCTTCTACGTCATGTTCCTTTTCTATGTCTAACCTTGTCGGCCTAAGTTCTTTACCATACAGTGTTTCTATATATTCCTTCCATCTCTCTTGGATTTTTCCTGGTTCAACTATTATCTTACCCCACTTATCTTTAACTGTTAGCACAGATCTTGCCTTCTTACTTCCCAATAATAATTTAACCTTCCTGTATAGCGCACTAATTTCACCCTTCCTCTGTAAACTTTTCATATCCTCGCAATGCGTTTTCCACCATGACGACGGCGGGGCCGTCGAAACGTCGATACATTCTGTGAGTGTCCGTCCTTTATTTTTCAGTGCCGGAGAGTGTCAACTTCAAGGGTACATATATATACTATATATATATATATATTTATTATATATATATATTCACTTTCTTGAAAAAGCCACGAACGTGCACAATAAAATTCACTAAATAGTCATAGCAAACACAGAAACTAAAACATATTAAAGAGGGACTCACTAGTTCTCGAATTTTCGGTGGTGCAACCACCTTTCTCAAGAGGAATCTTCCTCTTGAGAAAGCGTGGGTGTGTTCCTAAGTCCTCTTAAGAAAGGTGGTTGCACCACCGAAAATTCGAGAACCAGTGAGTCCCTCTTTAATATGTTTTAGTTTCTGTGTTTTTGTCGACTAGTTAGTGAATTTAAATTATTGAGCACGTTCGTGGGGTTTTCAAGAAAGTGACTTTATATATATATATATATATATATATATAGATGATGCGGAAGTACTCACGAGAGCAATATAACTTTTGGACAGCACAATAGAACACAGAATAAAACATATAATACGTAAAAGGACACTCACACTGTAAATTATTTGAGCTTTCGGCCTACTCCGAGGCCTTCTTCAAGTCAGACTTCAAGTGTTTTACGTGTTATATGTTTTATTCTGTGTTCTATTGTGCCGTCCAAAAGTTATATATAAAAAAATATAATAAAACTACATTTAAAACTTTCCCCACCCTTTTACAAAAAAAAAGCAATATTAATTTTTTTCCATCCACGGTGGTCGCATTCATAACAACGCCCATTTCTTCTAGAAATGTATTGAAATCCTTCAGCATTACCATCTGAAATACGGGTACTCAGGAGAAATAACAATAATATAATATGAGTCAGGTACGGAAGAATAAATGAAACTGAAAAGGAGGAGTCGAGGGATCTATAAATAATATCTTAACAAATGCGAACTTCACATGGAAATTTAATCATCAAATCATGATAATTAATCCTCGATGCACCTATAATTTCCCGATATATCATCATAACTTCGACAATTTTTTAATATTAATATATACTGGAACGGTTGACTGAGGGAAATCTAAGACTATCGAAGGGTCCAGGCTTATATCCGGGTAAATCTAAACAAGCATCTTCAATTTTAGTAATGCTGTGCCATTTTTTGGGCTGCAAACATTTCTTGCAGATGGAAGGGTACTTGTTCCCCTACTCTGTGTGGACGAGAAAACGCTCTTCTCAAGGATGTGAACTCTAATTTTGAAAGCAAGCTTTGGATAAATTATTGTTTTTCTGCTATGGACTCGGTCGTCGCATTGGTTTAAGAAATAATATGAGGCTCTATGTGAATTGAATTGCACATTGAATAAGTTACAAATAAATTAATTAATCAAAACAAATTTAAAGAATCCAAAAAGTAGAAGCAGACGAGTTAAGCACCCCAGAAGGCAAGGTCACCACCAATGGGAAGAGAAGTACGTATAGGTGTACATACTTGTCATCCCATTACCATTCCCTGTATATGTACATAGCAGAAAAGCTCTAGCGGGTAAGATCTTCAGAATCAGGAGAACGTGTCTGATTATAGAAAATGTTTCCAAGCAGGAAAATCTTTCATCAAAGAATGAGAAATTATCCTTCTTGAAGTATGAGATAAATACATGAATTAGGGCAAAAAGTGAGAAAATAATATGGGAACCAATATACGATACCTATACGTGGTGCTACTGGATAACTATGGAGATTAATGGAAGGTTAGCTAAAGACAGTTTCAAAGGTAAAATAAATAAGAAGTGTTGCGAAGCAGAAGTCATTATCCATCTGGACTACACGGAATTTTGGAATCCTTGGAACAACCATTGATGCAAATTATTTTTAAAAAGACAAAAATGATCATTAAATTCCCATTCAGTCAATATGCAATGGTATTTACGATTGATTGTTTTAAAAATGTTGTTGTCAAACGGTTATTTGCGGGGTTTATGCTGTCTCTTGACCAATGTTTCTCGCTAACCATCTTTGGACGATAACATTTTGTTGATATGCAAGATTCAGTAAAGATTTTAAAAATGTCGATGGTGAAAAAATTAAATCGGCTTAATTTTCATGTTCGGCTTATACCAATAGAACTTAAATGTATTCGTGGACTTTCTTCTCTCGTTTTTTGTCCGTAGAGCTTCCGGAACAAAAGTACTCGACATTTTGCTTTCTCCGTCATTCCCTTGGCTCCCTTGACCTCACCGCAAACCGCTACAGTGCCATTCTTCCGGAATATCTCCCGAATTTAAAGAAATACCTTCCCTCCCCTCGCCTCCGCCACATTTCCCCCACGAGCTCATTTTCGCACTGATAAAAGCCTGAAGCAATATGGAATCGACACCTTGAAAATTAAACTCATCATTGAAGCTGTTAGTATTGAACATGGGTAAATGTTTGGCATGACCTTACTATTAGGTTAAGTACGCGAAAGTCGGGAGCTCAGAAGAAAAATTGTGATCCCTTTTGGAAGGGTCATTCGAGGCACGCCAAAATGCTCGCACACTTTGGTTGGTCATTAAAGGAAGTCCCTCCCTCGAATGATAGCCTTCCGACTCCCTTGTCTCGCCGCTGCATGCCGACGCCACCCCCACCCCCTCCACCTTCTCACACCCCCCACTCATCCGCCACGGAGGTGGTCATTTATTCACCATACGACGTCGTCAGCCGACGCGGCATTGTCTTAAGATCGTCGGGAGCATTGTCACCACCTACACGGAATCCGTTTGCTGCAAAAGTAGTCATCTTTTAGCCGTTTTTCATTCCATTTTCAAACAGGTACATAACTAAATGCGTAATATATGCTCTGGATGCCATTTATTTCCTTGTATCCTCCCGCAACACCATACATTACATTTTGACAGCCGTTGTGCAAATGATCCAATGCCCACATGTTCATTTCCAATCAGTATCAATTATGTTAGTTCAAGAAATCGCTTCAGACTGAAAGGCTATACGTCGTACGCTATAAACATAAAGTTTTCAGCTATTATTTCTCAGCCATATATTTGCATTCATTGATATTCATTCCTATTATTAACACCATTTGTCAAGTGTAGTCGCTTAATTAAGTAGTCACAATGTTTGTTTTAACCATTTTCAGTTGAAGTCGTTCGAATTTCTTTAATCTATGCGTCAAATCGTTTCCGACCTAACAAAGATACAAGGCATTTTTTCTGAAGTTTTCAGAGTCGGAAACTTTTCAGACCACCCACGTATATCCGTCGTTAAAATACTCCAAATAATCCGCTCCGTCTCTTCGCCCTGTGTCATTTACAGTGAGCATGTTACGATTGCCATCCGAAATAGAATTGATAGTTTATCTGCGTCTTAGAATTGGTGCCTCACGGTCCCGTAAGCAGCTTCGACTTTTCCTTGGACAACTTGACGCTTCACGTCTTCACATATGGTTTCACCCTGTAGTCTTTGAATCTTCTCGCTTTTCTGTTGATCTCATTTCTCAACCTCCACTAGCACTCTCGTATACATGCATTCTAGATGTTCATTATTTTTGTTAGATGCACGATTTGTCAGGAACACATGTTTTTTCCTTTGGCCTGTAGTCTCCTTTATTATTACTAAACTAGTCTTTAAATCCTGCAATATTTCATCAATAGACCCTGTTTTGTCACATTTTTTCGGGATTTCCTTCCCCAATTCTATCAAAATCAAACCGTGAATCAGTTTTCTTTCACCTTTCTAACTCCTTTTGGGCCTCCATTATCCTCTTTAGCTTCTTGAATTTAAATGCTACAATTTCAGGGTGTAAAAATTATTCGCCTTGACCGGGAGTCGAACCCGGATTCCTCAATGTCCGACCGAATGGTTTAGCCCGTTATGCTACCGAGGCGTCCTTTACACTGAAATTTTCGAGCATATGTTAGGAACATGATGTTGTGACGATATGCCGTACAAACAATGTTACAGGCATTCGTAGTACGCGCCACAGTCCACGAGATTAAAGCCAACTTTAATGTTGGAATGTTTTTACCTTACACAAATTCCAAGAAACTTTGGGATATGCCATAACAGCAACTATTAATGGAGTCATCCTCTAACATACACTACAATGCAACAACTTCAGAGTGTAAAGATCATTCACCTTGACCGTTATTCCGGATGCTGGATCCTTTGATGTCCGGCCGAGTGCTTTAGCCAGTTAAGCTATCGAGGCGTCCTCTTAAACTCGGACATCGACAGAACCGGGTTCGAATCCCAGTCAAGGCGATTGATTTTTACTCTCTGAAATTGTTACAATGGAATGCACATTTAACGGATGACTCCGTTAAATAAGTTACTGTTGCGGCATCTCCCGCAGTTTCTTGGAATTCTTGAATTTGGTACGTAACTTCAATCGAACTAAGTTGTGTTGGCTGTCGATATTTTTCCCGAGGTAACTTTTACAGCACTGTATTTGATTCCCAAATATCCGTTCTCCGAGTTTGCAACCATTTTTCATTTTTCCTACATTTTCCGGCTTCTTCCACGTGTCGTACCGTCTTTGTTGGTAGTTCTGAAATAGTTTGTCAGCCGCTACTAATTTATATTATTTGCAGAATTACCAAAGTCTTTCTCCTCTTTTATTTAACTTCTCTTGATCTAAGTATAAGAGAAACTTCAGAGCAAACTTCATGTATATTACATAAATTTTAACTGAATGTAAATAGTTTCAAGTTTTGGTCGTTAATTCCAATCAATAAACGTTTTATAGAATTAGGAAACTCGATTTTGTTTCTCTACTTCATTTCTATTTTATATATAGGATGTTATTTTGGTACTCAACGTTTAAAGAATCATTGAGATCACATTTTCAAGTACATACACCGCGGTTTTGGAGTTATTTGTTGAATAATTAAACGGTAGGAACTGGTCATATATTTTGTTAACAATGGAATAAGTAGTCCTTACACACAAGTATTCAAATAATTAAAAATTGTTTACCACGTTTTTCTACAGGTACAGGAAGTAAATACACAGGCTACCTGTATATTTACTTCCGAAATAAATTCCGAAATACTTCGGTTAATTACCCGATTTATTCTAGAAGTTTTCACCCCAAAAGAAATTAGAGTATTTCCTAAAAAGGTGAGCATATTAAAAGTAGAAAAAGAAAAACCAAGAACGTAAGTTTAAGGTCCTTTTTCAGTGAGGTTTTTTCAAGCCATTATTTCGCCATCGGCACCTCGGATAACCAATACTGTTCCTTCATAAATTTCAGTATGACAAGAAAATGTAATAAATTATCCTTCGATGAAAAACTTCGACATTTCCTGACCAAAAATAAGAATATCAGACGGGTTATTTAAATATATTTGATATCAAGCGATGAAACCATGAAGAGTGTTAATGAACTTCATCAATAACAATTGTCACTTTCATTCGTCAAATTAATATGCCATTATTGTCTTTCTAATTTAGCTTGTCAGCAGGTGCCATTTCACATTTCAATGAATACGTCTCACGTTTACCATTACCGATCTTGACTGGCGGGCATTCGCAACAAAAGCACCAGTCAGCCTTAAAACAAATGCAGCGGATGAAACCGCGTAATATGTCGCCGCGTGAAAGCCAAAGCTCTACCTCTCAATGGCCATAATTGTGGCATCCCTTCCAACCAAAACCACCCACCCCACCATCGCCTACTTCCAATGCATGCTTCTTGCAACTTTGCTCTCCACCGATACAGCCGTGAGAGGAGCTGTGGCGCCAGGGGGGGGGGCGCAATGCTAGACTACCCCTGTCCCGAGGGTTGTTCTGGAACAGAGGCGAGAGTTGCCACCCCCAATTACTGACGGGAGGAGTACCCACCCCACTTCCACGGGGCATTCCTCGCCGGGCGACGGCGGAGGGAGCGCCCGGGTGGAGCGGGCGCCGGCACGGTGGAGGATGCGTGGCCGCGGAAGAGGGGGGGACGGGGCGCTCGTCGGGAGTGGCAGGGAGGGGTGGAAGGAGCTTGGTTTTGAGGAGAGTGCCTGGGAGGAGAGACTGGAGGTTAAGGGGGAGCAGTTAATATCCGCAGTGACAATTAGTCTTCATTTGACGTAACGAGCCTGGCATCCCTGACATCTTTCCCGCCGACTGCTCCCCTCCAATTCCTTTCCCTCTCCATTCCTCCCTCCGTCTCACACTTCCTCCCATTCCCTCACACTTCCAACACCGTCCCTCTTCCTCTCTCCGCTTACTCTTCCTCATTTCCGAGAGTCGCCCACCGCGTTTTGCCCTCCCCCACCGCCGCTTAGCACTTTATTACCTCCACATCTCCCCGGATGCTTCTCAATTCACCAGGACCAGCAACAAAGCCCGGCGTCACGAATGCAAGACGGCCAACCGCTATCCCGATAAGGAAACCGGTTTAATTTCAATTTTGAAGGACTAGAATAGAAGGCGGCTCTCTTTCCGGCATTGCAATTGCGGTGAAAAACCTTAACTTATATCCAGTCCATTTGGCGTTACTTACTTTTCCTTTTGCTGAAATAGAACTCTCACAAAGACACGAAGACCCAGCTAAGGCCGTGTAATTCTTGAATAATTGCCAAAAAAATCTGTTACATCGCGTTCGTCATGAGAAGAGTCGTTAGAATTTATTAAGCATTGGCCCGCTGCAAAAAAGGTTATGGGATGGCAAGTATATTTCCTTTTGTGGTTATTAGTGATCAGGGAAATAAAGAAGCGAAATATTCTTCGAGTGTTACCAGAGGTGCGTTACTTCCATAAACGTCAAGTGGTGTGAGAATAGCGAAGGAATTCTGATCTCTGCAAAGTTTACCGTGCACTTTCATAAATGTAATTCCAAACGAGCATCCTTCAGTAACTTTGACTCTTATAGCCCCGAAAAAGAAGCCATTGTGACTTTCAGCAAATTTCGATGAGGCAAACAAATTACCGAAAATGTCTACAAATTCTACTCGCGTGCACATATCTCACTAATCCTTCTTAAAATGGTAACTGCATATAGAGGAAAGAAAAAATTAACAAATGATCTTGCAGTAAAAAAAGATTGATAATTCTAGTGTTTCGCAAGTCATATGCATTAAAACATTATTTTTTAGTTTGGTGACATACTGTGACCATTCTTCATTTATTAAAATTTTCAATCTATAAATTTAACTTTGGAATGTTTTCACGTGTTATTTAGCTTGTTTTCCTCTTCAAAATAGAATACATACAGGTCCCAATATTTAGATAATCCCCATTTCTAAAACTTAAACACTTGCTGTCTTGAACTGTTTCTGAGGGAAAGTACTTGATAGTACGTAGTTCAAGTTTATTGGAGAGACCAACGAAAACGTTAAGGGAACTGCGTTTTTTTATAATTCATATGCAACCATTTTTATTGTGGCTCTTGGATTTGTGTTTAAATTGTTCTCTCGGTGGAAATAAATCACCCCAGTCGAATGTGAACAATTAATCATATGATGTTGATTCGCTCATGCCTGAGAACCTCGAATAACGCTATTTTTCAGCTCATTCCTTGCATTCGCGATCTGATAGTAGATGTGGAAAAGCTTTTACATTGCATTTAAATCCGTACGGTTTTATTGCGTATTTATTGCCCATAACGTCTAATGTTTCTCTTTTAGAACTCATTTTAGTGCGTGGCAATGCAAAATAGGAATAAAACTTTATTGCCTACACTTAGGGTATTGTCGGATTTGTAATAGTAAAGGTATATCTCATTTGCTGCTTCTCATAGTGATTTCATTTGTTTCAGAAATTATTTTTTTAGTTTTATAAGTGTCATATATACTGATGTTTTCCGAAAGAATACAAATTCAAAGATCCAATGATCGTCTCGACCAGTGTACTTTTCCCAATGCACGTCGTTCCTAGCTGCCACAGCCCCCCGCCCAGTCGTCTCACCATGCTGCCGTGCTCAGACTTACATTCGCAAGAACAAGGTACGAGGTATTATTTTCCCCATAATATTTCTAAGAGCCCCCTCTATCACCATTGCCATATTCTTGTTTTACAGAACACGTTCAACTCCTGGCATGACGGACGTCTACTTGTGCCATGCTAACCTTTTAATACTGAAACATATTTTACAACCTTGGCGCTGTGATTAAGTGAGTGTGTGGGCTAATATATCCCTTACACTTTGTTAGAATTAGATGACTCCTCATAAAATGATAGTCTTAAAACAATACTTTTTCCATAATAGGAATGAGGCATTTAAAACAGTCGAATGGAATTGATATAAATATTACCCACATAATAGTTGTTATGACTGCGATATAATTGCACATTTTCAAAGGTTTTCCCTTTTTAGAGATATTTTCGTCAATTATGCGTTATTTTTGGCGAATATCCGTCAACACAAAGGGGAATAGTAAGGCAAATAATGTTAGAGCCATTAGTCAGGTTTTTCTATCGTTATCATCAAACAATAAAAGTTGTTGTTCTCACTTAGAACAGTTTCCTAATTTATATATTATTCATTGATGTTCTACAGGTATTAATTACCAATATTATTGCACCAAAGAATGGGATTCATTTACTTTTTCTTTCTTTATGAAGCATTCGTACTTCTGGGAAAAAGCCAAAATAAATCAATGCAAAAAGTGGATTCACTTAAACTGCGTAAATTTGTACATCACTTCCTCAGGAGAAACACAAAAGCATATAGTATGTTGTATTAGCGATCATATCGTAATACTGTATTAGATGATAGACATTAAAGTCAGAAGAACGAATGTATTTTGCAAGAAAAACTCTACAAATACCTAAATGCAGCTGTTTCAAAGAGTTGAGGGTTAATCGATGATAGTTTTTACGATGCTGCATTAATCTCATTGAAGATAAAAACCATCTTGAAATAGAATTTGTGACATGATTTATGTTGTTGTATGCTCGCAAAAATGTTATAAAGATTTTAATACAAAAATGAAAAAAGTTCAGCAACTGAAAGCTTCTGCTTATTGTCGAAACGTTTGTTTTTGGAAATACAAAAGGCTATTTTTTCGAAAGCGCATATTTTAATAGTAATGGTCTCAAAAAATACGACGGTACATTGCCTTCAAATGCTGATATTAAAGGAATGGGCCGCGATCAATAAAAGTACCGCTTAAATGCGTCCTCATAAATTGGCACAATTCACACACATACGATGCTATAGTGTATCTTATAAGAAATGCTAGGCGGCACCGCAAATAAATTTATTCTAGCTTACGTAACCGTACATGAGTCACAATAAAGTTTTTATGAATCTAAAGGTGATTACATTAACCCGCCTAACGACTAAATGTTTCAACAGAAGCAGACCACTGCATAACATCCACCTACGCTATTCGTGAGTAAAGAATAAATAAAAAAAAGAATATCTAAAGTCGTAGAGCGGTGCAAGGTGAATACCTTTCTTACGGAAATGCGCGCTTAAAATAGAGCGTGACTTCCAAGGGTAGGATTCCACAATAAACATTGCCAACTGTGGTTTCCAAAGCCCGTTACTGTTCGTCGATGTTAACGCTTCGACTTCAACACCGATCGTCTCAGATTACATCATTCGTTAACTTGATGCAACGGCCAGTTAGCAAATAAAACCGTTTATTCAACACCCATTAGGACTAACGTAGCATTCAATCTCTCAATGTTTAAAGATCTCTGGTATTTCCGTTGAGGCACTAACGAGGTGTTACAAAAGCCATTGTGGATGTGCTCATTCCCGATTCTATACTTATGTAGTCTAAACCCAGTTTACTTATAATTTTGGCAGAGTGCCACTCCCAACTGTTCATTTTTCGTCACCAGGGAAAATATCGACCGCTTTGGAATGGTAGCATAGCATATACGTCATTTTCTCCCATTGTACGTCAACTTTGGCGAACGTTGCACATAGCTAAAGAATTTATGAAACATGGAGAAAAAATATTCGGAGTACCACCAGATTAGGGTTTAAGCCTAGGATAGACCGAGGCATTCGGGGAACCATATTATGGAGTAGGAAATGCCGAAGCCAAGCAATGTGTCTCACAATAATGCCATACAGCGAGTTACCCTGCTGGTTTCCCTCGTGAGTGCAAGCAGTCCCCCACAATGACACCGAAATTGGGCAGCAAGAAGAGATTGTCGGCTTTAGAAATTTTTGCTCATACATTTTTTAAGAGTACTACTCCCCTACACCTTAACTCCAGCATTTTGCTGCGACGGCACGCACTTACCTTATGCCCAAACGGCGAAAAAATTCGATTAAACCTTATTGTCTAAGATATAAGCCAATATAAATACTTTCAACGACCTTTCGTGAAATTGAAAGAATTGATGAGGACAAAAAGATGTTTGACAGTATATCAAAACGAAAGGAACATGCAAAATGCAAGCCTTGAAACCTTAAATTGAAGAAGACAGCTCCAACAACATAACGCCATGCCGTATTGATAAGAGAGAGTCATTTCCTCAGAGAACGTCAGTATTCACCATTCTATGAACTCCGAAATCATTAAAAATAGACCGCTGTAAAAACCATTGCAGACGGCGCTAAATTCTTTGACTGCAACGCACGTATTTCAAGAACACATTCAAAAGATGACGAAGTTAGCAAATAGAAAAGTGCTCCTATCTAATTATTTTTTCTGAGCAAAACGTATCCAAGAGTTATTCCTGATGGTATCAATCATCATCTCATTGGGATTGTATATCACGTTGTAATTTTTCATGTCATCGATTGATCGCTGTAAATTGATGCAAGCTAATCAGTCAGTATATATTGTACACCAATAATTCGCTGCCTGCCATTTCATTACGTTGTGAAGACAGTCTTTCCATTTGTGATTTCACCGAGTGATATTCATCCTGAGAGAACGCTGGTTACCCCGGTGAAGATTCCGAGGACCCACTCCTAATGTGACGATTGTTGCATATACGTAAGGATAAAAAGGTGCCATTTGTGAAACTACGTGCGTAATTAACTTAGTTGCTCTGGTACACTGGCATACTTGGAAAAAAGATACATTAACGACAAAGTGCACAGTAGGGTTTTTTACAGATTAATTATAACCATTGTTCAAATTTACTCCAAAATGTCCGGTTCACTGCAAGAGCATTATAGAATTTACTGATATGTATCAATAGAAAAATGTAATTGCACTACAACGGAGAAAATTCGGTCATATTTATTTGTTTTCAGCCTCTTTCATGCATCTTAAAGGTCTCTCTCAACAATGTCATCCTGGACATGAAATCTCTCAAGTCAAGCGCGATTGTATTGGTTTTAGAGGTTTTTCTCTTTTCACATCCTAGACGAATCATTTCACTCCAATCCTATTGAAGTTTTCATGTTTTAATTTTATTGATGTTCTTGCTTTCAACCAAGCAATGGATAGATTTCTCGGCAAATTGCCGAATGAGTCATGCATGCATTCGTACAGATTAGGCACCTTTTCTTACTCCACTATCCACAACTTCATTTTTCCTTTTCAAGAATTCTTGAAAAATAACTCCAATGATTTTCACATCCTAAGGGAGCTATTTCGACCTCGAGGTGCCGATTTATCCGGTCGCAATTTTGAGGAACGCAGGGGTATTCTTTTCCCGTTGACACTTCTGGCACGAGTTCGAGCACTTGCCATCTGCTCGTCACTAACCTTCCTTCTCCTCTGATCGTAATTCTTCATTTTCAACCGTCTCTTAATGGAAGGCTTTAAAGCGAATCTCCGTGTTTTTGGCCTCACCTCTCTTATTCCTTCCAAAGAAGTTTAGCACCTTAAGTTTTTTCAACTTAGAGTGGCGCAGTTAGCTCCATCCCTGCTTGTTGTTGCGCCACTTCTATTCGCAAGAAACTCTCGGCAATCTATGGAAACAAAACGTCCTCTCTAACTCTTTGGTTTGATGAAATCAGTAATCACGTCAAAGATCACCTCAACCTCAACCATTGAGCGCTCTCTCTTAATAATACCTTAATATCCATGCACACATTGTATAACTGAATGATAGCCCTTTGCTTTTAGCCTGTCTGATGAGCATGGCAGCGTAATCCAAAGGCTGGAATATATTCAGCATTGCTGACGCACACATTTCACATATGTTATCCTAAATGATAATAGAGTACAGAAGAGAAACTGGAGCGCTTTCTTCAAACTGAAGTGCGTTCAGTCGTATATTAAATATATTTCATAAGCCCCTGCAGTAATCAGGATAAAACACCTTGAAAGTTTGGATAACCGTCGAATTTAAACCAGGATGGCTATAAAGTAGCTGTGCTACGAACACCACTCACTTAAGTGTGGGAGGGGGGGCACTAGCAAGTTATCAAACCCACAGTTAAAAGTGTATGGACGCCTAAACAAAATTACGAGGTGGGGGAGCGGCTGTTTGGGCAAACTTTGGCGCCGACGGAGACCAGTTTTTCAATATTTTTGCATGCTATTTTGCATTATAATTCATCCTGAATAAAAAATTATCGAAGCTGGCTTTTTATGGGGCCACCATACCTGATTCAGTTCTAAGTATTTTTTCGCAGGTTTTCATTCAAAATCGAAAAGAGGCAAACTTTCTAGTCTGGCAAAACAGTATCCCATGACTCCGCAGCATTACGAATAATTACAAGTGCCATTGTAATTGCTATTGGATTTCTATTGTATTACTTGTACTATTACTGGTCTGGCGCTCTATAGATATAAGAAAAAATCCACAGCATGACGCCATATTGGGAGGACACGTCCATACATGTTGGGGAGTTGTTTAAGGTATAAGCATGAAATGAAGACGTCAAAACCGTAGGGGGTTTCCTTTTCACAAAAACTTCTTTGTTACACTGATACTATAATGTGTGACGTAACATATGATTAACATATAAAATCCTAATATCGGTTAACATATAAAACCCTAACTATGTGGTTAATGAAGTGTTATATTAATAGGCAAAAAGGATTATGGGTTTCCTAATTTTTATGCTAAGTGTTCCTTTATTCAGAAGATACCCAATTCTTCTTCGCCCTTGGACATGAAAGGATGAATTTATAATGCAACCATTTCAGAGAGTAAAAATCATTCGCCTTGACCGGGATTCGAACCCGGATCCCTCGATATCCGGCCGAGTGCTTTAACCACTTAAGCTACCGAGACGTCCTCTTACACTCTGAAATTTTGGGGGCTTTTGGGGGCTTACTCTCTGAAATGGTTGCATTATAATGCACACATAGCGGGTGACTCCGTTAAAGTTACTATTACAGTTTCTTGAAAAAAGGATGAATTTATTGAATTATTAGCAGAGATTTTGGCATTTAGTTTATTAGTTACTCATGAATAGCGATTAAAAAATAGCTTAATGATCGCCTGTCACATTGGAGTACCAGTCATAGGTTTACTTTTATTACCTAATTTTCAATTAAAAGTCATTGTCGTAACTGCTGTGATATTTATATGGAGTTTCAAACAAGGGACCTGCCGTTTGCAGCAGAATCGCCTTGGACCACGATTGCCGGGAAGGAGATCATTCGGAAAGGAGTGGGAGCAGAGTGAATGGGGAATCGAGGCGATCGACAGGGGTGGGATGGCGCGGGAGAGCCCAGGAGTGGGAGGGGGCGATGCTTGATGGGAGCGGCTATAAATAGGCAGGGAGAGGGGGGCGGGAGAAGAGATTTAGGCGAAGGAAGGAGAGGAGTGGCACGAGTCGTCGTTTGTGGGATGGAAGGGGGCGGAATGGCACTCGAGGGGAGAGGAGGGGGGGGTCGAGGTGGGGCACCGCCGGGGCTTGTTAGCGAACCTTTTGTCCCACGCCCGAGGGTGCACCGGCGCGGGGAGTGGGAGGGTGGGCGGGCGGGGAAGGAGGGTGGGGGGAGTGTCACCTCCAGCCCACACACGGCGCAAGGGTGCGGGTATTATGTGAGAATACGTGCGCGAGAGCGTCGGCGACCTCCAACGCCATCCCTCCTCCTCACTGCCCGTCCCACCGGCGGTTGTTCACTCACTCTTTCAAAGACGGCGATCAGGAGTGCCCACGCGAAAGCCATGCAGGTAATGATAATTTCTCGGCTATTTACCGGTGCTCCTGCGGTGAATGTACCACGGATCCTTCGATAATGTAGTCTCAAATCAATGGATAACGATAGCTTAATTTCAGTTAGGTTGCTTATTTCTCTGCAAGACTGGTCCATGGAATTTGTTTTGGACGCACCTTTGCTTTCAGATCCTCAGGGATATGAATTTCGTGCGATTTGTTTGAATATTACTCAGTAGCTACCTTTGTCTTTATTCTTCATACCTCCTTTAGCTTGGTTAGGAGGATATAAAAAACTGAGTGGATAGAACAGACGGAGACATATTGACTGAACAGAAGAGGAAAACAGAGACTAAAATAAAATAAAAAGAACGGAAGAAAACAAGTTCTATCATGAAAGATTTTGTGCTTACCCGGAGCATGCGTTGAACGCTGAAACAGCTCCCTAAAAGACATCTCTTGGCCAATGAGTCGGAGCATCTGGGTGCTTTTAAAAAAACATCGCAGATCTTAGAACAAATTAGGTGTCCTTAATGGCGTAATTGGTAGCGCATCCTCCCGGCAGGTGGAGAGTCAGGTGTTCAAGTCCCGGTTAAGGAAATATTTTTACATTTGTAATCTGCTCAAATCCGCCTTCCCCACCTGTCCTGTGTTCATCTTTTATGTTTTCCTATCCCCTTTTCTTATATCTATTTCTATGTGTGAATGAATACATATATATATATATATATATATATATATAAAGAAGAATTTATATTCCTATCTTTATATATATATATAGGAAAAAGGATAAAAATACATTTTAAATAGAAACACAGGCGAGGTGGGGAAAGCGAAATCGAGCAGATCACAGGCCCAAAAACATTTCTCTACTTAGCAGTCTATCTTCTGCTTACTTCTTCAACTCTATCCAATTCATTCCAACGAATAATAATAACGCCTATTGTGAACTATCTATACTCTTATGCAGAAACTGCCATTTAATAGTTTTATTAGATGGTCTCAGAAGTTTTGGACATATTTACAAGTGAATTAATATTTATTCATATTTGAAAGATGGATTATTTTGAAACGACTTCTTAAAATTGTCGACAGAAACAGATTTATTACTCATCCTTTTTCATTTCAGTCGCCTCCCCATTCTGGAAACTCGTAAGGATAAGGATTTAAGTGATGAAAGATCATAGATGTCAGTCAGATGCGGCGCGGATTGGAAATACTAAAAGCAATGGATAGAGAGGCAAGGGTTCCCCTTCCTTTTCACGGTCCTTGATTGGAGGCGAGTGGATTAGCGCTCCCAGGCGGCCACCAACGCGGCTACCACGAAAGCATTTTGCCCTCCTGCCCCGCCGTACCTTACCCACCTACGCCTCCCCTCTTTCCACCGACATCGTTTGGTGGGAATAATTTAAGCAACCGCTTGGTAAGGATTTTCCCTTTTTCATTTTATTCGTTTTTCATAAACTTTCCTTCAGACGCACACTACTTACCGTCTTGGGGAGGACTCTACTAACGCCTACGGCAAAGGAAGGTGAAGGCTCCGAGGTCCATTCAACCGTCGTCGCGACGAGGACACGGCGCCGGCGTCTCGACACCTTCGCCGGCGCGAGACGTCCTCCTGCTAAATCGAGACACTTCGAGTGTGAAATACTCTCCAAATGAAGTATTCTGCTATCTTGTCGTGACGAGTCGCACACTTCCCGACGACGTGAAGACGTTTGACGGGGAAAGGCAGCTTTGGCGTTTATGGGTATTTTACATTCTATAAAAAAAGTATATCAATATCCCAGTCCCCGACTTTCTTAACTTGCAACATTCTGCTGTAGGGAGCGCACGAATTCATACCAGCATCTGAGCCTTTTCGGTAAAAATAATTGTAAAAAATATACATATATATATATATATATATATATATATATATATATATATATATATATATATATATATATATATATATATATATATATATTTATAGGACGGCGGGTTAGGAAATGGAACGTAGAAGCATTAAATGGACTAACGAGGAAGGAGTATCAGCAGGCTGTAGAGAAAATAATGGATGACGGTAAAGAACTGAGTACAATCGAAGAAAAATGGGAATGTATCAAAACAGGGATATTGGAAGCCCCTAAAGACACTATAGGAACCGTTAACGGGAAAAGGATAAGGAAACCATGGGTCACGGATGAGATGATTTCAAAGATGGATGAGAGAAGAAGATGGAAAAATGTAAACACAGAGTTAGGCAAAATAAAGTACAAAGAGTTAAACAATAAATTGAGAAGGGCCACAAATAAAGCAAAAGAAGAATGGTGGAAAACGCAATGCGAGGATATGGAAAGTTTACAGAAGAAGGGTGAAATTGGTGCTCTATACAGCAAGGTTAAGTTATTATCGGGAAGTAAGAAGGCAAGATCTGTGCTAACAGTTAAAGATAAGTGGGGTAAGATAATAGTTGAACCAGGAAAAATCCAAGAGAGATGGAAGGAATATATAGAAACACTGTATGGTAAAGAACTTAGGCCGACAAGGTTAGACATAGAAAAGGAACATGACGTAGAAGAAGATAGCTTAGGTCCAGGCATACTCGACGATGAACTAGAATGGGCATTAAAGGAGATGAAAGCAAATAAGGCCGTGGGGGTGGACAACATACCTGTAGAACTGTTGAAATGTTTAGGAAAATGCGGGAAGAAGGCCCTATATGGACTGATTCGTAGTATCTATGAAGAAGGAATCTGGCCGGAAGATTTTGTGAGATCGGTGTTAGTTACTATTCCAAAAAAGGCAAAGTCTATATCATGTGAGCATTATAGAACAATAAGTTTGATATCCCACGCAGCCAAAGTTATTCTCAGGATCATCAACAAAAGGATAGAGAGTAAGACAAATGATTACTTAGGGGATGATCAGTTTGGGTTTAGGAAGGGAAGAGGTACGCGTGATGCCATTGCAGTAATGAGATCACTAATTGAGAGGAATATAGAATACAACCAGGACGTTTTTGCCTGTTTTGTAGATTTCGAAAAAGCGTTTGATAGAGTGAATTGGGAAAAATTAATGCGTGTATTGCAGAAAATAGGAATGGATTGGAGGGACAGGAGACTGATTCGCAACCTGTACATGTCTCAGACTGCTCAGGTGCGAGTGGGGAACGGAGAGTCCGGATGGGCAGTGTTAGGAAGATGTGTAAGGCAGGGTTGCCCATTGTCACCGGTGCTGTTCAACGTATATGTGGAGGAAATGATTAAAGAGGCATGGGAAGAACTGGAGGTAGGAATGAAAGTCGGAGGGGAATTCGTAAAATCGGTTAGGTTTGATGATGACCAAGCATTAGTTGCTCAGTCAGCCAAGGGGTTGCAAGCATTGCTGAGTGAATTGGAGGTTCAGTGCGATAAATATGGGATGAGAATCAATATTAATAAAACAAAGGTTATGCGATTTTCCAGAAAGAAAAGGCTAAGCTAAATATTAAAATAGGCGGGGAAAGAATAGAGCAGGTAGAGCAGATTACATATCTCGGAAGTGTTTTGGACCACTACGGTCAAAGTGGTAGGGACGTAAGGAGAAGAATTGCGCTAGGCAAGGGGGCTTTCTCAAGGAGGAGGGAGTTGATGACTGGGACGTTGAGTAGGGATGTTCAGACAAGACTCGTAAAAACTCTGATATGGAGCGTAGCTATGTATGGTGCGGAAACGTGGTCGCTGAAGCAGGAGGATAGACGTAGATTGGAGGCTTTTGAAATGTGGGTGTGGAAAAGAATGGAGAAGGTGAAATGGACCGAAAGGAAAACAAATGAGGAAGTACTGGAGATGGTGGGTGAGGAGAGGGGTTTATTGAGAGAAATCGTATGGAGGCAGGAAAAATGGATGAAAGGCGTATTGAGCGGTAGTGGAATGTTGAAGAAGGTAATAGAGGGGAAATTGTTGGGCAAGCGAGGTAAGGGTAGGAACAGGGTAGGGATGTTGGACGGGATGGAGGGAGGAAAGAAGTACACTGAGATGATGAGGGACCTGATATATAGTAGATTAGTTTGATAGGTGGGGAGCCACAAAATATTTATTTGATAGTTGTGTCCATCCAAAAACCTACCTTAAACGGTAGATTACCTAATAATAATAATGAAGGTTTCGAATTTTCGGTGGTCGATGCCACCTTTCTCAAGGAAGAGAAGAGAATTTTTTAATGTAAAGGCGTGAATCTGGCGTTTTCGTTTGTGTGAAAACGGTTTAACTCTGCCTGTATGCCTGACATGGATAATTTAATGAAGGGTAGACAGAGGCGTTCGAATTCGTTTCAAAATTCGTGTAATTAATTTCTGTTAAAAAGCAAAATGTAATGAATAAACGTCTGTTTACCGGTTATGATGTTGTGTAGAATGAAAAGATTCGAGTACAATTTTCTTTCCCAGTTTTACTCTATTATTAACAAAATAAATCCGATAGATTTTCTTATGTCTACGCTAATTTCAATTTTGCTGATGATTAATGTTGGTTCATAGTGTAAAGAATTACACTTTTTATCAAACTCTTGAAAAAATGGTAGGATATACCTTTTACTGTAGCAAATTCAGCACTCAGCCCATTTAATCAGTGCAAAACTCTGCCTTCCAGGTACTAATTAATTACGATAGGACGGCTTTTCACATGGCCGGGTGCATGATACACCTGCTGATCTGAAATTCCAAAATATCAAAGTCGGTTTTGACTCGGCTTTTTCCAGCGAGGTGCATTTTGTGTATTTCATTTGACGTCAGAGTATTTCGGGAAACAGAAAGCAGCATTAAGAATTGAGTTGCCGTCTCTCCTCAAAACGCGTGAACTTCCCATTTAGCTTGTTAACGATTGAACTCTGCCCTCTTAAGTACGCTGAAATGGAATTTGGATTAATTTTCTCAAAAAATCCAAGTTACTCATGGCATTTACCAGACATAGATCCAATGCATTCTCCTTAAACCAGGTTACTCATTCACGTCTTACGCTTAGCGTGTCACCATCACTTGGGCAGGACGATGGGTCCTCCACGCATAGGATGAAAATAGGGTCATAAAATAATCACCGTCATTGTAAGAACGTATTCTTTAGGGATAGGATATCACGTGTGAATACGTAAAATCCCTTTCCCGCTCACTCGAATTCTGCCTGCGCGAATATCGCTCTTTCCACTGGTTCGAACAGTGACACCTCAAATGCTGAAGACGAAGTGCAGGACTTCAATTGTGACCCAATCATTGCAAACAATACGTGTACGACTTTTTCATCCTCCTCATCCTCGCATCCATTAAATCACAAAAAAATTACTCCATTGGTAGAGAATGACGGGGGAGGAAAGGAGGTCCAAGAGAGGGAATGGGGCGACAAAAGAGCTCTCGGTTGAGAGGGAAGCCTGCGTGCTAGCGTCGAGAGGGCTTAGAAAGATGCAGGAGCACGCAGGGGAAGCAAGCATTTGCAATGGATAATTTAGCGTCAAGCAACAGATGGGCAATACGGATGCCTCTCGCCATGTAATTCCAAGAAGTGTCGATTTCCCATTCGAGCAATCGAGTCGATAAATCACTCTCACGCGCGCGCTCACTGTCGGCATCGCCTCCACCATCTTCTTCCTCCACTCGGACTGGTGGACACACACACACGCACCGTTGTAACCCGCACCATTCCCCCCCCGCCCCCCTTCCCTCTTCCCTCCCTCCCGACAGACGGCACTTCCCGCTCGTCACCGCCAGGGGACGTCTCGCGGGGCGAGAAACAACTCCGTCCCTCCCATTTGCACCGATCACTCCCCGACTCCATACTCCGTGTGCTGTCGGCCCAATGTGTTCGCGCACTCCTTTCTCCAACGACGGCAGCGGCGGACGACATGCATCCCCGCGCATCTTCCCGAGACAACACCCTTAACCCCCATCAACCCCCCAGAACGGGGTTTCGCGGCTTCCGTCGTGCTCCCCCCACTCCCACGCATCATCATCGTTCCGACACTTCACCCGCCGCAGCTCAGCACTCGGAACAACACGATGGCTTTTAGTATACGTCGAATCCGAGGGCGAGTATTTCCCATTTCACATGCAAATGATCTTGTCTCTTGTGTAACACCGTGAATTATTCATCGGTTGTACTTTGTGTTTTGGGGATCAAACTCCTATGTCGGACAGTAGACCGCGATGAAAAACCCCGGGTCTGGATAACGAAACGGATTCTTAGGACTATTCTAGTACAGATAATACTATTATGCTGCTTAGAAAATGAGTATTTTATTTCCCAACCATCCAATAGCCGTTGCGGCCATTGGATGAGCAATATTATTGGTGTCGCCGGTCAATGTCAAAACTCATTCTTGCCCCTGACTTCAAGTCGTTCTTCCTCACAAAAGCCACGCAAATTAAAAAGAAGCTAGCTCTCGAAGTTCCCGTGAATAGTAGCTGCTCAGTTCTTTCTCTATTTCTTTTCACTGGTTGAATAAGCTTAAAAACTTTAAAAGGAGAGGATTTCGCTGCATCATCGATTATTTCATCCCTGGGATATAAAGATTTTTAATGGGCAACAACACTAACAGACGATTGGAGTGTCTTGAACTAGAATTCCTCTACATGCTCTTCTCCGAACTGTTAGAATCCTTACATTTATTACGGTTGTCACCTAACGATGCAAAAAAACTCACTCTCCAGTACTGACTGACTGAATTGAACTAGTATCATTTTTTCTTCCCTAAAAATGCATACTTTGGTTCAAATAAACCCAATTCACTCTGCTTTTGGCGAATAATTAATTTAATATTTCATTTAAAAACACATTAGAAAGAATAGTTAAGTTAAAAAATTAGTCAATAATGAAAAGTATGAAATAATAAAACAGGACTGTAGAAAAAATTAGCGTAGCTTTCTCATGACTACTGTCGACGGAAAGAAGCATAGAAATAGAGACAATTGGAGAAAATATTTGCTACCGAAAGAAGCATTTAACGTTATAAGTGAATTGGTGGCAACCATGTTGATAAGGATAAGGAGAAAGAGTACGGGGAAAGCTTCAATGAGGAGCTTATCGTTTTGTGAATGCGGAACAAGGGACTAAGTATCAAGAAAGCATTTGATCGTTTTTCTGATGTGTGAATATTGAAATGGAAGGAAAAACTAATTTGACAGTAGAGAGAGAAAAGAGAGGATTTTGGAGAAAATTTGAAAGAGCCGGAAAAACGAATGCATTGGATTTAAGAGGCTCTGGGAATTTCAAAGCCATGTGATAAAGAGGAGCGTTAGGTAATTGGGAGTTGACATTCTGGACGACATGAAGGTATTTATAAAATAATAAACTATTGAAGACAATATAAGCAACAGAGATGTCGTGTTCCAGATGTATTCCATTTTTCATAAGAAAGTTGGAATATTGGGGTACCGTTCTCACGGTCTATGTTGGAGGTTACTCCAAGTGGTAGACCACCCGTAATCACATACGCGTATACATTGTGCTTGGTACATTTTAAATGTATTCACATAAAATTTTCAAGCTATTCCACACATTCAGGCTGTTGCAATAAATATTATTTCATCAATGCATGACACGTTTAGGTTAAGCAAGGAAATTTTCTTTCTTTTTTCTTGGAATGCGAATCCTTCCTGGATTTAACTATTTCGGGCAGCTCAAAACCAACTCAATAAACGTCCCAAAAATATCCGTAATATGAAATGAAAATTGTGGCAAAAAGTACGTTTTCTCTTTCAGTTGACGGATAAACAAAGCTTCCACGGAGTGAAGTCTGATCCTGTAAGGTTCATTCTCAACATTTAAGTATTTAAACCCTCCTCCACGTTCAGCCTCTTCCCCAAGCTGGGAGTCACGGCATCCCTCCGTCGCCCCTTGCTCTAGCTGATCACCTTGCCACGGCGAAAAGTTCCTTTAGCCCTTTCTTCCTAATATGACATCAGGTTGAGACGAAGGAGGGATCTCTTTTCCGACCGTAGGTATATTGTTCACATATTTAAAACCGTAAATGTTTCAACTGTTTTGCAACTAGCAATTTTGAAATGTTATAAAAGATTTTGCGTGTGTGGTGTTGGGTTGGAAGTCATGCACAGATAAATGTGTATCTTATGTGTGCATTACAACTGGCTACACGTTAGAAAACTATGATATCGATACATATTTTCTTCTAATGAATATCGCTATTCTCGGACGATGATGCTGTGTGCCTTGGTTCAGAACCAAATGGTTCTCGTTGTTCAAACTACAAGAAGCTTCAATTTTTCGGTACGGAAAGGTTAGCATGAAGCTCATATTATCTAAATTTCTTATCCCAAATATCATTCCAATAATACTTTTACAAAATTTTTGCCAGTGTCATAAAAATGTTTTAATTCGCATTCGGTCCATCAATTTACGGTATTATTATTTAGCTGATGGTTTTCCTCCTGAACATATTTGGTAAGCCTAGGCACTGGTGCAGAGATATCGATACCAAAGTTTACTCGACTATTAATGATACATACTCTGAAAGAAAAGACACTTTTCTTATATTCAAACAGTGGCGAATCTGAACAAAATTGTACGTATTCAGCGCCATTTACTGATTGTTTTCGAAGTGCGAAGCGAAGCGTCACTGAAGTCATTGTTTTGATTCAGCAGTCGATTAACTTTCGGTGAATGCCAATAAAAATATCCGCAATAATCTATGCTCTCGTTAGTTGCGAAGTGCGTGTTATGATTCTATTTTTGTTTGCAAAAGAGTTATCAAATGCCCAAAGATTATGGACCTAGATTAATGAGTGGGTAAAAGGTTAGAAAATGGTGTCGAGACGTTAACACTGGCCGCACAAATGTGCATGATGTAAACCAGTGACTCCCAATATTTCCTAAATAAGAAATAGAAGTTAAATACTTAGAATGATCATAATTTGAAGGTATTGGGGCTGATAAATCGAGAAAATGGAATTCTGACTTCTAATTCCATTAAATGATAGAACCAGCATTTTAGTGACAACAGGTACAGGAAAAATAACAAAATTATTATAATTAATACTGTACAGAAATTGTCAATTTATCTATGAAGCTTAATCTGGTTTACTTACTACAAAATAGTAATTGAAATGTTTAATAATTGCCTACCATCCATTTTTCGTCATTCATCATCAAAAATTATTAGTAGTAAAAAGTATTATTATACATATAATACAAGTCATCATTCTTTCAACTTACTCAGTGTAATCACAATATAGACAATGGGAATAACTCATAGGGGCGCGTCTGAAAATAGAAATTCGTGTACGTATAAGGACTGTCCCAAAAGTAGTACGACTTTTTACAACGAAATAATACGACGCGACGGGGCGGGCGGCGGTTTCTCTGGCTGGGTTCAAGGGAGCGAAGCCTCAGGAAAGGTTGATGACCGGTGGTAATTGGCTCCCAGCCTTTGCAGAGTGAGGATTTTTCGTTTGCGAAACCTCTAAAACGTGACCTCGTCACACTACGCCATTAACCGTTTATTAAAACAGCGCTACGCCATCAAATTTTGCGTGAAACTGGGTAAAACCGGGAAAGAGACTGATGAGATGCTTAAGGCATCTTATGGCGCCATGGGTTGATCGGGTATTTTGCGTGGCACAAGTTGTTTCGGGAGGGTAGAGAAGATGTTGAAGACGCCGAACGTTCAGTATGCCCTTCGACCTCAAAAAGTGAAGAAAATCATGCAAGAGTGATGGTTTTGTTGGACAGGGATCACAGATTAAGTATTTGCATGGTTTATGATGAACTTGGCATCCCTAAAAGTGATATGCATCGACTTGTGACCAAAATTATGAGCATGAGAAAGTTGTATTCGGAGTTGGTGCCGCGAGTGCTCTCGGGCGAACAAAAGGAAACTCGAACGCGAATTTGCCAAGAGCTTCTCAACCATGTGAGTGAGGATCCAAATTATTTAGACAATGTCCCACCAGACTTCTTCCTCCTCCCCCGTATCAAATCCGTGCTAAAAGGACGTCACCAAGGCTCGGTGGAACGATACAACAGGCCGTGACGAGGGAGCTTAGCAGCATTCCGGATGCCCACTTCCAGAAGGCGTACGAGGCATGGAATACCCACTGGCATCGATGTGTGGACGCACAAGGGTGCTACTTCGAAGACTATTGAGTGAATGTATCAATTTTGGCAATGCATTTTCTTAATCGGCTCACTCCTACTACCTTCGGGGCAGACCTGGTAGATAAAAATGCTTAATATGAAAATTGTCCAAATGCCTTTCTCAAACTCGCATTATCCTAAAATTCATCCACAATTATAACCAATATATTTCGAAACATAATCATATTGCTGTACGAAAAAAATACGTTCATCCTAAGACCCAAATCTAACGTCAGTTCACTAATTCTTCACGATCACACATTTATGCTTTCCTTTCAGGGGCGCTCTATATTATGATGCTTCATAGTCATTAAAAATTTGTAGAATGCAGTTTGGAATATTTCTCAAAAAGTCTTCATTGAAAAATAAGTAAAGATATCTATTAACAAAGATTAACTAACTTTCGGTATTCACGAGGCATTCTAAAAGGTTTTTAGAATGAAATGTTAACTTGTCTTCTCCCATGCAATTTATGTGTTAAGATCTGTAGTTCAACGTTTTAAATCACTTTAATGAGCACACAAATGGTTAAAGTTAAAATAAAATGCCTTAGAAAGGCAAGAGTGACGGACCAACACTCGGAAGAAAATACTCCATGCAGGAAAGAGCACCGTGAACATTTGTGCAGGGCTTAGAAGGGAAGGGCAGCAATGAGTCGATCACGGCCACGGCTCCATCAAACGGAGGGAATCATCGAGCAGACTCCTCCCAACGCAATAAAAGATAAATACTTTAAACCGCGTGCGGCCATTATCAAACGGTTAGAAGTGTACCGGAGAGATTTTTATTGCAGTCCCACGATCTCATCATCCGCGCCACTCCCTCCCCCCGGCGTCCACCGCCTTCCAACAGCGCCTATCGCCATCTTTCCCATCTTGTTACGCACCCGGCCCACGAAAAATTCCCACCGCAGAATTGCAACCAGCAAACACGGACCGGTGTTCAAAGCCCCTCTCCCCGGCCCCCAGCCCCAACCCTCTCCCCCTCACCCCCCCTATCGCATTCCGCCAAAACCCATACCTGTCTCGCGAGGCGAACCCCTTCCCGCTTGAGCCCGCTCCCGCCCTCCCCGCCAAATGAAACCAACGCCCCTCCTTCCCCGGCCTCCCTCCCACCGCCCCCTTGCCTCCCCCTCACACCACAGCCCCCTCCCCATCCCCGGGACCGCCTCTCCCGCCTCCGCTTGACAAATCACGCTTCGAACATTACAGGGAAGAATGAAAAGGGGGTTAAAAAATAGCGAAGGGTGGCTGGAATTAAACATGGGGAGGGGGACCACCCAAGACGAACTTTCTCTCTCTCTCTCTCTCTCTTTCACTCTCCTTCCTCCGGAGTCTCTTAAAGGGGTAGAGAGAGAGAGAGAAGTTGTCGGAAGAGAAGAGAGAGAGAGGAAGATGGGATGCTGGAGGAGGGCGGTGTGGGTGGGGGAGGGTTTCGGGAGGGGAGAGAGAGAGAGAGGGTTGCAGAAGGAGAGAGATTGCAAGGGCGGGCGGGAAGGCAGTGTGCACACACACGCACAAACATTCATGCGGGAACGGGGCGTGGGGGAAGGGTCGAGTGGGGGGGGGGCGGCAGCATCATGAGCAGGCCGGCGGTGGCTCAGGAGACGGACGGCTCTTTGGAAGGGCACGCCTTCTGCGGACCGACGCGACGCGCCGGTGCTCGAAGCCCTTCTCTTCCAACTAACCCACTAATCCTCACCAATTCTTCGGAAATTTTTATTGGAAACCCCTTCCGACCCTATGTAATTATTTCATCTTGAAAATATGTTAGATCAAATTTTAATGAGTATTCTGTAAACCTACTCCCTCGGAAAGAAGAAATAAATTCATGAAATCCCATCTTAATGTAGAATACTTACATACCAGCACAGATGGTAGTAGTTATTACGCTGGTGTGGAGTGATGATTTTGTAATTAACGTTAAAGGACGATCAGAGACTTGGTCACTGCTGGAGTATCCAGACTTCCGAGGTCACGCATAATCGCCGAGTTTGCGGTCAGTGTATTTTGAGGGCAAGGTCAGGATTGCGAGAGTGGCTTGAGTTCAGCCTGTCTCATTTATCACGCGCCACTGCTACTTATTGGTGAGATCCAGAGTCACGTTGGATTTAAGATACTGAAAATTTGAGGTTCGTTACTCAGGATAATCAATACAGGACGTAAATGTTGCCGAACAATTTAGCGTGCATTCTTCATGAGGGATAAAACCCTATCCTTGACTTGGGAACTCGGTACCATTACACCTGAGTGATTACATCTCATTGTAATGTTTTAGATTCAAATTTGTTGACGAAGGTCACAAATAGCAGAGTTCATTTTTGCAGCCAGGAATTGGAGGCCAAATTGATGAAGAGAGGATTTTATGAACTAGGGAAAGAGGGTTAATTACTCTGGCGTCGTCATATTAGATTGAACACCTAACGACAAGAAAAAATTGTCCAGCAAAATATGTTCTTGGTTCAAGACGAGTACTCTCACTACAAAAGTTGCCCATATCCACCGTCCATGAAGGGCTGCACATCCGTGAAATTTCGCTGCCTCCAAATTACAAGACAAAACCCCAGGCATCACACCGCAACAAACCGATCTCATCACTACTGATGGATTCATAGATAACGAACGAGCAGTGTCCATTGATAATTCGAAGGGATCTATTGAGCTGATTTATCAAATGTAATGAATAAAAAAAATACGTATAAACTATTCCACAGTATTTTTTTTCAAAATTGAGGACCCATGGACCCAAGTGCTCATACATGTACATGCATGTACATATGCTCATAAATGCATGCACTTTACTCATAGCCTTGACTAACATTACAAAACTATTCTTAAGCCCCATTAAACTATTAAAAATAACTCCCTCTTTAGTTCTGCATACCATCATCCTCCCTTAATTTTACCCAAAATGCCTTTTCTTTTCCTCCTTTTACCTCAATTTTCCAACAATATTCCCTCCATTACCGCTTCCAGCATTCAGTTTCCTCTGCAACCACTTGTCTTGCCTTCTAATTTCTCCAAATAAACGGAACCTCTTTTTATTCGTACAACTTCATCTATTGCCTGTAACATATGTGTTTTTCATCCCGTTTCTTTTATTTGCTCCATTTCACCCCACACCAACATGAAAAATGCTTCGATCTAAACGAATCGTCTTGCCTCAAAAATGAAGTTTCCGAACAATTCCAAACCGCGTATGAAATTTAAATTTGCAATGATATTTTCCTTAAATCTTTACTTTGGGTGTCTGTCAATCATTTCCGTTAATATTTTACTCATTGCATCTCTAAGAGTTAAAACGTAGTAGATGCTCCTTTCTTCTATCTTGACAGTATCTTTTCCTACCTGTATAGCTTGTCCATTTAACCCTGGCTCTTTAAACTCTCCATATCCTCGCACTGTACTTTCTTCCCATACTTCTTTCGTTATACTTATATCTCGCCCGCTTTATTTTGATGTTCTTAGTACTTTCTTCTCCGAAATTCCGAACCCACGTTCTCCCATTTCCTACTCTCCTCCGCCTTCCAAATCATATCTTTTATAATCCATTTCCTCCCAAACCTTTTCCATTTATTTTTAATAATGTTTTTCGCCGCTTTATCTATCCTGATCCTCCTCCTACTGCACCGGCCGCCTTATCTTGTCTCGGTATGTTTTCAACTTCCCCTTGATATTCTGTCCGATTACACCTGTCAAGTCTTCTAAATTTCATTTTAACCTTCACTTTCTCACTCTATTAAATGTAACATTGCACTTAAGGGGCACTAAGTTTTGATCCAACTCTACATCTACTCCCGTGAAGTTCTCCAGCGAAATTCCATAGGTTTCTCCCTGGAGGTCATTCCTTTCTCCTAATGACCATTCTCATACCTTACTCCCGTGTGTTCCGTTGACTAATACCGCATTTCAATCCTCCATCTCTATCAACTGCTTTCTTCCAAGTACATTGGCCATTATTTCGTATCTTTGTTCGTATCCACAACGTACCACTTTTTCCTGCTAGCTGCTTGTTTTTTACCATTAAAAAGTATTCAAAATGCTACTCTGGCAAGGTTTATATGCAAAAATTGGAAGAAAAACTAGATATTCAACAGAATGCATTAAAGAAATGTTCGTATCTTTTACTTCAAGTTAATGTGTTAAGATTAGAAAAAATTGAAATATTTTTCCATTTTATCTTAAAGTTTTATTTTGCCAATCATTTACCATCATCATTGGAGAAGTGATGAAAATAATGACAAGGAAAAGCAAGTCATGAAATAGTTTCCCAAAAAATATCAATACTTGCTGCAGTTAAACTAAATGCACTTTACCTTCCAGTGAAATGGGATTGGTGGGGCGAAGATCAACATCCTTTAAAAATCACCTGTTTTCGCAAGTATCAAATCTCTTCGTAGAGATGTAGGTAACGAAATTTAAAAATGTGTGGGAACAATTTTTATTGGTACGATTGTCACTGACTTTCTCTCTGATCATTAGTTTCCTCGCGATTCCAACATAAACCTTGAAATTTGCTTTTTCTCCTTGTCCCTTAATCCTTACACTCTTTTTGTTCCCTTCCTTTATCTCGTTTCTTTTAAGGGCGGTCCTTTCCCGAAGGCGGAATCGCCGGAGAGGAGAGTATTGCACATGAATTATTCATAGAGAACCTCACATATGCTGCCGGTGTTTGAGCTATATATAACTTTGGGGTGCATTCTAACAAAGCCTTATAAGAAATTAGTCTGTTCCTCACAAACTTGGAGATCAATGCTCACAATCGCATACTATAATCTTTTGAACAACCGTTCGCGTAAAAGACAATCGTGGAAATAATGCTCATACGAATAGTCGTTCTCCTGATAAGCCTGTTGAAAGTGAATGAGCAGTTAGTGCAATTAAAAATTTACAATGCTAATACGACGAAATATATATTTCCATTCTAAAATCCCACGGTGAGCAATTCCTCAGGCCAAGTTGGAATACTGATTTTTCAGTGCGAAAACTCTTTTCAGTGAGGTCCTATTCGGGCATCACAAAATATTTTTCATTGACAGTGTAATTTTTATGAAAAAAATTCGAATAAAAAGGCACTTGACCAATAGCAACTTTTCATGATAATTCATGACAAATGCATAACATTAGGGCCCGAATCGAAAGGCAACTTAATGTTGGCGCATTAGATAATGAAATATGCAATTATTTTTAAATAATTACCCCTTTTGGTCTAATGATAACGGTGATGATTAAATATTATTTTAAAATTATTCTATTCCATGTTCATCATTTTTAAATGAGCGCAACAGATACAAAAACCTTACGTGTCTAAGAGAATTTAATTTAATTTAATTTAATAAGAGAACTAATATTTCCAAATGTTATGCATTGAGTTTTTGTTTTGCATATTGACTGGATAGATTTTATCTTTTCTACACTTTTTAAGAAAATGGTTATGTCAAGGAATTTACAACGATTTTCTCTCTGATAATTTTTTAATGAATTTGGTCGGATAAACAAAATTTATGTTTGCTTCATGAGTCGTTGCCTTTTGAAGAGCCATGCTTCTGATTTCCGTTTATTAATTCGATTATTGAGTCCAATAACTGGGATTTGTTCACTTTCAGCGAAAAAAATCCCTCATGAGCAAGAAATGTACTACAACCTGAAAAGGGTCATTTATCATCGAAATCAGTCGATGCGTGCAACACCCAATTCCACGGATAGCTTTAGAAGTAGTAGCAGTAGGGAGGCGACCGACGGTAGGGGTCATTGGCGCCATTAGGGGTAGGTGGGTAACTTGGTAGAGGTAGGATACCGAAGGAAGCGAGAGAATTGCAGCAGGAACGCCGGATCACTAGACTTTCCCTAATTTCCCGTACATTAAACCCATTGCCTTTCGACAGTCGATCATTCAACCGGTTTTGCCGTCAGAGGTAACTATTTTTTCCACTTAAAATTCACTTATTGAGAAAGTAAACAATGCAATATGGCGTGAAAATCAATAAAAAAATTATTTATTAAGACTGTTCCGATTTTCTATGGTAAAGATTACAGAAAAACTGGCCTTTGAAGCGACTGACGATTTTGTGACTTTATTGCGATAATTGGTGAGCATGATTCATGTAACAATTTGACATATTCCGTCAAATGATTATCGAGGACAAGAGTCACCTTTCTTGATTTTACAATTGTGTTATTCTTTATACACCGTGTGGATTTAAAGCATACATATTTATTTACAGAAAATGGATTAAATTGCGTAATTTGACCATGTCAAGGATTAATTTGGAACTGACCCAGGGACTTAGAATTCAGCTTTTCAAAAAAAAACCAGGCGAGAAATTAGAAAGAAGGTGATAGAAACATGGTGGAAGACGAGATATGGAGAGTTTACTGAGGCATGGCGAAACAGGCAAGGTATACGGACAGGTCTGTCTTACGAACTGTCATGATTTAAGCAAGAAAAGTCAGTTTAAACTGAACTTAGAGATGCAACGATTAAAATATTAATGGAGGCGGAAGATGTTCTGGTTAGATGGAAAGAATATATGGAGGAGCTGGATGGAAATGATGATAAAGATAAGAAAAAGAATATGATGTCTATGAGGATGTCTTACAATGAAGAATAGAGTTGCGACCAGGAAAGATAGAAAACCGTTTATCAATATATTTATATTTTGACTTTAATATTTGTTCAACTATATTGATGCAGTGCAAAATATGAGTAACGGAAATTAATTAAATTGATAAGGGACAGTCACAGCTAAGCACTACCAATTTCTGGTAATTTTTTCATGTGATTTTCTTAAATAGATCTCTTCTGACGCAGGCTAAGTGAATTAAAATAAAGATATATCTATTACAAACCCTATTGAATGATGAGTTCTCGGCGAACTCACTAGCAAGCCTATTAAAATATGGCAATACATTTGGTCTCAAACTATAATTTGAGTCAGCATTGGAGCTAATGCTATTTCAAACCAATTACTTTCTCCAATATTAACAGTATCCTATGGAAACAACAAATATTCAGAATTCTCTACATTCATGTATCAGTTCAATAATTCCACTCTCTTCCACTTCTCTTCTCAGCATGACTAAACCAACGAAGCTCACTTCTTTCGCACCCGCCTGTAAACATTGCACCAAAACCACACTTTTAGACACCAAAAAGCCCCATAGCCAATGCCGTTTAGTTGTAACTAATGCTTAGCCTGGCACTTGTCAAAGAGTGCATTCTTTCAGTGGGGAGGAAAACACATTAATACGCTGCAAATTTCCTCGCATTAGGGAACATCTTACACATTATATATACTACCAACCACTTTTATTCTAGCATTCGCACTATTTGTAGTTTATCAAGATTCTTAGACCTTAGAAGTACATCTTCAGGCTATTGGGGGATTCTTTCACATTTCCTATCACAACACATATCTATGCTTCTATCTCTAAACCGTTATCAATAAAAATAGTGAACCGCAATTGTGGCATCATGAAACCTTTTTCCACATTATGTCATTTCAAACCAGTCAACTAATCATTTAAGTTCCCTTTCTCTTTTAAAGTTGATATTATATTTGTAAACACTGCAACTATAATACTCGATAACATCCATTTCACACCGTCTTTTCTAAAAGCCATTCAAAACTTTCTTCCATATAACCAAAGGTCTTATATTTGTCATCTCAACTTTGCCATATGTGTCATATTTACTATCAATATTTGTTTAGTTATACCAATGACATATGACTCGAAAATGAACAAAATTGAAAGCTAAATTTTCAACCTGAACGAAATAAATATTGCATTTTCACAGAACATATTAAGAGTGCACAGGTATAGAAATGTATTCAATGCCTATAGCGAGATCATAGAAGTTGCATGACTTAAGCTGTATGCTCATTGCATTACTCGAATTCCATGACAGGAACAGGAAATTTGGTAGATATTCCCAAGTCTTCCTTTTAACATTAGGCTTTGTTAACTGAGGGACTTAAAATCTTGATTATATATTTGTGGATTCTTTTTCAACGTTTAGCAAATATCTCGTATACTAACCACGGGAGTCAAAAGTAGAGCTGTATCCAAGAAACAAATGAAAGTGTACTATTACCACAAGATGTTTACTATAATTACCAAATATAAATGAGCTACAGTTTTAGAAATGAAATATTATTTCAAACACACATTAAAGTGACCTACTTCGGAAATTTTAATTTCAATTGTCGATTGAGGCTTTAAGGATATGCTGACACTATCTCGTTGCCTTAAATTCTTCACACGTGGGAAATTAACTGTGATAATGTCAAGATTTGAGGAAGGCAACGGTAAACCACCTCAATTATTACTCCCATGAAAAATAATGAACACAAGACAGAAATTGAGTCCTGGCAACTGCGGGACTCGGTCCAAGCGGCCGTGTGTCGTGCCCGGCAGCGGTGGAGGTAAGGCTTCCGCTATCGTCAACCAACGAAACTCTTGCGGGGGAAAAATAACAGCAGCAGGACAGAAGACGTAGGAGAAGACGAAAGTAATTAGAATAGGAACATGGAACGTCAGGACAATGTTGAGGATAGGCAAATTGGAGAACATTAAGCGAGAGATGGAAAGAGGTAATATACGAGGGTCATCCGGAAAGTAGTACCCGTTCGTGCCGCATGAAGTGCTGACGACGCGAGTAGCCGCTGGACGAGGTCAGATAGCTTCAGTGGCTTGTCTGCCTTCTCTGAGCCAAGTTGCGTGACGTTAGCATTGCCTGTGTTGTTTCTGTGATTGTTTACAATGTTTAAAAAATTGAGAACGCCGCCAGTTGTGAAGTGAGGGCAGTGATTAAATTCCTCAATGCAAGAAACGTTCGCCCATGTGATATTCATCGCCAATTAAAGGAGGTGTATGGAGACAATGTATTGGACGAGTCGTCTGTTCGGCGGTGGTGTCGCAACTTCAACATGGGGAGGGGGAACACACACGCCGATGAGCGTTCGGGGAGACCGTCTGTCATTACAGACCAACTGGTGAGCTCAGTTGACGAATTCGTGAGGAACGATCGGCGCGTCACAATCGATGACATCTGTGAGCATTTTCCCAATGTTTCTCGAACAATTGTTCATGAAATTGTTAAACACCATCTGCATTATGCAAAAATTTGTGCAAGATGGGTCCCTCGCATGCTTACAGATGAGCACAAAACCAAGCGTATGGCTGCAGCACTGACGTTTTTGGGACGTTATTCTGATGAAGGAGACTCTTTCTTGACTCGCATAATTACTGGTGACGAAACATGGGTTTGTTATGCATCACCTGAGAGTAAACGACAGTCAATGGAGTGGCATCATGCTCATTCACCAAACAAACCAAAAAAATTCAAGACAGTTCTGTCCACCAGGAAACTCATGGCAACCATTTTCTGGGATCGACGAGGTGTATTGCTTATTGATTTTATGGCCCGTGGAGACACTATTAATGCCAATGCGTATTGTGAAACATTAAAGAAATTACGGCGGGCAATACAAAATCGGCGGCGAGGTCTATTGTGTACTGGTGTCATTCTCGTTCATGACAATGCCAGGCCTCATGCAGCTGGGATAACACAAAAACTTTTGCAGCAATTCAAATGGGAAACTTTAGACCATCCACCGTATAGCCCGGACTTGGCCCCTTCAGATTTTCATCTCTTTACAAAGCTTAAAGACTTTTTGGCAGGAAAAAGATTTGACAGCGATGAAGAACTTAAAGAAGGAGTGACCCTGTATCTCAATGAGCTGGCGGCAAAGGACTATGCAGCAGGAATACAGAAACTTGTCACACGTTATGACAAATGCCTTAATTTGCTTGGAGATTATGTTGAGAAGTAGTTTAAAGTATCCTCTTTCAAATAAAATTTTTTATGTTTGTTAATATTTACTTTTGTGTCTTTATTTCACGAACGGGTACTACTTACCGGATGACCCTCGTAGATGTCCTAGGTATTTGCGAGGTGAGATGGAAGGATAGCGGGGATTACTGGAGTGACAATTATAGAGTGATATACAGCGGCAGGGACGAGAGCCAACGAGAGGTTGCCGTAATATTAAATAAAGGGGTAGGAAGAAGCGTAGTCAACGTAGAGCAAGCGGCAGATAGAATTTTACTCGTAGAGATTAAAGTAGAGCCGACGAATTTGGTCATTGTACACGTATACATGCCACCGAGCAACCAAAAGGAGGAAGAAGTCGATAGGATGTACGATGAGTTAAAGGATATAATCGCGTGTGTTCCTGCAGGGAAACATTTGATAGTGATGGGGGATTGGAATGCGACGGTAGGCGAAGGAAGAGATGGGGGTGAGGTGGGGGACTATGGGTTAGGCACGAGGAATAAACGCGGGGAGAAAGCCATTTAATTCTGCAGGAGACAGGGGTTAGTCATCACCAACACATGGTTTAGACACCACAAAAGGCGTAGGTATACATGGAAAATGCCAGGTCACTCAGAAAGGTATCAGATAGATTATATTATGGTAGGCACAGGTTTAGGAACAGTGTGAATAATTCGCACAGTTTCCCAGGAGCGGATGCGGACTCTGACCATAATTTAGTTGTTATGAAATGTAGCGTCCGTTCCAAAAAGAAAATGCAGGGGTGGCGGGTTGGGAAATGGAAAATAGAAGCATTAAATGGATTAACGAGGTAGTATTTTCAGAGGCTATAGAGAAAATCGTGGATGACGGTAAAGAGCTGAGTACTATCGAATAAAAATGGTATGTATCAAGAAAGTGATATCGAAAGCCGCAAAATACACTATAGGATCGTTAACGGGAAAAGGATAAGGAAACCTAGGGTCACGGATGAGATTATTTCAAAGATAGATGAGAGAAGGAGATGGAAGGATGTAAACACAGAGTTAGGCAAAATAAAGTAAGATCTGTGCTAACAATTAAAGATAAGTGGGGTAAGATAATAGTTGAACCAGAAAAATCCAAGAGAGATGGAAGAAATATATAGAAACACTGTATAGTAGAGAACTTAGTTGGACAAGGTTAGACATACAAAAGGAATAAGGCCGTGAAGGTAGACAACATTCCTGTGGAATAATTAAATGTGGAAATGTTTAGGAAAATGTGGTAAGAAGACTCTATATGGACGGATTCTTAGTATCAATGAGGAAGGAATCTGGCCGGAAGATTTTGTGAGATCAGTGTTAGTTCCCAATCCGAAAAAGGTAAAGGCTACATCATGCGAGAATGACAGAACAATAAGCTTGATATCACACGCAGCTGAAGTTATTCTCAGGATCATCAACAAAAGGATAGAGAGTAAGACAAATGATTATTTGGAGGATGATCAGCTTGGGTTCAGGAAGGGAAGAGGTACGCGTGATGCCATTGCAGTAATGAGATCACTAATCGAGAGGAATATAGAATACAATCAGGACGTGTATGCCTGTTTCGTAGATTTAATAAAAGCGTTTGATAGAGTGAATTGCGAAAAACTAATGCGTGTATTGAAGAAAATAGGAATGAATTGGAGGGCCAGGAGCCTGCTCCGCAACCTGTGCATGTCTCAGACTGCTCAGGTGCGAGTGGGGAACGGAGAGTCCGGATGGACAGTGTTAGGAAGAGGTGTGTGTAGATATGTGATGAAAATCAATATTAATAAAGCAAAGGTTATTCGATTTTCCAGAAAGAAAAAGGCTAAGCTAAATATTAAAATAGGATGGGAAAAAATAGAGCAGGTAGAAAAGTTTACATAACTCGGAAGTGTTTTGGACCAATACGGTCAAAGTGGTAGGGACGTAAGGAGAAGAATTGCGCTAGGCAAGGAGGCTTTCTCAAAGAGGAGGGAGTTGATGACGGGGACGTTGAGTAGGGAAGTTGAGACAAGACTCGTAAAAAACTCTGATATGGAGCGTAGACGTAGATTGGAGGCTTTTGAAATGTGGGTGTGGAGAAGAATGGAGAAGGTGAAATGGACCGAAAGGAAAACAAATGAGGAAGTACTAGAAATGGTGGGTGAGGAGAGGGGTTTGTTGAGAGAAATTCTATGGAGGCAGGAAAAATGGATGAATGGCGTATTGAAGTGTATTGGAATGTTGAATAAGGTAATAGAGGGGAGAATATTGGGCAAGCGAGGAAAGGGCAGGAACAGGATAGGGATGTTGGACGGGATGAAGGGAGGAAAGAAGTAGACAGAGATGAAGAGGGACCTGATGTAGAGTAGGTTGCTGGATTGCGTTTTGTCAGGAGTCACTAAATATTTATTTGATATTTGTATCCATCCAAAAACATACCTTAACTGGTAGATTACATAATAATAAATGTCAAGATTATCTCTGAAACTGGCCCATTTGAAATTTTGATGCATTCATTTTTTTTAGAAATTGTATTATCATGAAGTAGAATGGTGCTAAAGAAAATATCAAGAGTGATGTTGGTTTAATCCTTATTTTAAGCTATTTTTCTCCCATCCACTGTGGGTGGTCCAGGGAGAAGGCACTGAGAAATCTTTCTGCGATGTATTCGGTATGTAAATTATTGTATACACTTTTCATGAATTCTTCCCATCAATGTTTAGTGTAACATTTTGCTTGACTGTTTTTATTTTGCTAAAAATTATTCAATTTAGACCTTTTACAAAGGATCATAAACCACTTGGATAATTAAATACACCAAATCCTTAGCTGGAATAAAACATATTGATGCGAGAAACGAACCCTTGATATTTGGATTAACAGGTGACTCGAGACTGCCGGGGTATTTTGTATGCGTGGACTTGATAATTTTAGGTTTTTCAAAGTGATTTCTGGAGAATGAGAGAATATTTTCACCACAATATTCACGCAATTTTGTGTGCATTAAACATAACTCATGTGCAGCGGTGAAACTCATTTGATCGCTCACGCCTCCCCGAAAGGTGCATGGAAGTTTGGTTAAATGAAAGCGAGTAACTTTTCGAAAGTGCAGAGAATGAAAATGGAAACTCTCTGTTGACTCTCACTCGGAGGATACTTTTTCTGGTAAGGACATAACCAAAAGCCAGCACGGTGAACGCCATGAATAAAGAAACAACGTCGGGGGGATGAGGGAGGGAACGAGATGTAAGAGATGTTGTTTCTCAATTTCCGAGAGTGGACATGGAGCTGTAAATGGAGAGGAGCGGGGGAGGTGAGGGAGGATGCGCCGGGGGAATCGAGCACACTGCCGTACGGCTCGAGCGCCTTGCTCGTGGGGGCGTGGAATTTAGTGAGCTCCGGCGAGGGCAAGACCATTCATGTCAAGGCCCTCACTTCGCTCGAATACCTTACAAACACTTCCAAATTGCATTTGTGGAGGAGGGATAGAAAAGGATGAGGTCAAGGCACGCCTTAAGGGTAGTGTACTGCAAACGAACTTCTGAAATATTCTTTTCTCATCAGTATTTTTATTGGTATTTTCTCGGATAATGCAGAGGATTGGTAGTCTCTAACAAATAAACAATCGGTTGCTGATTGAAAATTTCCACATGCAAAATTATACCAATGGAACTCTGCAAACGAAATCACTCTGTGAAATTCAAACGGGTGCAAGTATGTTGTTGGGAACTCTTTCCTGTTTACTTCGTAGTAGCATTTATTTACATATATATCACTCATTCAACTGGAATCAGTTCTAATTGCTTCATTATTCACTATGTGTTTTCAGTTAAAAAAGGAAGCAATTGAAATATTTCTCCGAGGAATGATGATCCAAATTATGGTGATCACTAGGAACAAAAACGCTAAGAAAATCGCCAATGAATTTTTCCAAAAAATCGAGGAGGAAAACTTCCAGCGATAAATAAACAAGCATAGCAAAGTGAACGGCGCAAAAGCACGTAAAAGGAAACAAGTGAAAGCAAACTGGTTCATAAAAATAAAGAGAAAGATTAATAATCGTGTTCATGAAGCAGATTAATTGTAATATGGAAATGAGAAAACCTGAACCAATTTAAAGGACTAGCAGTGAAGATATGGAACGAAAGACGTGAACACCTGTTTTCTATTTTCTCCTCGCAACCTTCCAAGTTTTCGATGATTTTCTCAACTCCCTTTTTCTCTACCGTGATCGAGTGTTTTGGTGCCAGCCCTTCACCTCCAGGCTCAAATGAAGAAGTGTCCGTCCGCATTTCATTTCAAGGACCGCTGTCCCCTCCGAACTCTCAGCACATCCCACTCCCACATCACATATTGTAGTGGAAGCAGCGCTTTCACGAATTCATGGACCCATTTGCAAATATAGAGAACGATTTAACATGCTACGCCTTTATCACGAAATTAAACGTTTTACATCACAACTATACGATTATCACTTTAAAATATAAGTTATCGGATGTGTCTGCCTTATTTTTTATACTGAAAAATTTACTTGTGGTTCATCACACGACCCGTTTTCTAACCCTCTTCATTTAAACTCTTCTTTATTTTCTAACATATAATTTCTGCTCACATGGTCCGCTTATACTTCGAATTACGAAACGCTTCTAAACCGAAGTTCCAGAATTCAGAAATAAGGATTAATTTGTTCATTAGACTATATGAATTTTCTAGTGTCTGATTAAAATACATCACAGTAATCTTAACTGCTGAATTACGTTCATTACTAGTCCTAATAAAAATGCCACTCCCTTCGACGTAACCGCATAAGGAAGGAAAAAACTGGACTGCTGTATAAAACATGATAGAGTCTATCAGGAAGATAATTTATTCATTAATATTTAATTAGTTCATATACATGGTTATAGGGATTCCATGTCGTCATTATTTCTAAAATACTGAATTTCTCAATGAACTTGACCAGCCAAATGAAAACTCTTATTTTCTAAATATATATATATATATATATATATATATACATATATATATATATATATATATATATATATATATATATATGTATATATAACTTTTGGACGGCACAATAAATTCGAATCCTTGGCAACATTAGTTTAGATTAAGATATAAAACGCTGTGATTTCTGTAATATCGAAGGAATGCACACAATACTTTCTTTCAAGTATTTCTATAGAACCACCATCTATGAGGTCGAGGTCATTTTCCCCTAAAGAAATGACGTGTTCAAGCGGTCAATACCGAAAAAACTGCTCTTACCAGTATCAGTGCACAATTCAGCCAACGGAAAAAAGCTGTCTCCGAAGAATGAAAGAAATCTAATGAAGTAGCGCGGGGATCGGCGCACTGGGTCGTCAAGGCGGAAGGTCCGACTTTGACACCACGCTCGGAGATTTGTGACGGAACTCGATGGAAAGACGAGTACTCGAGAGACGGATACGAATACTCGTATATCCCCAGTACGCTACCAAGGAGTTATGAGAAACACGAAAGGCTTGCAATTTATGTGCTTTTGAATCACCACCAACAAAGCCATTCCATATTTCTGATGGAATTTTTCCACCGCATCTGACGTGATTCAATTACCTAATAGGCATTATTTTGATCGATTTCAATCACATTTCCCAGGTGAATCTTTACCCGGCTATCTGAGCGTACATCAAATACATCCGTAATTTTTTTCAAGAACAACCTCATAAAAACTAGCGTATTTTAATCACGACATGGTGCAATGGACTAATTAACTGATTTTTAGACCCATTTCATTCGCAATGACCTTTTGAATATTTTTTGGTCTTAATATTTCATTTCATAAGACCCTGCATATTTGTTCCTCTAGTCATTGTTCCGGAAAATTCCTGGAAATAAAAAAAAAATAATCACTCAAAAAGGTCGAATGGAAGGGGAATCATAAAACAGACAGACATCATTGCAACGACTTCCCTTTAATTCCGTTAAAATGTTTCAAATGCATTTCGGACAAGATACCTTAAAAACTTCAATTAATATTCCTTTTCAACCGACCGCATCCTTGAACGTTGTTTTAGAAATGTCGGGAAAAATAAATAGGAAAACATTTTTCGGAAATTCCGTCGCTCGCTTGTTGGCCGTAAGTCGAGCCCCTAAGTCACAACATCTTGTTCCTTTAAACCTCCAAAATTTCAGAGTGAAACAAGGACGTCTCGGTAGCTTAATTGGTTAAAGCACTCGGCCGGATATCGAGGGATCCGGGTTCGAATCCCGGTCAAGGCGAATGATTTTTACTCTCTGAAATTGTTGCATTATAAAACACATTTTGTGCTGAATGATCGGAAGTGTTCCTTCATTTAATGAAAAAAATATGAGCGCAAAAAGGAAGAGAGTCCAATTTGGAACTGAGTGTATACATAGGGTTATTCAACCGAGCAAGGAGCATGTTATTACTTATCAGAGTCGCCTGTACACAAAATGCATGGAAGATTTTCGTTTGAAAATTTACTCCAGATAAATTTCTATGATTTATTGACATCAATACTATTTTCTCAGGAATGTACCCTTAAAAATATAAATTTTGGCAGTAATGCGTTCAAAATATTTCATTGGCATTAACAAAATTAAAAGAAAATTGTTTAAAAATATTCTCTCTCTTCATTTGAAAAACAGAGCATGTTCTAGGCTTTAGGAAATAGAGCAGGCTCCAGGCTCTAAGCTGGGAACATTTTCGGAAGGTTGGTCGAGGCCCTAAAACAAAAGAGTCGAGCTACTCCGCCTATGCCCCTCCCTTTGCCCCACACAGAGCCAGCCACCCACGACACGGCGATCGCTTCCGTCCTTGCCCTGCGCCATCCATTTCCTTTATCTGACCGAGCAGCGTCGGCCCAAAATCCAGCCGCCACCCCGCCCGCCGCCTTCCCCGGGAGAGGACAGCGAGAGAGCCGGTAGCCTCGGTGCGGCGGTCGGCGGAGGAGGAAGACGACTGAAAGATACACGCACCCGGGCACCCCGCCTAGCACCGGGGCGACGCGATGCTGGAGGCCCGAGGCGGCGCCGGGTGACGCGTGTGTCGGAGGGAGGAAGGCCCGTCGTGGCCCAAGCCTCTCTCCATGGGAGCGGTCGCCACGGATGAGGTCATTTGTGCCATTTAGGGGCGGCATGTGATTGGGGATGGGTGAGAATAAAATGGGAGGGAGACTAGAGGAAGACGCGGTCGCGAGTGGAGGCCTTTTTAATTGTGCTCAATTGGACGGACGGTGGTTTACTGATTTACTTAGCAATAGTTCGAAAAGAGCACGTTTTGGTCTTTACATCGGACTACTATCTATGATAACAATGGCCACATTTACAAACACCCAAGCCCTAGGTGGAGGAAAACCCACTCGGGCGATAATCGAATCCGCAACCCTTTGAATGGCAGAGGAGGACGTTACCCCGCCGCCACTGGGAGCTCTTTAAAGAATGTTTTAGCCACATGCAGCCAACCACGGATCATGGTGATAACATGAAAATATTGGTCACGTATGAAAAAAACGTATGAAGCACGTATACTAGATGCAGCAGAAACGCCATCCTACTTCTATTTATATTGCTTTGGGTACATGTACGAGCACCGGCGGGGAGGAAAATGGGCCTTCGGATCCTCGGAGATTTCCTTAGTACTCCCGATCTAAAAAATATATTTTCTCGAGAAAGGATTTTTATTTATTCATTAAGTAATCTACCGGTTAACGTAGGTTTTTGGATGGACACAACCGTCAAATAAATATTTTGTGACTCCAAACAAAACCCAATCCAGAAACCTAATCTACATCAGGTCCCTCTTCATCTCTGTGTACTTCTTTCCTCCCTTCATCCCGTCCAACATCCCTATCCTGTTCCTGCCCTTTCCTCGTTTGCCCAACACTCTCCCCTCTATTACCATCTTTAATAGCCCACTGCCGCTCAATACACCTTTCATAAAAACTTAAAAAGTAGTCATTGCCATTTCGAATGAACGATACCGCAGGACCTAATTTTATGCCATACTATGTAATAGCGGTTTTAAAGATACGCTGCATACCCGTATATAGGCGGTCTCTCGGAGGTAGGTGGCCTAAGTCCCTCTTCAAAATATTATTGCTACTATTACACCACGCTTATCTCTAAGATTCACCTCGACTTCTCATGGCCTTATTCATCAGACAGTCGAGCATGAAGAGAGCCACCACACTTAGTTTCTATACAAGTCTTCCATTACTCCGACTCGGGCATAAGTTCGAGTCGCGTCCCCACTAACCACACGACCTCACATTCGTGGGTACACGGATGACCATTATGGATTGGAGAGGGAAAAGGGAATTGAAGGCGATGGAATTGGGAGAAATGGGATAGGCGTGGGTGGGGAAGGGGAGGCGAGGGGTCGGTGGGGAATGCTTCCCGTGGGGATTAGGGTAAGGAGGGAGCCGGGGGATGATGAAGGAGGCGCACACGCAGGGCGAGGGCCTGAGATGCGGGGGGTGCGATAGAGCGGGGCGGAGGGAGGCTCGGGCAGGAATCTCGGGAGCGCGAGGGGGGGGGTCCACGGGGGTGGGGTCCCAGGGTGTGGGCGGTTCAAGGAGCGAAGGCGGCGGCGGTCGGCAGGTGGATTCCGACACGAGTACCATCCGAGACCGACCCTGGAGCGGAAACCGTGACAGCGATCATCCGGTGCCCAGCTCCTTGGCAACAACAATACTCTTTAAAATCTCGATAAAGAGTTTGAATAGTTTTGTTTCACAAAATTGAGGACATGCTTCAGTATAAAGGAATATTTTTTGCTTTTGTAAATGCGAGTGTCATCTTTTTTCAATATCAGAAAACGATCAGTTACGACACATATATTTATCGTGTTATTATGTACGTAAATATATATATATATGTATATATATATATATATATATATATATATGTCGTGTGATTATTTACGTCTAAATGACAGCGGATGTAAATAATCATTTCTTGACGTTCTAGAATAGATGATATAATAGAATAGAGCGTAGCTTTCTGAGAGAAATCTTAGCGTCGTCGTTCATCGAATCCATATGATGGAGTCTATTTGCTCGAGTTGGTTAACGCTCATGTGAACAACCGTTCCGACCAACGATCTGCATCACCACTGGCCTGCAGTTGAGGAGAAGAAGATGAGTCACTACCCTTGACAATCCTTTGTGTCAGCCAGCAGTAGAGTCAAGAGCCGCGGTTTATGTAGGCGCATTAATACTCCGGGGGGGAGAAAAAATGTAGTTAATCGAACAGAGAAGTTCATGTTTACGTAATTTCGGCTAATCCTGGAAAATCTTGCATAACAAATCGTAATAATCGCCATCATTTCTTTCTTTTAAATGAGTTTGATCAAGATTAATATCAAAATCTCTACATTGTAAAATGAGAGAGAACGATAATTCGGAAGCATTTGAATGAGGTCGGATAAAGGTTTATTTATGTGCACACTTGTATATGAGGAAGTTGTTCGGGTGTAAGGTGAGTGCTTTGTAATTTGATGGGCGTGAGAAAGAAACTTTTCAATCCGTTGGTCCGTATCATAATTCTTTGTCGAACATTTTTCCCCACCCACAGTTTAGAGGGCGTGGCTACATGTGACATTCATGATAATTAGACAGTGCGAAGTTTTATTAATATGGGTGAATAGCAGCATTATTAGGCATTCAATAATTTATTTCAAATTTTTTAGGAATATTTTACAACTCAACCAACTCTTTCGCCATGGATTTGGATTTTTCACATGCCATTCTATAATGTATCCTTTGCAGTTAAAAAACACATAATGCAAGCTACATAATCGCGGCATAATATTTTCTCTAGGTTTTCCATTCGAGACTGATGCACCGAAGTGCGAGTGGAGAGTGGAGCACTTACGATGAGGCAGTTGTGAGGTGCGAATCCACACGTGATATCAGTACACCATAAAACTCCAAACGTCACTCACGATATTTGAGGGTAGCTAACAGGGTACCTATCGAGAAACTCGTCCGCGGCAGAGGGAAATCGAACATCGATACCTTCAAAAGTTGAGACTTCACTCGTCCTGGTTTTATGTACGAGATGGACTGTAATCTCATAAACAAACCCCAGGGTTGAAATTTTCGAATTACGGCGAGGGATGATTTTTTTCGGATTTTTTGTGAAGACCTACCGAGTGACTCATTTCTCCTCTCCTTGATAAGTCGAAACGTATCGCATCTCATCACGGACATCTAAGGCGGGCCGGATACAATTTTCAGGGTTATGTGACCAGGGAATGGTGTCCTTCCCGTTCCACACCATGGTTTATTGCGGGGCGGGTGGACACGGTGATTGAAGGCTCTTTTTGGGGTTACGGGTCGAGGGTGAGGGGAAGTGAGGGAAGGCTGGGGGGGGGAGAGAAAAGGGCAGGTAAGGAGCGGTGGCGTCGAGAGGGAGGGAGGAAGGAGGGTGTGGGTGACTGACAATTATTGGATGGGCGTAGACAATGGCTGCGTGATACGGTAGGCCGGCGAGAAAATTGGGAAAATCAATCTTGCCATCCCTTCCGCCCCCTCTGTCCTTCCTTCCACCTCCACAGCCCACCTCCCTTTCCGTAACCCCTTCCCCATTTCGAAGAGAGAGAGAGCGCGAGGAAAGGGAGAATCCCACTAGAACGGCGAACGTTGACTCCAAGCTGTTTTTTTCAAGCGGAACTGTTATGGCTACCATCATTGGTGGCTATGATCCACCCCATTTCCCTCGACAATCTTCCAATTTTAGCTTAATTTTAGCCTTTCCCACAAACCTTATTATTTGCTTAAGTTTTCCCTATTTTATTGTTCTCTTTCTTCACTGTAATTTACTTTGAGTATGTGCGTATGTGTAGGGGTATCCTTAATTTATATATGTATTAATATATTAATGATGAATATTTTCTTTCATTTTCTTTTCGATGTGCAAATCTATGCATAATGAATTTGTGTATATCTATAAGTGTCAATGTGCGTGCTTGCATGTTTTTATAAATTGTATGCCTAATATAATATATATACAACGATGCGTCAAATGGAAGAAGGGACCATTAGGTCTCAACTTCGCCCAAATAAAGACCTCTGTCCATCTACCTTCATAGACTTTAAGAAACGGAAAAAAATACACAATTATCGGTGGAAATTGTGAGATGTTAAAAATTTCCGGATCAAGAAGCAATATTCTCAGTCTTAGATAAGAAACAAGAGATGGCGAACACTTATAAACATTTTTGTGCGCCTTATATAATCGTGTCGTGTATATTTTATGCCTAAGATATCACTCACTAGACAAAGAAAGCCTCATTTAAACTGTCAATCAAGGAGTAATGCATTTATTCTGCTCAATCTTTATTTTAATTAGGAAATAATTTCATTCATTGTTATTTTTTCGCGAATATTGCACCTGATAAATGAGCAAATTCTAGTTATGGCATGTGGATCTCATTATTATTATTTTGTAAACCTGCCAATGAAAGTAGGTTTTGGATGGACAAAAAATATACTTTGTTACATTAAGTGGCCTCGCATAACATCTACATTTATATCTACCTAATAACCCGCATGCCATCGCAAGAACGTGTGGCGGCTTGCGGGGTATTATGTAGATGTCGGTAACAAGAAAACACCAAGACAATACCCCACACTACAATAAACTTTTCCGCGGTTCCGCATAAATTCTAATTCCCTTTATTCCGCCCAAAATCCCTATCCTATTCGTACCCCTACCTCGCGAACCTAACGTCCTACGTCTCAATTCCACCGCCAATTAAAATGCTCTGCATCGGTATTTCCTGCCTCCTTTGGATTACTCCCATTGAAAGTTCGCTCCTCTACCACCATGACTAGTCTTTTTTTGTTTGATTTTCTTTCCATCTATTTCACCATTTCCCTCCGTTGACACACCCTATTTCTATAGCCTACACCTATCACATTGCTTCAACGACCAAGTCACCGGGTCGTACCAAACCACAACCCATCTCTTTTTCTAAAACCACAAAATCTTTGTTTTGCACACATTTATTCTCACCCCATAACTATTCCCCGGAATTCCCAAGGCGCTCAGTAATACTTTCAACCCATTCAAATGGCTGGCTAACAGAAGATCGATCATCCTCAAACGATACGCATTTAATGAATTCCCCACTCACTTTAATTCCGATATCCAGTTCTTCCCATGCCATTGTCACCAATTCCCCAGCGTGCAAGTCGTATAGAACGGATGTTAATAGACACCTCGACCATCACTGCCCAGCTCGACTCCCCTTCCGCCACTCCCGCCCATTGCCATTCCGCCTCTCACCGTTGCCATCGATGATCCTGAGAACCATTTTAGCGGCATGCAAAATCAATCTTGTTCTGTAGTCCTCACATATGGCTGTCTCTCCCTTTTTTGGAACTAGCAATTTACTGATGAAGGCTAAATCTCTCCCTCATAAATGCTACGAATTTGTCCAAAATACGAGTACCCCTTCCTTCCACCTTTCCCTTAACCTTTGTATTTTTATGAAATATTTTGGTCCCTTGCAAGCCACCGCTAGGGTGTGTGGTGTGTGTTGTGAATACATACCAGACTAAACTTTAAGTTGTTCCGTGGAACTTTTATCTACCCCCTCAGTCTTATTTGGTTGTAATTCCCTAAATACCCTGTCTCTCATTCAAATTCCTGGTCCTAGGCTATCCCCACGTCACAATCTCTTTCTACGTCGAAGCTTGCTGGCCTAATGTGTTTACAATATAGTACTTTACTATATTCCTTCCTTCTCTTTTGGATCTATTCTGGTTAAACTAATATTTTTCCTGGCATATCTTTGATTGTTTGGGACGATTTTTCCTTCTTACTTCCTGACAGAGTTTTAAACTTATACAATAAGTTTAAAACTCTGAGATATAAAGTATATTCAATCTTCCATTTCCTTCTCATATCAACCGTAATCCATGATTTTCCTCTCATTCCTTTCCATTTTACCTAAAGTTTCGTTTGCGGATTTCGATGTCTCTTTCTTGAATTAAAATAACCTTATTCCATGCAATCTATCTTCCGGGTCAATTCTATTTCCAGAAAGACTGAGTGTGTACCTGAGAGAAATCCCGTTCCACAGTGAGTGCTGGGATTCGAACCAAATGTAACATCTTCCCGTGCCAAGAGTTGAATTTTGAATACCATGGAGTCCCTATCACCTGCCACATCTACGAACTCACGAAGGCACCGAGGAGCCATCGAAATATAAGAATTGTATCTCTTCTTCGCTCGCATTCATGTATGAATTGACACATGAGAATAGCTCGTCATTCTGGAAAAATGAATGTAGACTGGACGTAGCTAGACGTAGAAGGATGGAGGCAGCTATAAACCTATCCAAAGCTTGAAAATAGTGGACAAATCCCATTTTTAGATGCAGATACATTTTTATCCCATAATTTCCAATTGGTATTGCATTAAACCTGAAAGGGATTACTTTAGGAATCTTCTGATGACTCCGCGAACGGTCTTTTCTAACTAAGCAGTCTAGTTGCCTTTAGCAGTAATCTATTCCAATTTAATTTTATAAATTCAAATCTATTTATCTATCTATCTAATTATTTAAATTTAATTCTATAAATAAACTTTCAAAGTGGAACCGCATTGTTTAAGAGTACAGATACCGTATTCCTGTGTGAAAGACACGGCGGAAGAGGGCATTAAATCCATTTTTTCCGTGAGTATAGCTTGGAGGAAACACTATGCCGAGCAAAAAGAATTATTATTGTTTAAAAAAATGGTGAATTCAAGCGAAGCTCGTTCCTTGCAACGCCGCAGCTTCCCAGCGCCAGGGTGGTGGCCATTCCTCAGCAGTGTGGGAGGAGGGACGCTGAGGGCGTCGTAATCCTTCTTGCGCCCCTGCGATAACGACTCCGGACGGTGATAACCTTTGGAAGAGAGGCGGACGAGGTGAGAAAGGTTGAGAAGGGACGACAAAAAGGACAAACGAGAAGAGAAAGGAATAGGGCGGCATGATTTGACAGTCTTAACATCCCCCAAAGAAAGGGGAAATTTCTCAAAAAAAGGACTGGGACGAGTGGTTTCACGTTCAGGAAATCGCAAGGCCGGCCGGCGTTTGAAAGGAGGATTCGCCAAGAAGGGTGGCGGGGTGGGGGGGGGGAAGGGGACACGGAAGGTTTGTGGTTGGGGGGGGGGGACACGGAGAGGTGACGGCGACGGAAGGGGGCGAAAGAAAGGAGGGGTGGAAGGAAGGGGAGTTGAGTTTCGGATGGTTTGAGTGGGTGGGTGGGCGGTAGGATGGGTGGGTTGGCCAGGGAAGCAGCATACGGCGCTTTTGAAAGCTGACAACTCACACAGTAGAGGCACATGGTGGGCCATAAATAAACACGTTAAGGACTTCCTAGCGGGCGGGTGGGGGAGGGGGGAGAAGGGGAGGGTGTGCGTGTGTGCGCTCCGAGGGGGTGAGGAGTGGCGTGCATGCCGAGGGGAGAGGGAATGGAGAGATGAAGAGGAGAGGAGAGTTGGTTTAATTTTTCAACAATTGGGAAATAATGCTGCTAGCAATTGAGGAATTATTATTTCCAAAATTATAGAGTATTCGTAAAGTGGAAAACGGTAGAGGAAGAACATTTTTTTCAACAAAGTCACTTTGGTAAAAGCAATATTCAAACAATTTTCATTCGTTAAAAATATTTTCCACATTAAATAGTTGTCTGTTCTTCTATCAAAAAACAGGAAACAGGGTATGAAGTATTTCTAAGATAAAAGTAACAAAATTTGTGCTTTACATTTGAGACCAAGTCATATAAAACGGTAAGAAATTTTCCCATGGTTCACCCGAACACAATTGTTTCACAAATTAGGCCTCGATTGTTGACGTTTGACGTGAATATTGTTTCTTAGTACAGCAGTAGATGGGGAACTCCATTTTACGTGAGAATTGGTACTCAGTACAGATCCCAAGAGTAAGTAGCAGAATAGATATTTTATAATTGATCTTTAAACCATTTTTATTAGTTTTGCAGATTAGAGCACCTTTTATTCGTAATTTTTACATAATTTTACCGCATATTTTAGTCCATAATTCACTAAATTATGGATAAGCTGTTATAAAATGATATACTATTTCCCTGAAAGATGAAAATCTTACCAATGTTCACTCACTGTGCCGCATAGAAAAACTTTTCCTGAATGATCAATGACTTAACATGAAGCATATTTAAATATTTCATTCCAAATACATTAAAAAATATTATTATATTTTTCTTGACATTAGGGTTTCAAATTCAACGTTACCACATAGGATCCGATATACCTACTTGAAAGTTAATGAAATAATTTTTCTTCCCAAAATATTCAGTGCATTAGTCTGACTGACATTAGTCAGTACACCGACTAATTTAGTTTGATTGAAAAATACCACCAGAGATTTTCTTAAATGAAAATCTTATATTTAAGGATAAAAATACTAATTGTGTGCCACAGAAGGAATAGGATAAAACGGTTCACATTAGCGTAACTTCCTACTGTCATCGTCCGAGGTGTAATGATTACCTTTGAGGTGTCTCTTGAGTTGAGGAAAAAAATAAAAATCGCAAGGCGCAAGATAGAGGGAATAAGAAGGGTGTTGAATCGGTTCAAATTTCAGGTTTCGGAGAACCTTTCCAGTTACGCCGTGTTACCCATCGTCCACAGTTTTTACGGTATCCCAATTGTTCAATAATGAAACCGACACGTTCCTTGGATATTCCAATTTGGATTGCGATACGTTTTTGAGTGATTCGATGGTCGTTTTGAATAAAATCGAGACAAGAAACGAGTTTGCGATTTTTATCGTTTGTGGCAGTGAACGGACGTCCGCCGCGTGTTTCATCAACAATTAAGGCTTTTCCTAAGCTCGCAACCACGAAATTTTACTACCCATCGATTTACAGTAAACCGATCAACATCATCGTCACCATAAACAGCCTTCAAACCGCGATGGACCTTTGTAGGAGTAACTTTTTCAGCAGTTAAAAATTCGATAACAGCAGCCCGCTGCTCAACTCGCGTTGACATAGCACGTCAGGAACTGGACGCGTCTCCATACTCCCGCTTCTTAAAATTCGCTGGATGAATGTAACGACCTCAAACCTACGCATTAGTGTTGAGGAGAATGTTATTTCCACATGCCACCAGAAGTGCTTCTGAAGGTCATTTTGTTTGCGGTCTACAAAAATGTGAACATTAGTTTTCAACCTACCCTCGTACCATCTTCCGGTTTCAAAACAAAGTGCAGTGAATCCCTTTCTTATAAATTTCTCACGATTACGTTTTCTATTGGCACCTATTAGTGCAATGAACCCGGCAGTAACTTCTACCCGGCAGTTGCGTCACAGGTGGTGAGTTAAATTACATTTAAACCTTTGGACCTCTTTAAAGCGGCCCCGTGCGCTCTCCTATCGTCGCAATTAACGATGTCCCCCGGGGAAATCTCAAGCATAACAAAAATTGTTCATCAACGTGATCGTTTGTTTGCGGAGGGAAAGTAAGTTTGGACGAGTCAATGTCAAGAGAAATGGCCTGGATGACGCGGTGAGAAGACACGGAAGGGGGAAGGGGGGGAAAGGGGGAGGGGGGTTGAGGGGGGGGGCGGAGTGAGTCCCTTTGGCGCAGCCCGTGGTGGCGTCGCACCCTTGAGGTGCTGGAGTGCATATTTTTTACGAAGGGGAGAAGATGGAAATGTAAAAGGAGAGCGGAATATTTGGGACTCATTAGCGCGAATGGAGCTTATTTTCTTTGCCTCACGCCTCCCTCCTATGAAAGCACGCAGGGGGAAATAATTTGAATGCCATTGAATATCGAGAGGTATAGAAAATAGCGACAAAAATTCTCTATAATGTAAATGACCTCAAGAAGTTATATATATTACGATATAGACTGACCAACTGATCTAAAAAGGGGTGGAGCCACTGTGGTTATATTAACTTAGGATTCATCAGCACTTCGAGTTACAGTACAGTAAAGTAACAGTAGTTTATTGGTTATAAAATTAATAAAAGCTTAAACGGGGGTGATGAGGTTGTTCAGGTGATAACAAACCCATTTGCTGATTCTAGGGTTTAAGACATATGACGTATGAGATATGCTGGAGATCGTAAAGCTTCGTAAATTAAGATAATTCCCTATCAAACATATCAGAAGTGCCGCAAGGATAACTGATACGGTTTTAATCAAACAGCAAAAGGGAAAAGTGTCAAATTGGTGCTGTCTATAGTGATAATTCCATAGGTTGTTTAAAGATATGTATATTTTTATTAGCATATGAAGTAGCTACTTATCTATACACGTATGAATGGTAAGTTATATACTTATGTGTAACCAATTATTATTATTAGGTAATCTACCGGTTAAGGTAGGTTTTTGGATGGACACAACTATCAAATAAACATTTTATAACTCCAAACAAAACCCAATCCAACAACCTAATCTACATCAGGTCCCTCTTCATCTCTGTGTACTTCTTTCCTCCCTTCATCCCGTCCAACATCCCTATTCTGTTCCTGCCCTTTCCTCGCTTGCCCAATATTCTCCCCTCTATTACCTTCTTCAACATTCCACTACCGCTCAATACGCCTTTCATCCATTTTTCCTGCCTCCATAGGATTTCTCTCAACAAACCCCTCTCCTCCCCCACCATTTCTAGTACTTCATTTGTTTTCCTTTCGGTCCATTTCACCTTCTCCATTCTTCTCCACACCCACATTTCAAAAGCCTCCAATCTACGTCTATCCTCCTGCTTCAGTGACCACGTTTCCGCGCCGTACATAGCTACGCTCCATATCAGAGTTTTTACGAGTCTTGTCTTAACATCCCTACTCAACGTCCCCGTCATCAACTCCCTCCTCCTTGAGAAAGCCTCCTTGCCTAGCGCAATTCTTCTCCTTACGTCCCTACCACTTTGACCGTATTGGTCCAAAACACATCCGAGATATGTAAACTGTTCTACCTGCTCTATTTTTTCCCCGCCTATTTTAATATTTAGCTTAGCCTTTTTCTTTCTGGAAAACCGCATAACCATTGCTTTATGTAAATTGAGTTTCATTCCATATCTATCACATTGTATTTCCAATTCACTTGGCAATACTTGCAACTCCTCCACTAACTGATAAACTAGAGCTTAGTCATTAGCAAAACTGATTTTACGAATTCCCCTTTGACTTTCATTCCAATTTTCAGTTCTTTCCATGCTTCTTTAATCATATCCTCCACATATGCAATGAACAGCACCGGTGACAATGGGCAACCCTGCCTTACATCTCTTCCCAACACTGCCCATCCGGACTCTCCATTCCCCACTCGCACCTGAGCAGTCTGAGACATGTACAGGTTGCAGATCAGTCTCCTGTCCCTCCAATCCATTCCTATTTTCTGCAATACACGCATTAATTTTTCCCAATTCACTCTATCAAACGCTTTTTCGAAATCTACAAAACAGGCAAAAACGTCCTGATTTTATTCTATATTCCTCTGGACTAGTGATCTCATTACTGCAATGGCATCACGCGTACCTCTTCCTTTCCTAAACCCAAACTGATAATCCCCTAAGTAATCATTTGCCTTACTCTCTATTCTTTTGTTGATGATCCTGAGAATAACTTTAGTTAATGTGTAACATCGCATTTAAAAAATAGTGTTCCCTTAAATGAAGCATAAAAAGATATAAAAAATGTAAGCAATAATACCAATAGATACTTCTGTCTTAACCATACTTGATATGAAAATGCAGACTGGTATTTATAGAGACTTGTATTGCAATGAAAAGGAACGTTTAGGGAATACATTTATATGAATTAAGAAGACAAAAGAAAACTTTATTTAAATATAGAAAATTTTGATCGAACTGTTTTCAGAAATTGTTTATTATTTCAATCATGTTGGGAACTGAGAAGTCGATATTTTAAGAGGGGTGAAAATGCATCAACAGGTTTTCAGTCAGGTTATTGTCTCCTTGAAGATTAAACTATACATAAAAATTACGCATTTGCCATACACAGATATGGCAGACGCGTGACTCACATGGCTGAGCTAACTTAGAATATTTCTCGAAATAAAATTAAGTATTTGTGCATATTTTAATTAATTATAAATTCAACAATTTACACCACAATGCAATTCCAAGGAAAAGCACAACAAATTGAGCTATGCAACACAAAATTCGAAAGATTTTATTTCGATATATATTTAGATATATTTTCATTGTATTCGTTGAATATCAACGAAACCTCAGGGTGTATTATGAAATTTTAACACTTTCAACTGCTTGATTTTGTCTTTCTTATCATAAAATACTTCGTTATATGATTAATTGGACAACATTGGTAATTTTTAAAACAATGAAGTGGCTTACATATGGTAAACCAAGTAATGAAAAAGCATGCAGATCTTACCAAAAAAAAGCCATAAACATCATTTAACTTTTTGAGAATTCAATTGGCATCAAAATGACATGAAATGCGTGGAAAGAGAGTACCAAATCACACCGTATTCCCCTATTCAGAGGAAATTTCCTCTTCCCAAGGCAGAAGAGCATGAGAATTTCGATCGAAGACACGACAGAAAAAAAGGGTACTCTGAATAATGCATTTACCATGCATTCCTTTAACATTAATTTCCTCTCATTTATACACCTACTTCAATCTTTCCCGTAGAGTTAATATTTGTGAAAACCTCCACTGTGGTACAAAACAATATTCCATCAGTCCACAGCACTTGAATCCCCCTGTTGGTGACGAGTAAATTACGGTAATGCACTGCCATTGTTTGTTGGTATCTGAGCGCTGGTCTCAGCTCTGCTCCCTTAATTAGCAATATTCTCGGAAGTTATTCCAGGTATTCCAGCAGTGAACCGGAAAATTCCCTTCCCAGATCATCCGAGACATGTTTAGATCTCGTTTTTTTACTTTTATATTTTCTCTGCCATTTTTTTCTTACTGATCTTTACTCGATGTGAGCGTCATATGGCTCTAAGAATTACCCGCTGTAATTCATTGCAACTTCTCTATTAACTGAGTCAGATTATGGATACGCGGAAGGGGACCAAGTTCATTGCTCTTCGACAGACAGGACACGGAATGAGTGGTATGGCTTGGTGATAAAGCTGCCAAGGGTGTCACTTACTATTTATGGAATGCGACTGTCAATGGTGACTGGGTAAAATTATATAGCAATTTAATTAAAGCCTGTTTTAGTCATACATGCGTCAAGATGTTAGCGGTCCATGAGCACGTACTGGATACGTCAGGTAGAAGGAAAAAGAGTTGACATACTGCGTCTCAGTAGGTGCAGACGTGGTTGGGGCTAGATGGACCTTAGGGAGAAGAAAGTGTGAGAGAGAGAGAGAGAGAGAGATGGAAGAGATAATTAATCGATTTCGGAGACGGAGATGTATTCTTCCCGGAAACAATATTCCGGAAATAATACATATCGTCTAGAATTGAATCAGACCTTACCAAAGAAAGCAAATTTTGGGAGCTAGACCTTTCCGGAAAAATATGGAGGAAAATTTAAATGTGCTTGATTTAATCATTTTTTTAGTATAATCTCTTGTTTGACTGAGGATCAAGTTGTTTCGTCGCGCAATATACTTTCGTCGAATCTATTTTGCGTACAACTATTGGCCTGCATTTAAAATTCGGAAAAGAATACTTCAACAATCCCACAATCAAAAGGGATTAAGATACTTGTTTAGTTTTAGTTTTTTTATTGCTTACCCAGTGGTCTGCTCAACTTTCGTAGTATTACTCACCTCAGCATCAGAGAAGAAGATCCAACAGACCTCCCCTCCAATTCGCCGGACTTTCAAGCTCCCTCGACGCATGGGTGCTCGGAAAAGGGACATATGGGGTCACCCTTTGCCAATGACCCTTCACCCTTGTCTCACAACATCACTATATATGTACGATTCAGCCATTCATTAATATGAGCGTATTTAATTTAACGCGAAATAATTACATTCATTCTTCTAAATATCCAAATAACCTTCGATTAGCAAATATCCCTCAATTTTCAGGTGTCCTACCAAACGGTCATTATATTAATGGAGACCGTGAAGTCCACTCCACCAAAATGACCGCGATAAGTGACGCCAGAGATAATCAAGAAAAGTTATCTTAACCATCAGAGTAACACTGGTTTCAGTGTTGTTTCAGCTATTTCCCCGTTTGAAATGGCCATCGACTGAGCTGAACGTGCTTAGAATATTTAGTTGGCCCCTCATAATTGCTCTCGCTATATACGAGGCTGTTTTCGGCATATTATATTTTTAGTTTCCGTGGCCATCGGCAACTTTCGGTGATTTGATCACTTTCTTTACAACTTTTTGAATCATATGAATCTAAATTTGAGAAAATGTTCTCCGTTTCGATTCAATTTCTGTAAATCTTTTTTTAAACTCGTATTAACTTAGTTTCCAAGTAAATTATTTAAAATATGTCCCTCTATTAGCAACCAAAAACCACGAGATAAAAGTTTTAATAAATACTGCTTCGTAATCCTCAATAGGAAAGGTCAATTTATAAATATATGGGAAACAGACGAGGTAAACCGAATTCACAGCAGTAAAATTGTAAGCCCCTACCCACTCTGCACATGTTCAACGCGAATAAGGAGGGAAAAATACCTCCGTAGCTATGTAAACTCAACCCGAATTAAAATCTGAATACAAAAAATTGATTGAGGCACTAGTATTATTTGATATTTTCCAAGTCAAGCCGTAAGAAATATTCCTCGGTCACTTCACCATTTTTGCTCATGCCAATTCTTCTCAACAAATATTCCTATTCCAAAGTATTCTTTAGAGAGTGGATCGAGTTCTCACGAAATGCGTATTTGCACATTTACTTTGGGGCAATTATTCTTTAAAAATACATATTGTAGAAGGTGACGTGTCGTGAAATAGAACTAAGCCAAATTTGAGAGAGTCTCAAAGGGACACTAATTTCCCAAGAGGGAATTTTGAAAATTCCAAGCCATCCTCGCAACATTCCAAATAATTTAATTAGTGCTCCATTAAAGCCTTACATGTTACGGAAGGTTTATTATTTTAGACCAGTTTACTCGTGTATTTCACAATGCTAAATAAACCTTTTATTCAAAAAATCACGAAAAAGTCATTAAAAAACAATTTCATAGGAGTTATTAAAAATGGATATTAAAACAATTTATAAGTCCTTTATTCTAAGAATTCAACTTACCACGAGATTTATAAGTCCTAAATTTAGCTCCTATTAGAGTTAACATTCAGTTCACCATCAAGAAAAATCTTAAATGGTTTTTCTGATGGCTTTCATCTGACTAAATAGTTCGCATTCACTAGAGAGAAGTTGAGGTGCCTCCACATTTTTGGAACAATTTATCCACACTGAAATGAATCCAAATTTTAATTTAAAAAATACTTCTTCATTAAATACAAGTATATTGCATCGTTAAAAAAATCCGAGCGCAGACCTAGTATTTTTAAATTGATAGTATTTCTTTAATAAAATTCCTAAAATGATTAAGAACATAGAATATTTTTCTTCACATTATAGAAAATAGGCAACGTGATATTACAATTGAGTATTGAAAAATACGGTGTATATCTTGCATCGACAGTGCAGAAGGTAATGGGAAGTTTGTTGGAAATAGTAACGAAGGAAAGGAAACGTCGATTTTGCATTTAATAAGAACGGCTCACGCGTAACAGCCGAAGCGCATTGCCCCAAGTGCGCCAATGTCTGGAGACCGCGGGAGACCTTCCAGCTCACTGCAGAGCGGCGCGCACCACCGCCCATTCGCAGACACCCGAGAGTGGTGGTGGTGCTCGTGCAGACAGAAGACGAGAGGTACACTGGAGGGGGGGGGACGAGAGGGAAAGACGGAGCGGAGAGAAGAAGAAGAGCAATAACACGATCGAATACCCCGCTACATTCCCTCTGAACCTCTGAGAAGTGATTAACGAGGGAAAACACTTAGGTTTTCTCATCCGGAGTGGCGGTTGAGTTGAGCTTTAAAGTCTAAAAGACTTGGCTGGCGGGCGGGCGGCAGTGGGAGGAGCGGGGGCCAAGCAAGAACCCTCTCTCTCCACATCTCTTTCCCTCTGCGTCTCGACGGAGCGCGCTAGGCTACCTGGTCGCAAAGGAAGACGAAGAGGATATAAGGGTGGGTTGGAGCGGCGGGAGTTGGACCGTCTCAACCCCTCCCTCCTCTCTTGTGTGCGAGCGAGTTGTGTGTGTGTGTGTGTGTGAGAGTCTGATGGATGCGACCCCCGGTGTCTCCACTTGGGTGGTCCGCTGGTATCAACTCCACACCAGTGCCGCGTTACTTCTCCTTCCTCTCTTCCTCTTCCCTCCCTCCTCTCTCTCCCTCCTCCTCTCCCATCCCTCCGTTAACCCTTCCCAACCTCCATCGCCCTCTCAACCGCAGTGGGTTCTTCCCCTCCTAATCCGAACCGTTTTCATACATCTTGGACCAGTCTCGTCTTCTCCTCCTCCCACTTCATCCAGTCCCTTTCTTCCCTCCTCCTCCTCCTCCACCTCTCTTTCTTTCTTTCCTCCTCTCTCTCTCTCCTCCCATTCCTTTCCCTGCACTCGCTATAAATAGACGTTTCCTCCGAGCCCCGCACTCTAGCCACTGCGAGAGAGAAGCGGTGCGCAATTGTGCCCTGCCTGCCTCAACCTACGACAACTTGTTAGTATGGGAATCCACAAGACATGAGAAAAAATCAAATAAAACGAAAGATATCCACTGGAGCGGTTTTCTTAATATCAGTAGTTATTATTTTGCTTAGATTATGAACAATAAATATTTATGAGTGCATTACCAATGTCTGTGTTAGTTAAGCTTCCTCATTAATCATCAAGTATTTCAATACACGGGACATATTTACTGCCAGGCATATAGCCGTCGAGATCCGAAATGGTCAGAGGGCGTCACAGATCCGGCTTCGCTTTAAAAAAGAACTGACTGGCACCAGCTTTCGTGAAAGACTTCCCTTGTGAAAAAAATATCTCGGTGCCTAATGCGAAAACGTGGGATCGTGGCAAGCGAAGCGTTTCCAATTGAAATTCCGCGCTGTTCGTCGTGGCCGTTCCGTATTCCTCTCCTATCCCATCCAATCCAGTCGAGGTACTTTGACACAAAATTTGCGAGCGTTACTCTTAAAATGGGATCGCTTATTCAACCGCGTGAGAACATACACGCAAAGGGGTTACGGTCCTCATTGTCTGAGGCCATCCACGTTTATTCATGCATATAAAGTAACTCCGAAGTTGAGTCAACACCATGATTTTTTATCCCTCTGACTGAATCACCCTGAGCTCTTCGATTTACTGTGCTGTAAGTAACTACAGTCCCAACAACACTTTGGCTGGCCGCTCCCCCCTGTCCGAAGAAAATTAATTTAATCCAAAAAAATTGCCCTTCAGCATTAGCCTACCCCACCTATAGAAATTAGTCGATATATAGGGAATATTCAAACTATAATTCCATGTAATTTAGAAAGTATAATTTGATGTGCCCCGCGTGTGATACGAATAAACATGTTGACCATATCTGTCTTTTCTTAACCCGACTGACCTTTATTATTAACCCCCCTATCATTAGTATTATCCCTGTCTATCAACCGAATTTTCGATGGGGACAACCGCCACTCTTCCCATTACGTAACTTCCTTCTCACCTCATCCGATATGCCTCTAAGAAGGGCGAGAGTTTTTCACAGAGGCGGCAGTTCATGCACTGGTTTTAATCAATTATCATTTGACCTATATTTCGGTGCTCTTTTTTCACGTTCATCCACTACCGTTTGTATCAAATCCTAGCGTATCCAAGTCCTAGCGTATTCACCATCCACAAGTTTGAAACTTTTGGGGTACACGTGCCTTTATGAGGTCCAGAAAATATTGAGAATTACCGAGGAAAGTAAATGGAAATAACCAGAGCTTTAACCCAGAAATAATTCGCGGTTAATCAGAGTGGTTCGGAAATAAAAAGTCAATTCAGGAGTGTAATTTTATTTGTACTTTTAAAAATCAATGAATTTCTGCACAGGCTAATACTCGGATTAAAATGCATGTGATATCCTGCAAATTTTATTTAATCTCTTTTTTGCACTTAATGGTCGCCTTTCTCCTTGCATTTCATTATCCTCTTTAGTATTTTCAGGTGGCTCGTAAGGGTGTAATTTTATTTACGCACTATTGTAAGGTATTGGGAGTGATAAGTGATGGAATTGATGCTTTGTATCTTTCACGTATTATTTGATGGTGTTTAATTGAATGTGTGAAGTATTTAACTTGCATTTAATTGTGTAAGTGGTTTTTGATATGTGCATTGGAAACTAGATTCCAAGGAGAAGGACAATAAGTACAAATGCTATTCTTACTGTATCACTGGCTATTATGCTTACATTTAAATCGAGAAATCCGCACTTTAAAATATAATTTCTTGAGATTTCCCCTTAAATAAAGCAATTGACTATGCATGTTTCTTAATAGAGGGGTAATATTAATTGCGTATTACTGGCTCGGATTGCTTTAGGTAAAACTAAGATTCAACAGGCCCCGGTGCTAATTTATAATGTGCTCAAATAGCATGGCGTACCTTGAGTTAGATTTTTGAGAAACCACCTTTGGAGAAACTCATTCTCAAGTGCAAACCGTTAATGACAAAGATCACAATTTAGATATTCATCAAGTGCCATATTCCACGAATCCGTTGCAATGATATAAATTATTGTCACGGGTCATCAATCTGAGGATTAATTTGTAGCATCTCCCCAAAATATCACATCGCCCGCCCACTTCTTCTTTCCCTCGTAGTTCTTTCTGCACCGATGATTTTCACCCATTCCTCGTACTCAAAACAATATAACAACAGAAAAACAAATTGCGACAATGAACGGCTCTAACTTGCTCTTTTCTTTAGTTTAGTTTCTTCCCTTCTTTCTCCGCATCTAATCACTGTCCCTTGATGTCCATATAGAATGCGTATTAATCTCCGTTCGTTGTAAGTCAATCTAATTTCATTTAGGATACGCAGATTTATATTTCAGTGCGCATTGTCAAAGGCTTTCTCTATGCCAATGTGCGATATAGGTCCACTATAATTTTATATACTTGATAAATATATAGCTTGATAGATCTCAGAGCGAGAATAAGTCCTTTTGTTCCCTCACCTCTTTGAAATGCAAATTTCCCTCTTCTCCATTCTTCTTTATATTGTCCTTCCCGTAATCTTCGATGCATCAGACTAATCGTTCTGAATCTTTCACATTTTTCCTGCCACATTTCCTGCCTTACACAATTTTCTCCTTTTGGTATTATTTTATGGATAACATAAAAACAAAAATTCCACAGTTAATACTGATTGACAACCATTTTTTCGCTACTGTGTGGTATCATCGGGTGTACCTCTAGTTATCTATATACAATGGAGAAATTTCACCGAGTAACAGCAAAACAGTGTCAGGTATTATTTTAGATTTCCATTACTTACATTCGGTGCATCGGAACTAATGAAAATGACTCTGACGCTTCAATACATCCTAATATGTGATGCTGTCCGGGAGTCACAGTCTATTCAGTAATCGGAGGGGACGTGTTCAAGCGCTTTCCCTGCAAATTATTACGAGTACATACATTTTTAACCGCTGGACTACCCGCTGTGCGGTAAAAATCTCACAAAATAGCATGCGGAGCAGGAAGCATGCGGATCCTTCCACTTAGGCTGAACCTTGGTTACTGAGGGTAGGGTTAAAGCAGTTACTGCCCAGCAGAAATCCTGGGGGTGTGCAAAGTATGTCGTTGAAGTCTGTTCAACCCGAGGGAGGACGACGCTCCAATCGAGATTTCATCCATCCATTTTTATCCATCATCTCACCTTCAGTCTCTCTCTTCATCGGATTCCTCCCAGAATGATGACTTGGTGAAAGAGTTGATTGAAAGATGAATTGATTGCCAAATTGGATCGCCTGCAGCGTAGAAAAGCTAGATTTGTAAAACGTTGTCATATGATAAACTGAGTAGCATATCCAAAATATCAGAGAAGCAAGACTGAGAATCAATCACGGAGCGTTAAATTACAGATTAAACCTCTTGCATAAATTGAAATGATGTCTCTTTAGCAATGATGTTGAAAATGTATTGCTGGACCCATCGTACTACGGTAGGAGAGTTCATGTCAATAAAATTAAAGAAATTGAGTAAAGAGCATATAGATTTAAGACGTCATTTTTTCCACGAACGATAAGGGATTAGAATAGCGTTGTCCGATTGCAGTCGGTGTAAAAATATCCGGATCAGTATCAGTCTGGTGTGTGTGTTCACCCCCTGCCACACGCCTCAGCGGTGGCTTGTAGGGTACTAAAAATTAAAAAAAAATACAAATACAAGAATTGGTTGATCTCTTCATTGTGATCCGTGTGAGATTCACTGGACTAAATATCATTCAAATTAGGATACTATGATCACTATTTTGCTTCTATATAGTATGGAATATTTTACCAACGTATATTCCTGACACGAATAGGTCGTGTTGCAAAATAAAATATATGTCGGCTATCGAGACAATGATAAAAACGCAATGGAATACGCTTCTAAATTAGTTTTGTAACTACACTTCAAGGTTTATTAACCTCTACTTTCGGAAAAACATAAAAGCTGAATGTATGCGAGGTTGAACACAGTTTATTGCTAACATCCGTCAGCTCTGCCATGTGGAGGGAGCATAGATTGACGCGAATTCATGCGCCATCAGAAATGCTCGATGACAGTCTGTGCCATCCCATTCTATTTATGGAAGTGACACGATTCCTAAAGAGTTGTTTTCTACACGACTTACTTGTCAATACTCAAGAAAGGCAAACGTAAGGAGGTCGTCGGATCACGCATGGCGCTGCCGATGTATTACTCCCAACTCCTGAGAAGAAAACGTCACTTATGGTAGGAAGTCGTGCAGACTGCCCAAATGTTTCGGGCAGCATGTCAATAAACGGGGTTCGTGAAATACTGAATAAAGTGAAGGAGTTTTATTATATAACACCTAATATCGTTTATTAAAATTGTGATTTCCGACACAACCTGTTCAAAGGAGTTAGTTCACAAAGTATACGACAGTACTCAACGTACGCAAGGTACTGTGTACTGACAAGGCTACTAGGAATTAATTTCGTGTGAGCGGGACTTGCTTGCAAAACCTAACTCACACTCTTGATTACCAACTTCCCATTCCTACACATATTTCCTAAAAAAGTATTCTTAGCCTTCACTTAGCCATGTGGTTGGCGACATTTAGGGTATATTTTTGGTGAAATTTTTTAAAATGTCAATGCAATCTTTTATATATATATCAGCATTAATTTAATAATTTAGTAGAATACCTTTATTTTTTCTTACTAGAGGATTCATTAAATTCATTATACGAATATACACAGAATTATTTGCATCAAAGAGACTACCATCCGCAGCAACTTAAGCCCTTTAAAATTAGTGCTTTCTCATTCCCTGATTAAGATTTGTTAGAATTCTCAACTTTTGGAAAGGTACCGATGTTGGACCGTGAACATAATATTTCTGCAATCAAAACAAGACTACTGGTAACGAATGAAAAAAAAACACGCTCGTAAGGAATTGCTTCATTTCACTTCGGTAACAAATCGCTCCGCGACCGCCTCTGCGTTGCCATACCACTTTTAATTCCCCTGTCAACTACACGATATTGCGCGCGTTGGAACAGCTCACAAATGGACTTCTTTAAAAGCGTTTTATATTCACGTCAGGCGAATTGCGATCCCCCCCTCCTGTGGGCTCTCGGGCGCTTAGGAGAGCGCGGACGGTGACCAGAAAACAATCAATTATGATTTTTAATGGGCCGGAAGACCTTTACTATTAAAAAGTCTCGGCCGTTTCTATAGGTGGGCCATTATACACCGTCGTTTATTTTTTCCTCGCTTCCTTCTTTCCCTCCCACTGCCTCACGCCCCCTCACTTCTGCTCATCCCCCCCTTTTCCCGTGCCACCACTTTGCTCTTCTGAGGGTATCTCCTCTCTTCGCGGGGCGATTTCGGAGCCCCGTCGCTCGGGTTAGAGGGACGGTGGGATTCAGTGGAGGCGCCGCGCCCCCACCCCCACCACCCGAACACCGCTCTGGGGTTGCACCAAGGAATTTGCAAATTCGCGGTTCGCAGATTCAGTCGCGCACTGGAGATGGGAGGGTCGGGAATGGCCCTAAATAAACACTCCCTCGATCATGAGCATCATTATCATACCGCGATCTCTCCGAGCTTTTGCTATTCCCTTTTTACTTTCTTCATCCTCTGATAAATTATTCATGGCAAGAGATTCCCCGCCGAGGAAATTAATATGCTCGATGACTAATTAATTTCTTCCAGCACTAGGACCCATCGTTCCTTCGGAAGAAAGCGATTAATTTGCCTCGTTAATAAATGGTGGAGGGTACTGGTTATATCAATGTTCATGGCTTGTGCTGGCTTATATTGCAAAGAAATCATACATGTCTATCATTAAATCTTGCTTGCAACTTGAAAATAGGAAAGATGCCCATAGAAACTTCAATATATTCACGTAATTCTTTCCTATGAAAAATTGGTTTCCACTACCGACTATGCGATAAATATTACTGGCGAAAGACGTATTCATAAGCTGTATACGATGTAAATGGATTTAATAGAAAGAAGCAATATATATGAACAAGCAGTGTCAATAAAGCAAAATATTCATGCGCATAATCACTAAAGAGAAGACGGGGAGGAAAATGTTACAACAAATACCTCATTCGTCGGAATCCACAGTTTCCGCCGCCACTTTCTGAAACTTTTCCATCGTTCAAGAAGAAAATTAAATTACTTCTATTAGTGGCCATTTATAAGGAGTTATCATGATAGAGTAGATTCACATTCGACGCTGTTTCAAACCTAGATGATGATAATAAATCTCTATTCAGCGGAACTAACAATGTAGTTTTTATTATCTCCTTTAACAATTTCCAGTGTTTACGAGGACTATATTATGCATTGAATTGAGACAATTGAAATTTAATGCCTGAAGATATCAAAGTGGTGTTTTACAACTGAATAGTGACTGAATGCCGTTGAATAAATTTCACATATTATATTTTCTATTTAACATTCAAGTATTTTGTACTTCATTTAATGAAAGAATGTATTTTACAGTGATTAATTTAAATGATTGACGCTAGAAATCCTCAACTAGATTATTAGTTATATGATTCATCAATATTTTTCGGAATTGTCGCAAATACTCAATGAAGTCGATCGTATTCTGTGCTCCAGGTGGTAAATATTTCTAACTTAAGTAGTTTTAGGAAACACTTGGTATTTCAAGTTCATCGACCACGGTATTTACAACCTTATGGAAGCATAATAGACATACTTTTAATGATCATTGTATGAAGCTTATCCACAATGAAGTTCTATTGTACTCTCGAATGCAGAAGTGGTCCTCGGCGTTCTCGGACTGAATGTTCTCTTACATCACACCCAGGAACCCTTGCTTCGGCTAAGACAAATAGATGACATGTTTCTCGTTTGGCGACATGGTGTGGGCTCCTTTCAAGTTTTTATTTCTTTCCTCAATACCAGATCCTCAGTTTCCTTCACCTCCACCGTTTACTCCAATCAAACCACCTTTCTACATGTCCAAAACTCCCTTCTCAATAATAAAATCCACACGGCAGTCCCTGTTAAAACTCAAAGAAACAACTACATCTTCATAAATAACACAGCGTCAGCCTAAGATGGTGAAAATCCTTGATGATGAAAGAAGTCTCTTGTTTTTTCACAAAGAATATTTTTATTACGACCTAGGTTTGGTTACAGCGTAATATCATCAGGTAGGGAGAGGGGTGAAGATGTTACGCCGTAACCAAGCCTGAGTCGAAATGAAAATATTCCATGTGGAAAGGCAAAGTGTCTTCTTTTATCTACTATATCTTCACTTCAATAGCTACCACCCTCTACACACTAAACAATAAATCTCGTATTATCTATCTATCCGATCCCATAGCATCTTAAAATACCTTGATTCCCTAAATAAATTCTTTTCAAGGTTTCATGCTTCTCTTGTCCGATGTGGTAATACGGACTTCCCCTGCACGAAAAAATCTCAAACTTATATATCCCTCTAAAATCTCCTATAACGGGAAAATTGACAATCTGCCCAATTACACAACTTTCACAAATTTCAGTCCAAAGTTTATTATTGGAGTGTCCAGTCAGTCTAAAGATTATTCTTAGAGATCTAGTCCCATTCTTATTCAGCAACAAATCCACCGCCAACCTACTTTCCAAATCCCACTCTCTCACATTTTACTGTTCCGCAAATCTTTCGCACATGTTTCCGCGAAACCACACGTTCTTTCCTAAATCCACTTCAAATCCCTCCGGCTCTATGCCACCGTGCCAGATGCAAAACCTGCTCTATTCTCGCCACAACAGCACCCTCTAAAGTATGCCCCATCCCTTCCAACTTCTTCTTCCTTCGTTTCAGAAAATGTCGTTTACCTCCTTAAATGTACACTCTGCCCAAATTTTTATATCGGTTATTTTCAAATGCCCCTCAATATTTGAATTGACCCTCACCGAGCATCCTGTAACCAATCTTCCCAGTACCCCTCCACACCAGTTCACAGGCACGCAACTACCCGCAGCAAAACTTTTGATTATATGCTGCTTCGTAACAATAATATCCTCCCTCTCGTCTACATCTACACGTGTTCCGAAATTTTCAGTGCACAACCACTTTCTTCTACGTGGTAGAATTCCGTCTGTCCGCAGTAGAAGTGGTTGTGCCACTGAAAATTTCGGAATGCGCGAGTGTCTTTTTCTATCTGTATTTGGATGGTTCAGCAACATCTCTCTCCTTCGTTTGAAAGAAATAAATAAAGATTTAAAAAAGCAACCACTCTCCGCCAGAGCCGCTTAGCCAACCCTAAAATCCTTCTTTGATGGGCCTGGATTGAGCTCATCTCAGCCTAACAATCTACGGCGATTTTCAAACGACGAAACTCTACGGTGTCCTAATATTATCATGCGTATGTTTTTTATGGTTTCACTTCATGGCATTATGCAAAAGGAAAAATCAGGGAAATCTGTGACAATGACCACCGAAGTCATTCCGTGGGGAAGGCTGGGATTACAAGTACAAGCACGATAATTTATGCACTATATGTTAGTTATTTTTGCTTGGGGCCCCATACGCCATTCGAGGTAAAGAGCACAGGTTTCATTACACCAACTGCATTGTTTCACTCGTGAACCTACGAGCATTAAGGGTCAACAAAGGGCGCCCCAACAAGCGCTATGATATGTGTGAATACTATGACACGCAGGTGGATTCATATTGTGCCCATCCTCTTTTTCCCGGCGACACATGCGAGGAGGAGTTGGAATGGACTCTTGGATGGACCAGACAGAATATGTTGTCAGCGACGCTGGCGCCCTCCGGGGGTGGAATCGGTAGCATCATCCTCATTTCGGGAAGCAGCGGCGCCATGGAGAAGGTCGGGGATATGGAGGTTCGGGTGTTGGCAGCGGGTGGGGGACAGGGCATTGGGATGGGGGGAGGAGGATCGCGGGGGTTGGGGGGGGTGCGGAGCGTGGGCAGAGGACGGAAGAGGGTTGACACAATCTAGAGAGGAGAGGGTATGTGGTTGGCGGGAAATGAGGTGGTGAAGCAGGCTAGGGAGGAGAGGGGGGGAAGAATGGATGAGATGCGGGAGGATTAACGGCGAGTGCGGCATGAAGGAAGCCAGCGGACCACACAGGAGACCACTGGTGGATGAACGTCGTCGCCCGCGAAAAATGCAGACTAATTTGGTCTAATTACTTGCGCTATTACGAGGCCAGAACCTAATTGCTTTAAGTGGCATGTGCGGAAATGCAATCCGTCCTTTTAGCGCTTCGTAAATCATCGCCGAAATTAAATGAACACGCTCACTACATCTATTTCCACATTAATTAGCTACCAAGGGCGGAACCACCGCGGGAGAGAATAGTAAAGCGAAGCCTAATTGCGCTTCCTTACGTAATATTAATTAGATCTTCTTTTGAGACATATTAATACTAGCAGTAAAAATAACTAAACAACCTACGGAAAAATCGAATATTTATTAGATTAGGGAAAATAATATAATTCTGTGTTTTAAACATTTCTTTCCCCAATTAATGATTTCGTCGAGCCAAATTTGACCCCAAGTAAATCCTAATCTATCTCTAATATTTATCAACAAAATAAATCCTTTTACATTATATCCTGAGGCGGAAATCTAAATAGAGTTTTAAAACATACGAATATTCCGTACACGAACTCTTGATTAGAGCGAGTGTATTTTCATTTGATTATTCATTGTTTCATAAGAATATTTTGACTAAATTAGCACATTGATAAAAGAAAGGTGTCTAAGAAACGCGAGTACGTGCATAAATATTTGTGAATAAGCGAATTTCCAAACATCTAAGAATCCTAAAATAACTAAATAATACCGCCTGTACAGGTACGATTTTCACCGGTTTCACACGTCATACTCCAGCCTAATTTTAAGACACCCTTATTGCCTAGTGTATTTTCATAAAATTTAAATTTTGATATAAGATTCCGTCTAGCCGTCGATCTAGCATTCATAATAACTTTTTTGAGTTTTTGGTTTCTAGATTTATAAGAACTTATCGAGAGTTTAACAATGAAACTTTATTAGCAGTTAAGAAATCCGTATCCACATAAATATGTTGAATTAAAGTCTTGGTCGAAACGTCGTGGAAGGCACGTAAACGTTCCGTTTACTCAAATTTTGAATCCATCGCCATCTGGAATCCAATTTCCGTACTTAAGTACCGCTAAATAACTTCATATCTTCAAATGTGACGCAAATCTTGGCATTTTTTCGGTAAATTTTCTCTGTTAAACTCTCTACGTGCGAGTAGAATCCAATATTTTTTTTCTTATTGGTTTATCCTCAATCATACGCTGCTATCGTGACAGAGAAAGGATCACATTATTCAGTTAAAAGAAGTCCACTCATGCCTCGTATCCTTTACCTTGAAGTTTTGATTAAAATTTTTCAAGTTTCTTCCAGCATTCACTCACACCACGACGGTGTTTTCTTCCACGATCCCATCATTCGCCGCTGTGCATAATCTTCGTGATCATAGCAGCCGCCCATGTCAGTAAATCATGCCGTCCCAAAAGGTTGGGCGTCGCTATGCTTTTGCTTGCTCATGAATTCAATGAACAAAGTAATTCGTCAAGTGGGCAGAAAATGGAGGCCTGGGACGCGGTTGGGAAAGCATCGCATTCCCCGAGGGCGGAGGAAAAAAAGGTCCTTCGCCGATAATCTGAGACGGAAGGAACTGTCTCCGAAGCGCGGAATTCGATCGATTGCCGATTGTCTCGTGGACTCGCTGAATTGCTAACTTCACTCTCCTCCCTCCCGACGCCGCCGCGCCCGCCCGCCCGGATCGGCTTCAACCAAGGACTACAAAGCGACGACGCCTTCCGAGTGGGAAGGGATTTGTGCGGTGCGATGGTGGAGGAGACGAGACGGCGGAGGGGGCATTCCGCGGGGGAGAGGGGCTCTCTTGGGGGAGGGGGACGAAGGAGAATTCAATTTCATGGAAGGAGGGGCGTAAAAACAGCACGAATCGCTTCGCGGAGCATTTGCTACGATTTCAATAAACAGCGGTGAGATATCTTTACGCCGTCCCTTCGATATATAATTACTTCGAACGTGTTCACGATAAATTTCAATTGTAGGTGATTAAGTAATATTATGAAATAGTCTCTAAAATTATTTCACTGCAAGATTGAAAAAATGATGTAACATGGCATATACTCATATTATAATTTCCAGTCTTTTTCCTATCATTATCACATACAGGAGGATTTCTTTTCCTTCGATCTGAATACACGTTATTACTAGAATCGAAAATGTGGATGCTACAATACACACTAAAAAGGTACTACCTCGTGTGTGAATTATGTAGCTTATAAAATATTTGAACAAAAATTAATGGACAAAGCAAAACGCCATTTATAAGATTTTCCAATGTAGGGGTAGGGTATATAGTAACTATGCTGAAAACACTGTTAACAAATATGCCAAGATACATTCTTATTCAAATCATTTGTTTGGCATATTGTGCATCAAAAATTTTCCGTTTCAGCAATAATAGAGGGAAGAGAGAAAGAAAAGAAGATGACCAAGAATATTATATACTATAAGACGTAATTATAAACGCAATCAAGTAACTTTGGGGGATGCAAAGGTAGGATATTAGGGAAAAGTGAGGGGGTCAATTGAGGAAAGAAGAGAGCAAGGAGCTGTTGTAGGCCAGCCTCCGGCCTAATAACGTAGGATACGGAATGAATTCTACTGAACACTCCCACATAATTTGAATCCGCAATCATATTTAGATATCTGTAATTAGTTTACCAGGTGTTTATTCAATCCATATTTTGGTTGACCATAATAAATCAGCGGAAGATTTCCGAAGAGTATTTAAATAAATTAAAAATTCTCTCATACTTAAATGAAATAACCAACCTTAAGCTAGGAAATGAAAGACAAAGCAGTTGGTTGTGAGTTTTCACTACAGTGCATCGATTATTACGTAATTCCAAGAAATTTGACGAAATAAAGGAAATTTTTAATATCATTTCAAATATCTTCTCCCGAAAACTGACGGTTGCTTGTTTGAGCTTTCCTGTGAACTCATATAAACAAACACTGAGGGCATGAGGATTCGAAATTTTAGATCAAAAGTTGAATTTCTACGAAATGAATGCGTTTTCTTTTCGCCATTTGGGTAAATGAGTGCATGGGTGCGGTGATCTGTCCATTCGCGGAGGTACTTCCACCCCAAGCGATGGCTGCATCCGCGGCGTTCCTGGAGAGTCCAAAGACGGCAATTTGAGGCCGACGCTGAGCAAATAAAAATAAGACGCGAGACCAGAAATCAGCCAGAAAGTAGAAAAACGAGAAAATAGAACGGATAAGGGGATTAACACTGCGCATTCTCTGTGGGAGCGCTTGGAATACGAAGTCTTAAGGTATGCTTACTGCATAAACAGTATTTTTCCTTGCTTGGGCTGAGAAAGTTGTCGAGTCAACATGACAAAAAACACACATTAACCTTAGAATTAGGTTTCAATGGGTAAACATAATTGTATCGCTGTTAGATAACAAATCCGATCATGATGTTCGTCATAATTAGATTAAGAATGTTTACTCCCTTGAGTTTTTACGAAGCAATGGATGGGGAGTGTTGTTTCCATCAAATTCAAGAGACCTGAGAGGTGCTCTTAAAAAATCGAAAAAATGTTTAAGAATCTGGCTTTTCAATTCACCGATCAAGCCTCAAAATCATGAATTTTAATTTTTTAAAACCTTCCACCAAATATCATTTTACTACGATTTTATTCATTGTATTTCAACTTGCATCAATGTTAGAACGTTAGCAGTTTCACTTTTGAACATCCGGCTGATCTATGTATCACAAAATGTCATAATTTTCCCTAACCGGTTGTAAATCAAAGACATAGGATAAGATTTATCTAGTCGATCTGACGAGAGAGAGTCTAATAAGTCAAAGGAGATATGTATTTCACCAGCACCGATTGAGGTTAATCCAGACGATAATGATTACACCAAATGCGAAGAAGCAAACTGATCACTGTGACACAGTAAATATATATTTGAATGGTCATACCATTAACCATAGAATGTGGACGTGACATTTTAAAGACGCATCATTACAGTAATAGAAGGCAATATTTAAATAAAAGGTAGAGAAATAGGTTTATGAAAATTGCACTTTAAAGGGAAAATATAAAGAAATGCCCGAGTGATATCTAGAAAATAATCGGTCAGTGCTTGTACATAGGAGACGACTTGCTAATACAGATGAATATATAATGAACTGTAATCCGTGAAAATGGCAATAAACATTTTATATGAGTGAAATATTTCGACTTGGGTAGATTATAATTTATAAATACATCACAGAATAATCGTTTAGATAGATGAGAATAGGAAAGTATCTCCCAGCTAGCACTGTACCCTACACCGAAAAATCATTCATTATCAGATTAACAAAAGGGACCAACTTCTTTCTTAGTGCTAGTAGAGTTTTCTGCAACTGAAAGCATTCAGAAAACCTTACCTTCAGGATTTAAGGTGTAGGAATCCAGGGGTATCGATCCCTGTTTTGAAATCAGTACCCTTTTTATAATTCCATAGGTACTAGGTCTGTAAATGAAGTAATGAGACTGATTCTTTAAACATTTTTTCATTAAAATAGAATCACAATTTTATATTGTCGCCCTCAAAATAACTTCCTTCTGAAGCCACACAGCGCTGGAGACGGTTCTTCCACTCCTCATAGCAGTGCTGGAACTCGGAAACTGGAATAGCCATCAGCTGTTCGGTTACAGCCGTTTGAATGTCTTCGACTGTCCCAAGTGAATTCCCATGAGGTGATTTTTCAACTTCAGGAAGAGAAAAAAGTCACAAAGGACTCACGTCAGGCGAATAAGCACACTAAGGAGCCACAGGAAAGTTTTTACTGGCCAAGAACTCGTTTATTGAAATTGCTGTGTGTGACAAGGAGCATTATCGTGATGCAACAACACCCAGTTGTTCTTGATGTTTGGTCTCACACGAATGACGAATGATCCTTTTTCAAAATTTTTCAAGAACCTTCCGGTAAAACTGTTGATTGACCGCTTGGTATTGAGGTAGAAACTCTTTGTGGACGATGCCATGGATGTCGAAAAAACAAATGAGCATGCATTTGATCTTCAATTTCCTCATCATTGCTTTTTTGGTCCTTGGAGAGAGGTTGAAGTGTGCCACTCCATGCTCTGGCACTTGGTTTCTGGGTCGTACTCAAACACCTTAGACTCGTCACCAGGAATGGCACATTCCAGAAAATGGGGGTCCTTTTCAATCGAATCCAACAATTCGAGGCACTTTCCCGCCTGATGTCCTTTTGGTCTTGTGAAAGGTTTTTAGAACCATTTTTGAGCAGATTTTTCCCATCCCCAAGTCATCGGTCAAAATCTGATGGACGGTGGTGTGAGTCAACTTCAACTCTTCCCCGATCATTCTGACCGTCAACCGACGATCTGAACGCGCAAGATCACGGATTCCGCTGAAATTTTCATCGGTTCTTGAATATGAAGACCTTCCGCTTCGTGGTTCATCTTCAATCGGCTCTCTTCCTCCTGAAAATGCCTTAAACCACCGAAAAATCTGGGCTCTTGACAAAATACTATCTCCGCAAGCCTGCTAAAGTTTAGCAAGAGCTTCCCGAGTCTGAAGCAAAACCTGATCGATGACACCGTTGCTCGAAATTGATGTCACCCATTTTTAGAACACAATAGAAAAAACTGTTTAAAAAAAATCGCCACGGACAACCAAATGACTCGAGCGAATTCAAATCCGCAGTGATGGCAGATAATACGATCCCCTGCTACTCCTCCAAGTCCAGCGCCTCCTGTGTTGCCAGATCGAACGCTACGTTGCCAGTTTCATTGCAGGCTTCAGAGAAATTAATGAATGGATGACGGTAAAGACCTGAGTACTGTCGAAGAAAAATGGGAATGTATCAAACAAAGGATATCGGAAGCAGCAAAAGACACTATACGAACCGTTAACGGGAAAAGGATAAGGAAGCCATGGGTAACGGATGAGATGATTGCAAAGATGGATGAGAGAAGAAGATGGAAGAATGTCAACACAGAGTTAGGCAAAATTAAGTACAAAGAGTTAAAAAATAAATTGAGAAGGGCCACCAACAAAGCAAAAGAAGAATGGTGGAAAACGCAATGCGAGGATATGGAAAGTTTACAGAAGAAGGGTAAAATTGGTGCTCTATACAGCAGGGTTAAGTTATTATCAGGAAATGAGAAGGCAAGATCTGTACTAACAGTTAACGATAAGTGGCGTAAGATAATATTTGAATCAGGAAAAAACCAAGAGAGATGGAAGGAATATATAGAAACACTGTATGGTAAAGAACTTAGGCCAACAAGGTTAGACATAGAAAAGGAACATGACGTAGAAGAAGATAGCCTAGGTCCAGGCATACTCAACGATGAAATAGAAAGGGCATTAAAGGAGATGAAAGCAAATAAGGCCGTAGGGGTAGACAACATACCTGTAGAACTGTTGAAATGTTTAGGAAAATGTGGGAAGAAGGCCCTACATGGACTGATTCGTAGTATCTATGAGGAAGGAATCTGGCCGGAAGATTTTGTGAGATGTGTGTTAATTCCTATTCCAAAAAAGGCAAAGGCTATATCATGTGAGGATTACAGAACAATAAGTTTGATATACCATGCCGCTAAAGTAATTCTCAGGATCATCAACAAAAGGATATAGAGTAAGGCAAATGATTACTTAGGGGATGATCAGTTTGGGTTTAGGAAGGGAAGAGGTACGCGTGATGCCATTGCAGTAATGAGATCACTAATCGAGAGGAATATAGAATACAATCAGGACGTTTTTCCTGTTTTGTAGATTTCGAGAAAGCGTTTGATAGAGTGAATTGGGAAAAATTAATGCGCAGAAAATAGGAATGGATTGGAGGGACAGGAGATTGATCCGCAATTTTTACATGTCTCAGACTGCTCAGGTGCGAGTGGGGAACGGAGAATCTGGATGGGCAGTATTAGGAAGAGGTATAAGGTAGGGTTGCCCATTGTCACCAGTGCTGTTCAACGTATATGTGGAGGAAATGATTAAAGAGGCTTGGGAAGAACTGGAGGTAGGAATGAACGTCGGAGGGGAATTCGTAAAATCGGTTAGGTTTGCTGATGACCAAGCATTAGTTGCTCAGTCAGCCAAGGGGTTGCAAGCATTGCTGAGTGAATTGCAGGTACAGTACGATAAATATGGGATGAGAATCAATTTTAACAAAACAAAGGTTATGCGATTTTCCAGAAAAAAAGGCTTAGCTAAACATTGAAATAGGAAGGGAAAAAACAGAGCAGGTAGAACAGTTTAAATATCTCGGAAGTGTTTTGGACCAATACGGTCAAAGTGGTAGGGACGTAAGAAGAATAATTGTGCTAGGCAAGAAGGCTTTCTTAAAGAGGAGGGAGTTGATGACGGGGACGTTGAGTAGGCATGCTAAGACAAGACCAGTAAAAACTCTGATATGGAGCGTAGCAAACAAATGAGGAGGGGCTGGATATGGTGGGTGAGGATAGGGGTTTGTTGAGAGAAATCCTATGGAGGCAGGCAAAATGGATGAAGGGCGTATTGAGCGGTAGTGGAATGTTGAAGAAGGAATAGAGGGGAGAATGTAGGGCAAGCGAGGAAAGGGCAGGAACAGGATAGGGATGTTGGACGGGATGAAGGGAGGAATAATGTAAATGGACTAGTCGACACAAACACAGAAACTGAAACACATAAAAGCGGGACTCACTTGGTCTCGAATTTTCGGTGGTGCAACCACCTTTCTCAAGAAGAGTTAGGAACAGATTTAGATTCAGAGAACAGTTCTCTTCCTAACTCCTCTTGAGAAAGGTGGTTGCACCACCGAAAATTCGAGACCAATTGAAAGTGAGTCCCTCTTTAATGTGTTTCAGTTTCTGTGTTTGTGTCGACTAGTCCGTTTACATTATTTTGCACGTTCGTGGGATTTCAAAAAAGTGACTGAAGTGTCACATATATGTATACATACATATACAATACATGTTATAAAATATATTATGACATATTTAGAGAGTTTTAGAGTATTCAAAATGGTCTGGGCCAAAATAACAGTAATAATAAATAATTATGCGATATACTCATAATTAGACGGAGTACATTTCGTACGAGAACCATTTTCAATCTCATTTAGGAGATCTTCATTATGAAAGGAAAGATAGGGGATGGCTCTGATTATAAATTAAAATAATTAATAATCGTAACATCAGAGTGATACACGAAAAAAGATAAATACGCATATCAATGTATTCCAAAATACATTCCACGCGATTGGCAAAAGACGCGTACGCACCGTGAAAACAATGGGAGGACATGTAACGAGGGATATAAAAAAAATATCGAAGATTATAAGAAGCCTACCACCGAAACAATCGCATATTTTTACTCCTGTAAAAAGTTTGTCCAACCGAATAACTGAACGGAGCTTGAACGTATTGCTCAGTTTAGTTTTGCTTTGGCAGTGTGTGGCCAGTGGCGTCCGTAAGAATCGTACCTTGACCCGCCAATTACTAGCTACACTCCTCATTAATAATAAATAATTAAGAGAAGAGTTATTTTGTTCAAAAAACAATTGGATGCATATTTGGTAAGTAATGGCCGTCTTATAATATTTCAATCTTGGTGGGTCAGGACAAAGCTATACGCACACTGCGCCATGTACGTTATTACTAGTTTCCAAAGCCATTGAAGTTATTGTTTTGATTTAGCAGTCGTTTGCTTCCTTGTCGGGGAACGCAGGTACGTAACAATGTCCGCGAAAATGAGCATGATGTGAGTGGCAGGACCGGTATACTGACCAATGAATGCGGTCAACAAGTGTACCAAGAACTGCAATCTGTGTGACGACATAAGATTATTGCTGTAGCTGATATTGTCTTATTTATTAGTAGCAACTCATTTTAGAATATCGATATGAAAAAGCTCGGATATCACAAATTGTGTACCGAAAATGATTCCAGGCTAACGCAAAGCGCAAAGAATGTTGATTGGCGGAGAGAAAATGGAGCGCTTTCGACAAGACTTGTTTTCCCAAATTGTTCGGGCGATGAGACGTGGATGGATATTCAACTCCGACGCAGAGGGAAAACAACAGTCATGCCAGTGGCAACATTCAACTTCAAAAAATACCAAATAAAGTCAAGCAACCTTCTTACACGAGTCGGAAAATGAAGGCTATCGTTTTTTAGGACGAAAAGGGCGGTTCTTTCGGTTGATTTTATGGAAACTGGGACAACAACTAAAGCTGACGAGCGATCCAAAATCGACGGCGCGGGGAAAAGTCGCCCGGAAAATTCCTCCCCCACGACAGTGCACGTCCTCGCACCACGAACCAAGGAGAATATTCGACATTTTGGTTGGGAACGTTTTGAGCACCTACTGTAAATTCTCGACTTTGCACTTAGTGGCTATTTCCTCCTTTTACACTTGACACAGTGGTTCGGTGGACAACATTTTGAAGACGACGAGGCACTGAAGACCCCCATTGTCAACGGTTTCCATTCCCTGGCGACAAATTTCTATGCTGAGGGATTAAAATAGCTGACGAATCATTACGGAAAATTTTCAGAAGTGAATGGCTATTATGTAGAAATTAAGTACGTCTATAGGAAAATAAAGCCGTCAATACAACTTAGTATAACGATTATATTATTTTTATTACCAAACACCCCTTAAATCTAGAATATGCCGCGTACTTTAATCATATTTCTTGGTGAATTCATTTGAGTGAACATTGATGATAGGAGAAAGGAATATTTCCATCAATCGATTGAACATTTTGCAAAAAAATTAAATCGTGAGAATAAGTTAACTGCGAATATTAGGTCTCTTTGGAATCAATTTTACTCCTTTTCATTTAAAACATAGGTTTCGTTTTGAAGCATGCCAAATTTAACTGTATGACATAGAGTTCGCAGGGAAATAGTTGCATTTGTACGGAAAAGAAGGTGCGACAACTTATTCCCACCTCCCTCTAGCAGAAATCGGATTACTGGACAGATTCACCCATCAATCGACCCTAAACCCATTATTAGCATTATTTCAGAGTGAATTCGATCTAGAATTGAGTTTAACCTACACCAAGGCCTTCGTGTGCACTTCTGAAACGTCGATATGATGAATATGTACAGGATGCAGGCGAAATCAATGGATTTTCCTTTATGCACAGCCAACTAGGAGGGCAAGTCGAGGGTCTGAGACGGACGGCGTCGTGCAGTACAGAGTGAGGCAACGGCGAGGGAGCGATCGGTTGGGGGCAGAGGGGGGGCATGTGAGGGCGGGGGTGGGAGTTTCATTTGACGAGCGGAGTTGAAAGCATCCCGTGAGCGGGCGAATGTGGGGATGGGGGAGAGGTTGAGTGCGCCGGGGGGGTGAGTGGAGTGGTCGCCGCACTGCTGCTTCAACAGAGGACACCCCCTCCCCCCCACCCACGGGTGGTGATGACGCCGTCTTGCGAGTCGATGGGGGGGGTTATGTGAGTGGGGGGAGGGGGAGAGCGAAAGACCCATAAGGAAGACATTGCCATGTTGAAAAGTCGAATCCACTGGGAAGCCTAAAGAGAAATCGGTGTCGCATCACAGTACAAGCTTTCGTGTGTCGACCGACAGAAATTTCTCCCCTCTTTGAAAGACTCAATTGATTAGGAGGAGGAAGAAGGTTAATTTTTGCGTCGGCGCGCAATCCGGTGTTCGTGGAAAAAGGCCGTGATTTAGTCACCGAGTCGGAACGAATGAGAAATGCACGGAGCGTGCACCAAGCCCCGCAGACGGCGAAATATCACCGTGTTATTCGAGTCGAGCACCAACGACGAAGATGGTCGATGGTTTGGAAAAAACAAAATTGTCATTCCAAACGTGTTTTACAATTATATCGACCAGGATCCTTGGAGAATTCTCTCGTTTTTTCCTACACATGGCTAATACACTTGGCATTCGTGGTCTTCGAACACACTCTGACGATATATACCAGTTGTCGATTCCTTTTAATTTTCAAACAAGCGTTCAGCTGGTTTCTTTTACCCCACAATGTGCCACAGGGACGTTTGAAGAGGGTATCAAGTCAGCAGCTATTGGGTTAAATGATGAACATCAGCATTGCGTATAATTTTGTTGCCGCAAGTTCTACTATGGAGAACTGAGAGATTATTGGGTTTTCAAAATTTTTATTCATGAAGATTCAACTGAATACAGATCCCTCTCATTTTTGTACACTGTCATTTAAATATCCGCACACCTAATAAAAGACGGAATTCCGTTCTTTCTCGTCCTCTCGTCACCTTCATTTCAACTGCTTTCGTAATATGGCTTACTACGTGCCACCATGAAAATATATAGAGAATCGCACACTCACTTATTTTATTTTAGATTACAGTTTACACTTAATTCTATGCTTTATCCAAAAAATAGTTAGTGTCAGCATAGAAGCACCTTTAGGAAGTTGAAGTTCCAGGGGCGATTTGAAAAAAAATATCTCTGCTTTCATACAACTTTTATCAGGTAGGAGTATCTGTGATAGGGTAACAAAATTTCTTTAAAATTAAAGGTGCATATATATATATACATATATATATATATATATGCACCTTTTCTATCTATATATATATATATATACATATATAGATGATATATATATATATATATATATATATATATATATATATATATATATATACACACACACCATGTGTGCGAAATTTTATTTCTTATGTCAATTCTAATTCCTTACTATAAAGATACAAAATGTGGATCTGGCATTTGAAATTACGCATGTGTTTTTCTAGCGATGCTGTTTTCCCCGATTCCTAATACGATCACGGAATACAGGGCTCGTCCGGAAAATAAGTGTACTGAGCTCAGGAAAAAAAATTTATTACACTTTTACATATCTTAAGCTAATATTCCTCAAAATAGGACCCTTGTGAGTCGATACACATGTTCCAGCGGCGTTCCCATTCCTGGAACGCTCCCGCGAAGGCATCATCGGGAACCTCTCGAAGACACGTCGTCACGGCTTCTTTGACGGCGTCCAAAGTCCCGTATCGCGTTCCTTTCAAACTCCTCTTTATCTTCGGGAACAGAAACGTTCTCTAAAAAATGTGGATCATTTCTGCAGTGATCCGCAAGTTTTGTCGCGATTTCCAAACGATTGAGTCTTTGATCATCACTGAGCACTTTCGGCACCAACTTTGCACAAATTTTTCGCATCTGTAATTGGTCCCTAATAATCTCGTGCACTATTGTTTTTGGCACATTACACTGCTCTGCTATCATCCGAATACTAAGACGACGATCAGAGTTAAGTACATCGCGAACTTTTCGCACATTTTCGTCGGTGAGGGTCGTTGATGGGCGTCCAGACCGTGGTTCGTCGTCGACCTCTTCTCTGCCCTCCACGAAGATCATGTTTCTGGACATGGCTGACTCCCCGTAAGCCTGGTTAATCATACCGACAGTTTTGGTAGACGATTTCCCAAGCTTTACCGCAAATTTGATGGAATAACGCTGCTCCAAAAACTTCGGCATCGCGTTCCGTGACGTGGGTCGAGCGTGGAGGTTCGCGTTAACAGAGCTCCTCACTACACCACAGCTCAGAGCCGACTGCCTTTTTCAGCGTCGCTTGCCAACATACCCCCCTCCAATCGCAGCCCGTCAGAGCGGTGCTGGGCGCGCCTGGAGCGGCGGGAAAAATCAGTACACTTATTTTCCGGACGAACCCTGTATAAAATGGTTTTCAGGGTCCACGTGCACATAACTGTGACTAGCACATTAATGGTGTTAATGAACTATAATTTCAATGTTGACTTTATTATTTGGTAGTACGCCTAAAAATTAATGGCATCATTATTTTAGGCGGATAGTGCATCAAGTTTGAGAAAATTCTTCTCCTCTCGTTCTTAAAATAAATAAGAAAAAAGTCTAGATAAGCTAGTGGAGTTGATTGTCCAAGATATTCCATTCACGAACAAACGAAGGTACACGACCCATAGGTCAGAGTAGTAGATTCTGACTGATACATTTTAGGGTCATTCAGACATGAGGTAAATTATATACATTTAGAGAAGCGTTTTCCCACATATCTGCCGCCAAAATCGAAACTGCGAAACGTGGGAGGACCAGCGAAATTTTTGTCCGTCCGATGACCCTATAGGTATTAATATATTACCTCGATTAAAAAAGAATAGAAACTTCAAGGCTTGAAATTAGTATGAGCAGAGATAAATTCCTGCCATTGTCATGCTAGGACATTTTGAAAAGCACATTCGCATAAATAGAGAGACGCATTCGTGGCCTTCGACCATCAGAGCGATCACTAATCTACATCTACATAAATACCCTGCGAGCCACCAAAAAAGGTGTGTGGCAGGGGATGTAGCACCAGGAGGAAAGGGTAAGGGATGAGGGGGTTGGGGTTTTTTATATAGGTGGGGGAAAGTGGGGGGAACTTGTAACAAAATTTTTCTACACATATATATATCCACGCGCAGTCCCTAACCTTTGTGTTAATACTTATTGTGTTGAACTGACTCCTGGACGATTTCGACTGCAAGCATTCTGGTCTCTTATCGTTCTAAGAAAAAATGACATTTGAAACATGTCAGTCTTATAGTCTATCTCTCTAATCTAACATTCGTGATCCCTCCGACCGTAATACGTTGGGGTTCGTATTATATTCTTGATATCATCGGAAAAGGGCCCATCTTTAAATGTTTTGAACAAGTTTAATGTATACTGTAAACGCCGCTGTGTAAGAGAATCCCAATCTAAATTTTCTAGCAAAGTGGATACGCTGCTGAGTTGGTCATAAAAATATTTGACAAATCTAGCCCCCCTCCGCTGAACTCGATCTAATTCCGAAATCAAATTTATGTTTTGAGAATCCCATATACTGGCAGCATACTCTAGGTGGGGCTTGACCAAGGCAAGGAAACATCCTTCCTTCACTTTTTCGTCTCATTTACCTAGCACTCTTTTAACAAATCCCAATTTTTTATTAGCACGACCGCATATTTCTCGAATGTGCTTTCCCCAGGACAGATCGTGAGTAATTGTTACACCCAAGTATTTAAAGGAATCTACCCTCATGATTTTGGTTTGTTTCACTTTGTAACTATAAGGGAGGGATATAATGAAAAGTATAATGATATAGAAGGGTATAATGATAAAGTTTCTCTTTTCATTATGTTAAGTCGATTCCATGAAGTCACGCCCGAGACAACGAATTATAAGGGAGGGAATTTATCTTTTCCCAAAAATGTATTACTACGCATTATCACATGCCTACACATGTACACTATCATATTACTAATATCACATGACCCTTGAACATACGAATACAATAACACTTTTGTTAATGATCACAGCATTCTTATCCATCATCTGCATAATCACTTATGCCGATGACGTATTGCTGAAGATAAATTGGAATGGGAAAATGTTTTTATGATTTCTCCAAAGACCCACTCAGAAATCAAAATTTAATATTGAGTAAACAGCTTTCATAGTTGTAAAATTATACGAAAACATTAACTGTATGGTACATCTCCAAAATACAGTATTCCTTCCAATGGTTAACTTGCGGTACGTAATAATTTGCTCCTAAGGCTGGGATCAAATCATGTAATAACATCTACGGTTCTCATCTATTTTGCAACAATTTATCGGCAGAATCTAAATTGGAGAGTCCAGATCTCCAATACAGATAAATTCAAATACTCATTCTTCCCCAGAACAATCAGAAATCATATTAGTAAGAATCCGAAGTCCATTAAAATTATTAAAAACATTTAAGTTATAAGCCGGAACCAAATTAAAAATTCAAATATTGTGCATGTGTATGTCAGTTGGTAGTTTGTGTGTTTACATATGTGTGAGGTGAAAGTGTTCTTGCATGAATGCTTACCATGTTTGGTTTGTGGACTAAAATTTTGTGGCTTCTGCATGCGGTTTTTTTCTTTCTAAATTATGGGTGGTGCCCTAACACCCCCCGCCACACGCCCTTGCGGCGGCTTGCGGGGTATTGAGTAGATGTAGATGAGAGTCACATTCCAGATTAGGTCTTTCAAAGTCAAGTTTTACATCGAAACGTAAAGCATACCTAAGACAATGTAACGTATTTTGAAATTTAACGTTCATGCGCAAAGTTGAATACCAATAATGAACCTTCGACAAGCCTGCAATCGGTCTTGGCCACCTAATTGAACAACTCGCCCCACGGTTTCCTAGGTATAACTAGATCTGAACTAAGTATGAATGAAAAATTTGATTCCCATTTTGTTTCTTTCGACGGAATGCGGGCACCATCGACGAATAATGAAGAGTGGAGGGAGTTTTCCTTGGGGCGAAGGACGTCCACCTACCCCGGGGCCGGGATGAGACCGGGTGACGGAGGAAACGGAGAAATCCATTTCTTCCGACTTGATTTGACACCGGTGAGTAATCGGAAGATGCCGCGGGGGGGGGGGGCAGGGCACCCCTGGGCCATGGTGCACCCCTTCGGACCGTGATATCCCACATGCACGGCAGCATTCCTCCCCTCCCCCCAGATCGGACCCAACCCGCCTGGGCCTCCTCCCTGACCAAACATGGACCTCGGGATCGTCGTCATGGGTGAGGGGGTGGGCAGTCGCGGCGGTTGTGGGGGGCGAGAGGAAAGGGGGGCCGGGAAAGGAAAAAGGTGGATGACATAAAAAAGGAGTATCCAGCGACTGACTCTCTCTGCCATTAGTCCCATCGGACGCGCCGTAAAACCCTCCCGAGAGCATTAATTCCTGCTCCTTTACACCCGCAAGGTCTCCCCCGCCGAAAGAAGCAACACGCGATACGGCCCCACCAGTCCCCGTCTCATTCCGCCCCCGCCCCCATTTCCCTTCGCCCTTGGCTCGTCCCCCGCTAAGCAAATAGCGGGCGAAGAAAAGGAGCCACTTAACGTTCTTTTAGGCCGTCGAAGGTGACCAAATTTCTCCTCCTCGTCTTCATTATCGCGCGTCCCTTGCGAGCAGCGGGGCGGGAGATCAAAGGACCTCTGTAACGTGGAAGCATCTCGGAAATTCCGTGGGGAACCTCGTACCTCGATGGATGGGACAAGGATGTGGAGGGAGAGAGATACCTGGAGACGGGTGCCGTAGATCTATTTTCGAATTACTTTCATTCGGAAAAAAAACAAAGAGTGCAACCCTTTTGCAGGAGGTTCAATGAGATCACAATAACCACGAGAGGAATTCGAAGTGGCCGTCGAGAACACTATTTTAAAAAAATCCTGGTGACGAAGATGTGAAAAATAGTTAAGAATACGTTTAGTAAATAATGGTCTAGCTCCTCGGTCGGCAGAAGAGAGTAAGCGTTTCTCGAAAACACACACAACACAACAACCAATTAGGAGGTAACCAGAGAGGGAAACGTGAAGATAAAGCGCGGGAATCTTGTATACTAATCCACGGAATCCATGTGACATAAACTTGAGTGAAAACGAAGACTGCATTACGTATAGATGAGCTGAAAATACAAAAGAAACCACAAAGAGTGAATCCAATACTAATACTAAAACGAGTTTGCATGCGCATCATTTCCACCTTCTTCGAAATTGCCTGAAATTTAATTCCTGGAAGAATGAATTCCTGTTGCGCACACACACAAGAGCATTAGTATCAAGAGCATCCAAGACGAATCTTTGATAGGAATAGATTGAGTCCTTATAATCTAGAACACCACAAAATGCAATATGATATCACCATTAAAGCCTGTTGCCCTGCGATCCAAAGGCGAAGGTGGGGGTGGGTGGAGAGGGGGGTAGGGGTAATGAGGAGGGGGGGAGGCGATGGCGAAGACGCGCACAAATATATTCCCACAACGCTTAGCTGAGGTTTGCGTGTAATTTGAAGCTCAATCTCACCGCCCTAAGTACCTGGAGACTAATCGCTTGAGCAGACGCCGAGGGTACAGGGAATCTTTTGCCTCTCCTTTTAAGCTTTCCCTTTCCCGGGGATCGTGTTAATAATATGCGCGGATTACCTACGATATAGGTATGTTGAACGCAGTTGATACAATCTAAACTATTTGCAAATGTCGCATTAAAATGGCGGTAGGCCCCTCAACGCGGACGAGGGATTCGCCGAATGCGTTTTTGCCGTGTAAATTTAATTATCGTGATAAATCTCGAGGCGGGAGGAGGACGCGAAACGGTCAATCGGATTGGATTTTTGAGTGGGAGAAGAAGAGGGGAGGGGTGAAATAGGATAGGAGGGGGGGGGGGTGTGGCCCGGCCACGGCTTTCAACGGAGGGACGTGAGTTGAGAGGGGCGCGCGCTTCCGTCGCTTTTTGCTCCGTTTCGGCGAATTCACCGACCGCCAACCCCCCTCCCCCCGGGACGTCATGCGAATCTTAATTCCGAATAATTACTTTCAATCCTCCCCCCAATCCCCTCCCGCCCTCGCCTCCCATCTCTCCCTCACTCTCTCCCTCTCTAAGTAGGCAAGAGGGGGGTGCGGGTGATGCTCCGGGGGTGGGGAGAGTGGGGGCGGGCGAGGTGGAGAGGCGCATCTTTTATCCAAACCCACCCGTCCTTGTGTGCAGAACCACCAACTCCCACACGCCCACCTGCAAAAAGCCCTTCCCACCCCATCCCCCTCCCTCCCAGCATCCCTTTCCGCTCGCACCCCTTTGGCCCCGTCTTTGTAGCATCACACCACTCTACGTGTGTGGTCCTGCTCAAGACGTCCTCCTCCCCACTCCGCCTCCCTTTGCCATTCCCTCCTCCCTCCACCCCCTAAACCGCGGCCTCTCCACCCGCCCCTCTCCCCCTACGCCTCGCCGGCCTCCCCTCACGCCGCCTCCGTCCACCCCCAGTCCAAATTTCCCCACCCACCCCTCCTTGCGTTCCTCATCCGCGAATGCGACCCCTCCTTCATTCCGCCCTCTCCCTACCTCCCTCCCTCCCCTCCTCCTCCACCCTCATTAGACAAACCTCAATGCCTCCCTTCTTGGTCCATTCTAATCTTTCCATCTAATTGCTGCGCCCGTCGCGCGGTGAGGTTTTCTTGGAACTATGAAATGCTCATATCAACCCCTTCCGTTCCATTAGAAATTAGAAACTATTGCACCATTAGTTCGGGAACGTCAAAGCCTGACTTGGGAAAAATCTATTCCATCGGTGAACCCTTAAGCTGGTGCGGTTAATCGGCCTTGCACCCTCGTGTCCCTTATTAATGTCTCCATCGAATAAATTCCACTGTTCTATGGAATGCATTGCATAGGCAACACGTGAATCAAGAAGAGCCATGGCGAGATTAATATTCCAAATTTGTCGAAATATAATAATAAAGTCAAATAATTAAAATTGCAGACAACTTCTATGCTTCGTTAGGGTTTCTGAAATGAATATCACGAACCTGTGCTCTTCAGATGAAATGAGAGGGCCGCATCGACATAAACAGTTCAGGATAATGTTATCAAAAGATACTTTCAGAATAAGAATTTAAATATTATTTATATATACAATACCTAATAGCATTAACATATAATTTTATTATGCATAAAATAAAAAAAATAAAATCTAAAATAATCGACAAAAGTTTAATATGGAGCGTGGTTTTGTACGGCACGGAAACTTGGATGATGAGGTAAGATGATATGCATAGATTGAAGACTGTCAAAATGAGGGTGTGGAGAAGGGTGGAAAGGGGGAAATGGCTGGCGAGGAAAACAAAGGGGGTTGTTCTGGGAATTGTTGAGGAGGGGATTTGTGGCATAAATTAAAATGAGGAAGGAAAACAGTGCATTTTGATTGGTAATAGGGTGTTCAAAATTGTGATAGAGGATAGAATGTTGGGCAAGCGAGGAAGGGGCAGAAATAGGGCAGATATGTTGAACGGAATGAAGAGAGGAAGCATGTGAAAATGAAGAAGGGTTTATTTATAAGAAGGGTGTCTGATGCAAGGTTGTTTTTGGTAGGAACCAAGGAGATGAATGCATCGTTGTAACATTTAATAGTATGTGCTCATCCTATACCAACTAAAACTGGTAGAATATAAATAATTATGAGATATATATTTATTGAATTTCTATGGTAACTATAGAAAAATATTTCTCCCAAAATTTTCCCGTTTAAATGTAATAGCATCTACACATAATATAACTTAATACAATGTAATTATGCGGGTATTATGTACCGTAATATGTATTTAAGGGTGTATGCGTTTATATATCTACTCCCAGTTTGTCTAATAACATGTACACGATATGCCTACTTTTGGATTTGGATCTTTAGTGCATCACTCCAAGTGATAAGTAAGTAAGAGGCGCTCTTAACTGCCTTTTATATTGACTCTTACAATATCATAAAAATGGCCATTTATTGGATAATACTAAATTATTTGTCATTTTAGAAATTCGTCAATTCGGGAAGAAGAAGACATTTCCTTCTCTTCCTTGAAAAAGGTGGCTTGTACCACCGAAAATTCGAAAACTAGTGAGTTTCTTTTTTTGTGTGTTTCTGTGTTTTTGTTTTTGTCCGCTAGTGTTAACTTCAACTTCATACACATTATTATTCACATCCGTGAGACTTTTACGAAAGTGTTTTATAAATATATATATACACATAGAAATAGATATATAAGGAAAGGGGATAGGAAAACACATAAAAGACCAACACAGGAAATTCCTGTGTTGGTCTTTGATGTGTTTTCCTATCCCCTTTCCTTATCTATTTCTATGTGTGAAAATAATATTTGTTCGCTGTATGGCGGGATTTTCGTGTTTGAATATATATATATATATATATATATATATATATATATATATATATATGCGGGTCGCGGTGGTCTAGTGGGTAGAGCGTTGGACTACTGACCGGAGGGTCACGGGTTCGATTCCCGGGCAAGGCACTCTGGGCACCTGCAGCTCCACCCAAGCTGCTTGATTTTTCGGGTACCAGATCTTCCTGGGAAACCATAACCGGCACAGGGAAAGGAACTGGCCCCCCTTGACGTGTGAATTCCACACGCCGTCCGGCTTAGTACTGGGTGAACTCTACCATCACCTACTAAACCGACCGTCGGGTTGATTACTGTGTTCATGGTAATAAAATCGTACTCTGGATAGGTTATTTCGATTGATATTCGACTTTACTATTTTCCTAGATGTTAAACAAGGGCAACTAAGCGAGAGCCTTCGTCCATCCATATCTCCTTACTACTCATCTACTACTAATAGTAGTAGATGAGTAGTAGATGTAATTCTGCTTCACTCTCTTCTCTTCCTATCCCTTTACACGCAAGTTCACACAACCTATCATTTGACGAATGATTTTCCCTAACAGTTCCAGAATCCCTACCCGATTCAGCCACCAACATAGAGGTGAGAACTCGCGAATCCGCATACATCCTATATTTCCGATCCTTTAAAATTCCCACCCTTAACTGCCATCTTTAATTTCTTTCCCAACAGTCCCTAAACCTTCCGCCCCCCCTCCCCTCCCCAGGCACTCTTCCCTCAATACCTCTCAGTCTGACCTGAAGAAGGCCTCGGAGTAGGCCGAAAGCTTAAATCATCTACAGTGTGAGTGTCCTTTTACGTGTTATCTGTTTTATTCTGTGTTCTATTGTGCCATCCAAAAGTTTTATATATATATATATATATATATATATATATATATATATATATATATATACACACACACACACACACATATGTATATATGTGTGTGTAGAGAGAGAGAATGTCAAGAAAATATAAATATTAAATTATAATTATACAGATATATAATTATTTATAAACACTTTGTTTATACATAAGCCCAGGCAAATTTCTTAGCCAAACGTTTTCCACGCCATCTTCGCAATACCTACATCCGAAACGAACGTTTTGCAAAGCCTGCACTTTAATCCCCGTATTTCTCTAATTAAATATGCAATTGGGGTGAATGGTGATTTCTTGTTGTAATAATTGGAAGAACAGAAAAAGCTAATGATATAGATTGGGGATGAAATAGCTATTTTTGAATTTGGAACGATATTAACTATTTAGAAGTTAATTCTGCCGGATTGGATGCATCCTTATCAATAATTTGAATGATTTAATCAGTTTTTGTCTCCAACTGAGCCAAAAGGCAATATAATACGGAGAAATGAACCGACCAAGAGATAACCTGTCCTGATATGCTAAATAGCAAGATGTATATAAACTACTTGGAAAATTGAAGATAGTTCTAATATTTTGGCCCAATTCTCAAATGAATGACTCATGTGGATACGCCGGTTCAAATAACGCTTGAATATTACTGAGTAAACAAAATTGAAAATTTTAATTGTTCATTGTACTGTAATAAGCACATCGCTTAATTTACAACGCGAATCGATATTGAAAAATATCTCAAGAGCCTTTGGAGGAAGTAAGTGCTCGATAAATAGCTCATTTGAATTCTTGAGGCTATCAATTAGTTACTTCAATGTGACATCAAAAGTTAAATGGCTAAGAAGAATACTTTGGGTTTAGTCAATTATGTCACGCCTAGAGTGAAATTCGCTCCTGTGATTGATAAGTGTTTGCTTCAATTTCATAACTACGTGCTAATAAAATCTGCGATAAGTTCTTGATTGTATTTATCCCCACACATGTAATAAGAAAAATGCTACATAAATCATAAAGAATCTTTGATGTATTAACAAAGTCATGAAGGATAGGGGTAAGAAGAAGTAATTCAGAGTACACAGCTACCCCCTCATGATGGGAAGAGTCTACCCCAGCCGTAATCTTATAAATGGGCAAAGTATCGGTGAGGGAAATTAGAGAAGATGCAATAAATCAATAAAAATTATAAAACTGAAAATACGGCTGGTAAGAGTACGGCTGGGGTTGACTCTTTCCATCATATTCATACGGCCGTAGTTACCTTTCGCTTTATACACGTACACTACCCTCTCATGTTGAGAATGCAACGTATTTGTGAACCATGCGTGCAGCATGAGAGTGTTCCCGACATTATTGCCCGCAGCATATTCATGGTAAGGCGGCAGTTATTAGTCAAAAAGTTTTCTTTCTTGAGAATAAAATTGGATGAATACTAATCCAAAAGGAATATAATTGTACCTTGAACGGAGCGTCAAATAATAATTATCCTGAACCAAAAGTTAAAAAAGCTGAGGAAAAAATTATTAGAGTAACATTAAATTCATTTAATGAATTATATAAAAATCAAACGTGAAAAATCATTGCCCATTACGGCTCCTCGCTATAATTAGATAAATGATAATTTATCGTATTGGAGTTGGCCTCGATGACTGCGCGAAAGATCTAAGCACTATCTTCTAATTAAGAGCACAAAATGCACGAAAATTTAATAATATGTTGCAAAAATTTCAGTCTTACTGTGGAAGCACTCTTCATCTGCACGCACATATTTCCTGATTTGCTCCAAGGGAGGAGACCACTACGCTACCCTGCCCCACACACATTGTGGGCTGCTTCGACGATGCACATTCTGAACTCACAGCCCACGTAAAAGGAGCGCGGGAACTGAAATAAACATTTACATTTTTACGATACGATCCTAATCAGACCACAAGAGCTGTGGCACATGGGACCATAGACATAGCTTTGCGATTGGTCCTTTAATAACAGCGCAGGATTCAGTCGATGCCAGAGGCTTAAATATTATTGGACCCACAGGGGTGCGCGGGTGTCCTCGGACGCCCTCTGCGTGCGAATTCCTCGCCCAACCGCCACGCCGCCCTTCCGACCCCCCACCCCCTGCCACGTCACACACGAAGAGGGTGGGGGCGGGGGCCCTTCCTCCTACCCCCTCCTCCCATCCCTCGCGTATCCCGTTTTAATTCTTTCCATTCCTCGATCCCTCCCCCTTCCTTCTTCCGATCGCCCTCGAACAGACCTCCGAATGCGTAACTGATCCTTTACCACCGTTTCAGTCCTCCTCCAGGGTTTATCTCCGCTCTGCCATCTGCAAGCGTCTATCAAATTCCCCTCTCCCCCCCTGACCCCCTCCCCATTCCACGCCCCTCTCACTCCTCCTTATTTAGAGGCCTGCTCTCTCTCTCTCCCCCTCTTCCCCCGCCCCTCCCGCCGTCGAATCCCGCCCGGCCCAATCAGAACCAGTCGGTCCCTTTCTCGCCGTGTCGCCGAATTCTCCATCCCGCCGGTGGAGGACGGTGCTCTGATATCTCATCTCCCCGATGTCAGAACGCGTCATGCCCCGAGGAAGTACTTCAGTTCCTTCCGAATATAAATAATATACGGAAGAAGAAAAACTACAATGATGGTCTGTGGCTGTATGAGGCTGGAGAAAGTAAAAAATGAATTAGCGAACCAAAAACTAAAAGAAGGGAAAGTGTCACAAGCGATGAAGAAAGGAAGTGGGATGTGAGGGCGCGTGAAGAGCAGACAGACATGGTGGGGTTTGAGGAATGGTTGTGGAGTTGGCAAGACCAGATAAGAAAATAAAATGGAAAGGCAGCGTTTAGTAGAGCGTGGATTCATGGAGATATCTTCATTTTACGCCATTCACCCGAGAACAAAGACATGGTAATGTGACAGGACACCGGCCATTATAATGCAATCGCGAATAAACTTAAAATGTTTGTTAAAAAATTATGCTTGAAGAGAGAATTTTCCGAATGAAATTTTGGGGTTCAATTGGGTTCAATGATATCAATATCTGCGATGGGAGAACGAGCATAGTCAAGCTAATAGTGCTGGAATGATTTTTTAATATTTTATGTAGACAGGTGGTCTGATCAGCCGATATGGACAAGGAACTCTCTTCCGTGTCACAAATTCACTCAGTGAACTTTCATCCATTTAAAAATACATATCTTATTTCGACTTGATTTCCTCTCGCTTGAACCCAACCTAGCTTCCCGTAAATCATGCTTTATTCTCCTAAATTCATTTAATAAGCCTAGCGAATCTTCTTCAGAATTCAATTCATTTCTTCATACTCTCTTCGATGCATTCCCAAAAGATTCCGCATGTGGCCAAGCACATGGAGAAATAATACCTCTCATTAATATAACTTTCACCTCCGCCATACACTGCAACCTTTAGGTTGGGGAAGGAATTGCGTGTTCCCGTGACCCTTGAGGTTGTGCCGGAGAGGAAAGAGGAAATAATCGTTCAAAGTGGGGCCACTAACCGCATAAATCTAAAGGTATGAAACCGATAAAGGTAGTCCTCGCAGAAACTACACTTGAATGAAGATGCTTCAAAGATATCAGGCTCCGTTGAGACGGTCATTAGACGGCCATTTTAACTACCAGTGTCATGTTATTGGTTATTATTTTTAATTATATTGATATTGTACCGGTTAGGGTAAGTTTTGGATGGACACAGCCTAATCAATTATACAACATTACACATACCTGCCTCTCCTAACAAAAACCACAACCTGACATAATAAGTCCCTCTTCAATTCCGCATACTTCCTCCTTCCCTTCATTACTTCCAACATGCCTGATCAACCAATTGGGTTTACTTTAAGGTCTGCTCTTTTCAGGTCTGCTGGTGTGTTAAATGAAACACATGCAAAAAAGAACTGGGAATAACTATTATAGGTAGTCTACTGGTTGAGGCAGGTTTTGGATGGAGACAAGCTATCAAACGGTTCAGCGACAATTCCTTTGTCTCTACTAGCAAAACACGACCCAATATTCTACTCCTCTAAAAGAGGTCCTTCTTCAATTCCGCACACGTCCTTCCTCCCTTCATCCCGTCCAACATCCCTATCCTATACCTGCCCCTCCCTCGCTTGCCTACCATTCTTCCCTCTATCACACTCTTCAGCATCTCACTACAGATCAATATGCTTTTCATCCATTTTTTTGCCTCCTGTCTGTTTCTCGCATCAATTCCCTCTCCTCCCAACTAGCACTTAATTCGTTTGTTTTCCTTTCTTTCCACTTCACCTTTTCCATCCATCTCCATATCTACATTTCAGAATCCTCCAATTTACGTCCATCAATCAGCTCCGATGGCCATGTTTTCGCGTCGTACATCGCATTCTGTATTCCGTCAATGGCTTTTAATGATATCAAAGAATACAACGGCAAAAACTAAAATATTTATATAATTATATCATTATCGACATTGAATACCAATGAGCGTCATCCAAAAGGTTAGGTGTCTTGCCCGGCAGAATGACTCCAGGATCTCACGAAAATGAAGTCCTCGTAAACTTGCTTCAACGGCAGAGGAAAATAAAGAACTAAAGTCAATAAGTTGATAGTTGAAAGAAAGTAAGTTGTAAGAAGATAAGTTGATGAAACAGGAAAATTCGCAAAGCAAACATAAAACAAAATATGTATAAAGGAAGTATAGGTAAGTATCCTTTTCATTGTGCTAAATGAAAGCAAGCGAAAGTTATTGGAGCGAAAATACACAGTGATGTGTACCCGAGAGTGGAAAAGCCACCGAATAGCGCTTGAAGGAGAGAGTAAATGAGGTACATGAGCTACCATCAGTACTGAGTAAAAGAAATGAGGGGTATTAGTAATAGAACAGGCTAAAAATATATATTTAGTAGAAATTAAACAAATCCAACCAATCTAGTGGTAAATCCGTTTCGCATGCATTCTGGTAGTCGGCGTAAATTGTTTGTTTATTATTATAAAAAATGAAAAATTCAACCAAAAATTACAACAAAATGGTAGATGATACGGAGTGCACAACACCAGATGATAGAAAAATGGGGCTGAGATGGACCAGTACCAACAAGAAATGACACCTAGTAGAGAAAAAAAATCAGTCTTTGTCAGAGGAATCACTTTATAATAAATTTTAAGTGCCAAAAATTAATCTGATTAATATTAATTATTTTGGTAGTTTCAACCGTCTTCAAGTGTGCTTATACCTAGACACAAGACAACTCCAGTTGTTTAGATATAACTTCCCAGGAGGGCAGGTGATAATTCACCGAGTAAATACGAAATGCAATATGAAATTCAAAATCAATAAAAGACGAAGGATCGAGACAATGTCTTCAACAAAAAAAATAAAATGTCCAGAAGTACTTGAAACAATTTCAAAGAAAATCAGTGGGATGGAAACCAGAAGGAAATTGAGAAAATAAGAGATGCAGAGAAAATAGAAAGAGGTTATGTTGAGAACTGATAGTATTTCTTGATAGTATTTTCATACTGTTTGGAAAAAGAACGGATCCAAACCAAAAATCTTTATCAGCCAAAAGGTTTTGTTTGTGCACGTGCAGAACTCGATCAGAACTAAGCATTAAGGCGTGAAATACGCCCACATTAATGGGAGTTAGAATTCCCCTTCTCTCGCCTCCATTCGATGTCCCACAAAGTTTCAAGTTTGGATTTTTAGATGGTCTCTGTTTACGGCTCAAAAATCGGGATGGCAGTTGCGGAGGTTAGTTCCCGAACGCTCTAACTACTTGGTCACCACGCTCCTATTTTATGGATTCGAATTGCTCCAATAAAGTTAACTTTATGCAGATAAACCTATAAGACTAGGTATATGAGAAACAATATTATATCGAGAAGTCGAAAGATTTTCAGCTTATAGTTAAACAGGAGAAAATAAACCACTACTAACTAACTACTAAAGAGAAAAGGAGAAAAAGAAAAGTGGGTGTAGCGATGGCAAAGAAGTAAAAAGGGGAAAACGACTCGAAGGGCATTGTAAAATTCAAAGCTGATAAAGAAACTAAGTGACTAAGCTGTGCGCGGTATAAGATTGAAATTGTACTTAGAATTCTACAGCATTTTGTGATTGCTTTCATGGACCTTCTAACATCCAAATTCAATTGGTAGTATAACGACCTGGTTAATGATATCACCTAGTAGTTAATATTTTTATAGCATCATCAAGGTTATCAGATTGACCGAAGGTCATCATAACCACCCTAGTTAAAAACAACAAATCATTATTCCATTTTAATGACCTAAGAATGTTTCACGAATTGACTGACTAACTCTTGAAATATCATAACTGTTACTCAAAATGAAAGATAAATTCTTTTTGGGGTTTTTTCTTGACCTTTGGTCAATAATTGGCAATACCTTGATAATAATGTAAGTAATATAATTTGTATAGGAAATTTTGGACACCGGTTATGTGTTATGTTAATTTTCTCACCGCATTCGCTTTGTATGCTATGAATTCTCTTTTATAAACTGTTAATGCTTAATTTTATGATAATGAGCACATAGAGAATGTGTTGCTTGTGGGCCTTGAGCCCTGGACTTAACACCATTCATAGATTTTGGATATTCGGACTGTGCACGGTTCAGGTATTGCAATGTCCACTCGCGTTAAGTCGTGCCGTGGATACCATTGTGAGGAATTCTGCGCTAATCAACCACACAAAAGCGACGTAAGATTAACAAGAAAATTACATCACTACCTGTGTATACTTAGAGTGATATATATTTAGTGAATACAAAGTTATAAAACTGTATATCCAGACAAACAACTCGCTTTCATAAATGATCGGAAAAATTCCAAACACGTTATACTAAATATACGGATCCTGGCTAAAATTTCCCTTCGACCTAGGTTGATGTTATCAAGGAGCAAACACAATATCGTCTCGTAAAGACAGGATAGATTGGACTGACGCACGTTTGGATGACCAATAGAACGAATAGTCATCATTCTATTTCTCTGACTCCCGTAAATTATGTACCTGAAAAACATTGCTGTGAAATGTATTGCCTACGAAATAAAATTTAATTCTGAAGAGTCACAAATATTTTTACATCTAATTCCTTCACCTCTTTCTAATTCACACTTTTTACATCGCGAAATAAATCGCCACCTCGCTGGGTGACTCTATTTTTTGTACATCAGTCAAAAAATATATTTAATATAGTCACATATCCACATATTCTCTGGTGTACAGCTGTTAGTCAGATATTTCAAATTCTTTTTTTTTAATTTTAGGGAACAGCTTGATTTTACCTCTGCCTCAGATAATGGTAAAAAAACAAACTCCCTCATAACTCTCATCGGGAAGACTCTTTCCAGTAGATTAAACGGGTTTCATACCTCTCCTGAAAACCTTAATGGGCCTGTCGTGGCGATCATCATTTTCGGAAAGACACTCTTAAGTGAAATTAAGTATGTTCTCAGGAGGAATATACCGCTTTTCAACAAACTGTAATGATGATTTATTAAAAACGAGTGAGTTAATCAAACAGTACCACTATGTTGCGTCAGTTGAAAGGAATTTTAAGCGAAATTTTGTTGAAAAAATATTTATGGGTGACCCTCACCCCTTGGACACCCGTGAAATCATTCGAGTCTTGTATACAAATTATTGGTCGTCAAATAGTACCGTTTTGACCATATTATAAACGCAAAAACGGTCCTTATCACCGCTTGGATGACGAAAAGAAAATTCAAAAACTAATTTCGTATCCTCAAAACTCGCGCTCGACTTCCTGAACCCTACGTCTTCCAAGGTGTACCTCGTAAAGAAGACTGGAATTCGAGCGGGTTCTTCCGGAACGGCGAAGATGTTTCAAATTTGAACTTTACAGTCTCGGGTCGAATCAAATGTAACAGCATAATAACAATTACAAGAGGCATGCTCAATCCCCTTAAAAAAATTACCAAACTGCTTTCAAGCAAGACGTCATCTTCTCTGGTAATACCTGATGATAACCGCCAGCAATTATGGGATAATTTATGTCCTCATATCTAGGTGAAACGTGTAAACCATGGAAAAAAATTAAATATCACTGTAAGGAACTACAAGCTAGTGAAGGTTTTCATGCAATCGTTGTCGATCCTAGACCGGAGAATGATGGAGTACGATGGCCGTCAGTCTTTAAAAAACGAATACCGCAAACACAAATTAGAACTGGGTTGCGACGACTCTTGTGCCCAACACGCCACATGATGCAACTGTCAATTGTTGACCTCCACCCGGATCTGCTCCCACTGAATCCCGAAGGAAATTCCATGGATTCTCCCGGTCACGGATGTTGTGGGTCAACCTCCATCCGCCCGTTTCCCACGGAGACAGGCCCCTCGGAAAAGGTCTCTCCGACCCTGCCCAATTATTTATATATACATATATATAGATACACATAAAATGTTTATTTGATAGTCGTGTCCATCCAAAAACCTACCTTAACCGGCAGATTACCTAATCATAATATACATACACACTCGTTTGTATATATATATATTATAATAACATAACACAGTATTCAACCCGAAGGTCGGTTTATTAGGTGATGGTAGAGCTCACCCATGTACTTAGCCCGACGGCGTGTGAATATTCACACACCAGGGTAGGGGGACCAGTTCCTGTGCCGGTTCTTAGGAAGATCCGGTACCCCAACAATCACGCTCCTTGGGTGGAGCTGCAGGTGCCCAGAGTGCCTTGCGCGGGAATCGAACCCGGGACCCTCCGGTCAGTAGACCCAACGCTCTAACCCCTGGACTACCGTGACCCACAATATATTAACAAATATTTTAGCATACATATATAAAGGATACGTACATACAAATATATTATTTCAAAGAAACTGCGGGAGATGCCGCGACAGTAACTCTTAACGCAATCATCCCTTAAATGTGTATTACAATGCAAAATAATCCTTAGAGGGATCCGGGTTCGAATTCCGGTCAAGGCGAATGATTTTTCACATTCCGAAATTCCTTCATTGAAATGTACTAGCAAAGTGAGTAACTAGTACGTTGCTGTCCAAGTGTCATAAGAGTCATAAAAGTGTAATGAAAGTCACAATTTCACATTTAAATGTAAATAACCAGGGTACGAACAACATTTCTGGAGCTGAATTGAAGTCAGTCCGTAGTAGTAGATTTTTTTACAAAATAGGGGAGTTAAAATGAATCCTTGAGCTCACACAGAGGTTTTGGACACCCATTGATGCTCTTATTAAAAAAAATGTGTTCCCAAATTTTTAATTAGTTTAGAATTTTATTAATCCTTAACCTATAATAATTAAATTATAGCAGTCCATTTTGGTCGACTTACAATTTGATGCGTGATAAAATAGAAATAATACGTACGTCGTACGTATGTCGTATTAAAATTCAGCATATTAAAATTAAAAGTTTCCGTCAATATCCTTCTGTAATTTAAAACCTATGTTGGGTATGTTCTAAATTAACATTATTCTCTTTGTCCAGCTAGATTAACTCCCGATTATTAACGCAGCTAAGTTGACAGATATTCAGAATGTATTATCATCGACTTGAAAATTGAAAAACTTAAGCCTTGATAAGTTATAAAAATTCTCTCCATCGAAACACCCTCTCCGCCCGACTTCAATAACATTAAAAACAAGGAGCTCAAAAACAGAGGAAATCAAAACGCGTTAACTAATACACCGTTATCGTGTGACTGCAGTTCGAAAAAAGAAATAAATTATGTCCCCGCTCGGTGAATTCAATCCACTGCCATTCGGAAAAATAAACAGCTCCCGGCGGCGGCGTTCGTATTGAGGGACCGCCATCATCCTCTTTTATTTAGCCTTGGGGATTGTACTCGCTTGCACCGCCCAACACACAAGGAGACACGCGAGTGTGTGAGAGGGAAACATTTCGAAATTGATTCAGGGGGAGTAGGGGCGGCTTCCCTCCCGGATCTTCCGAATGATGCGATCGCGTCTGCCGTCTCCTCCTGGACCTCCCCGCCTTCTGTGCTAGAAGGCGGGGAGGTCCCTAAGTACCGCGAGCAGCCACCGAAAACACCGGGCCGGGAGAAGGAGGGATTGAAGGGAATAAATAGAGGATGGGAGGGCCCACCTCCACCCCCCTTGGCCGTTGGTGGCTCCGGTCATGAAGTCCGCGCCAGATGTCGCTCCTTCCCCGTGGTCGGCGCGTAATGGCCACTTAAGGGAAGCCGCCAGAGTGATTCCATTTGATGGCCCGGGACATTTTTCCCGGATTGGTGAGGAGGGGAGGGATGGTGGCGGAAATGGGGTGGGGGGAGGAGGAGGAGGAGGAGGCGATGCCGAAGGAGTGTGGGAGGCGGAGCGCACCACTCGAATGGAAAAGTAAATCGGTTAGAAAACGACGACACCACTAGCATGTAAATTCCCTCCGGTGAAGAACTTGTAGGCGAAACATAAAATGGCACTTCCTTACTTGACAATGGCATGTTTTAGAAGAGATCCGATCCGTGTAACAGATAGTGTATTTGACGCCCACGCTGTGTGTCCCTGGATACGAATGCCGAGCCGGAACCGAGGGGTTAACCGCGCACTACTTAAGGCATAAAGAACACTCTCACTTCGTATCCGCCCTGAATTCAATGCTATGCGAATGGAGATTTCCTTCACATTGTGCTCCAGCGCGTGAGTGTATACGAGAAGGAAATTACCTGAGAGAAATTGACGCAGCAGTCGGAACAACTAACTGCCCGGCAACCGAAGTACTTTCTGGATTTTCGATCGATGTAAGAGTAGAGATAGTGAGTGACACATTGTGATTAAAAGGAAGCAGAAAATCTGCCAGATGAACGAGAATGCCCTTCTGCTTTCTTTTGGAACGATTTCCAACTCCCCAGCAGAGTGGAGCAGACGTAAACGTGGAAAAGGACTTTTTTTATCGCGCCTTACCATGAAACCTAACGACCCGATGCCTTCCAGGGTAAGTATCATGATTTCTTGGCTTTCAGTATTTTATAGTAGCAGTAGTAGTAGCTTCAAGGGAGGCGACCGTCAGCTGAGATCATTTGCGCCATTAGGGATGGATGGGAAAGCAGGAAGGGTAGGGGAAACCCGGCGAGGACACTAGCTTACTCTATTAAGGAAAGGCTCCAAGGTGCCCGCATCATAACGTTCCATCCGACGGAGGGCGCATTCAAATCTGCCGCCTCCAGGATTCGAACTCGGGCCCTCTGGGTGGGAACCCAGAACGTTAGCCACCATACCATCCGAGTCATCAAGATTTTGTTTTTCAATCGGGATATTTATTTTACTAATTCAATGGAAAGGATTTTCAGCACAGAGTCATAACGCTTAGAAAACATCGTTATTGTCATAATTCCTGTTGGCATAAGATATGTGCGAAGGATTTAAAAATCTTTGAGTCTGTTTTTATAAGGTTTACTCAATAGCGGATCAAAGTTTTGGATGCTAAAAGAGCATATGGATCCCCTATTGATTTTTTAACCTCAGCATTTCGATCAATCATCAGTTTGTGGACTTTATCCATCAAGAGCAGGGAAGTCCAAACAGTATAATTTGGAACCTGTAGGAAAAACGAGTTTGCTTTGTTTTGGTCCATTTTCTCCAGTTCGCACGGGGCAGCGGAGTCTAGTTTTAAAGAGTCAATTGATAATGAATGCACCCCTCTCGCTGGTCAATTAACCCTGCCTCGCAGTGCGATGACAAAACGGCGAAGAAAAGGACCGACGCACCCTCGCCACTTTCGAGTGATTCGTCCGTTATTTGGGGGACCGCCAGAGAGAAATAACGCACCTACGCTGTCCTTCTGATGAAGCATAAATCCCGCAAAAGTATCTTCAGGGGAGACAGGTCAATTCGCCAACTTTGATGCCCAAGAGACCCTCGGGTTTCAAGCCACTCAAAGGATAAAAATACCGTCCATATGGTTAATCAACTGTTTGGAGAGGATTGGGGGTAGGGCACTGTCGCGCCGCGGGGTCTCTCATACTGTCCGTATTGATTGGTCCAAGGCAGCCCAGCAACCTATTTCTTCGCCGTCAGTCACTCACCTAGCAACCCTCTTCACTTGCACGAGGCAGCGCTCGCTAATTGTGGGTACTCTTTATGGTAGACTCCATCAATTCTGCTAAAGAGGAAAGTCGTAACTAACTCGAGTTTATTATTGTAAGACTCACGTCTTTGACATGGAAAACGGTTTATCCCAGACAACACACCCAATGAACACTCGAAGTTGCTTTGGCGAGCGCTCGTGAAAAATTTAGCGGTAACTGACCTCTTTAAATTACATTTATTCAGAATAAGATATAAAGGAACGTATTTGGATAGAGATTTCCTTCGGAGGGAAGTAGTGACAATCCAAAAGGTACCCGTACATTGCTTGGAAAGAAATTCGAAAATATTTTTTAATTCATGACAAAATACGATTGACTTTTAACACTTTAGAATACGTAAAATTGACAAATATTCCTCTGTTCTTATGGAATGCTTTCGTGTTTAAATGTAAATAGATAAATATACATATATAAATATATATACACACATACATACATATATATATATGTGTGTATATATATATTTATATATGTATATATATATATATATATATATATATATCAATGATGCGGAAGTACTCACGAGAGCAATATAACTTTTGGACGGCACAATAGAACACAGAATAAAACAGATAACCCGCAAAAGGACACTCACACTGTAGATGATTTAAGCTTTCGGCCTACTCCGAGGCCTTCTTCAGGTCAGACTCTGAACTGTCTGAGAACTGTTCTAGAACAGAGGAAAAGAGAGAACAGAGAGAAGAACAGAGTTCTGTTCCTAATTCCTCTTGAGAAAGGTGGTTGCACCACCGAAAATTCGAGAACTAGTGAGTCCCTCTTTTGTGTGTTTTGGTTTCTGTGTTTGCTGTGACTATTTAGTGAGTTTCATTGTGCACATTTGTGGCTTTTCCGGGAAAGTGAATATATATATATATATATAAATATATAAAACAGTATACAACATATAAACACAGTAATCAACCCGAAGGTCGGTTTAGTAGGTGATGGTAGAGCTCACCCATGTACCAAGCCCGACGGCATGTGAATATTCACACATCAGGGTAGGGGGGCCAGTTCCTTTCCCTGTGCCGGTTATGGTTTCCCAGGAAGATCTGGTACCCGAAAAATCAACTAGCTTGGGTGGAGCTGCAGGTGCCCAAAGTGGTTAGCCCGGGAATCGAACCCGGGACCCTCTGGTCAGCAGTCCAACGCTCTACCCGCTAGACCACCGCGACCCGCTCTCTCTCTCTCTCTCTCTCTCTCTCTCTCTCTATATATATATATATATATATATATATATATATATATATATATATATATATATATATATATATAACTTAGACAGCAACACACAGCACGAGAACACAAAAGGAACACCCACACGTAATACTATATCTTGATAATTTCGACGGACTCGAACTCCGTCTTCTTCGGAAGATAAGATATGACTGAGGAAAAGGGTACGTGGTGCCGAGAGAGAAGGAGACGAGGGAGGGGGGAAAACAGGTAGTGGGGGAGGGGTGAAGGAGGGGTATGTGGAGGGGGAGAAAGCGGAGGGGAAAACAGGGTGAAGGAGGGGGTTATGGAGGGGGAAAGGGTGGCCAGAGGGGAGCGGAGATGGAATAGGGAGGATGCGGAAATAGTAACAAGCGACACAGAAAACTAATAATTCATCCGCAGATACCACCACAACACCCATGACCCAGGCGCCAACTCACAAAGTCATCATAAGGGCTCCACAAGTCAAAACCCAGGCCAAGGATGACAAAATGTATGCGGATGAATAAATTGTCCCTCCATCTCGCAAGAAACAAATCCACACCCATCAACCCCAGCCCCCCCCCATTTAGTGAACGACATTGAGACCCGGATGTTGATAGGCTTTACACAGCCATATAAATCCCATTTCCATTGTATATTAAAAAATATGTAATATTTGAGTCTGACCTGAAGAAGGCCTCGGAGTAGGCCGAAAGCTTAAATCATCTACAGTGTGAGTAGTGTTCTTTTACGTGTTATCTGTTTTATGCTGTGTTCTATTGTGCCGTCCAAAAGTTACGCACCCACACGCACTCACACACACACATACATACATATATATATATATATATATATATATAGTTATATATATATATATATATATATATATATATATATATATATATATATATATATATATATATATATATATATATGTGTGTGTGTGTGTGTGTGTGTGTGTGTGTGTGTGTGAGTGCGTGTGGGTGCGTGTGTGGGTGCGTGTGTGAGCGAGTGCGTGTGTGAGTGCGTGTGTGTGCGTGGGTGCGTGTGTGTGTAAGATTTTGTAGGTATAATAGAACACAAAAATAAAATAGATAACACGTAAATGGACACTCACATTTCAGAAAGTATACGCTTTCGGCCTGTCAGACCTGAGCCTTCTTCAGGTCAGACTGGCCTGACACCCATATATGTAGTGAGAATTTGATTCTTCTCCCTCCAATCAGCAGTGAAGGAGGCGCGGGGCTTGCGAGGGCTGGCCCCACCCGATAGAGCCCTGGATTCTCGCGAGGGCCACGCCCGGCCGTCCTTCGCCCCTCCCCCGCCAGATCCAATTCCCCCTTCCCACGGGGACAGGTGACGCATGCCCGGAAAACAAAGACGAGTGCTGCCGCCGACGCTCCATGGGGCTCGGCGCGAAGAGCGCCTGTGTGGTCCCGCTCTGCCCTAGCCGGGGAGGGGGCGGCCCCGCCCGCCCTGCTTTTGTCTTTCGCCCCCGACGACTGAATTCATCAAGGGAGGAGGCATATCCAGCCGAGCGCATCACCCCCTCCCACTTCGCCCACCGTCCCATACTGGCCACGCTTTCCCCCGCCCGCCCGCCCTCCAGCGACTTCCGCTCCCGAACCCATCCCTTTTCTCTCACTCCCTCTGGGTGCGTCCTCGGAAGTTGTTTTTTTGGTGCATAGTGAGTTAAACACGTGCTCCATTGGTGTGGGCCGCCCGCTGTGCGCTTCCACCCTCTGACGGATTTACACTTTGCTGAGAATATTATAGATCGCCTGTAGCGCCATCAAATGCTGAATTGGATTTGGAAGGAACTTTATCTCTCGGTAATAGATTGACGCCGTCCCATGCGAGCAAAATGGGCGAATCCCAAGTTGAAGGACCCACTATATATGCATAGGAGTACATTAACAGAAGGATGGTCACCAATACGTAGCGAGGTGATTTATCACCAGCAATGCGTATAGCGTGCGTATGCGTTACGAACAAGTTTAATTGTATTATTAAAGCATTGTTACCTGTACACTTTTAATGTGAGTCGATCTCTTACTGCTGGTTACAGGATAATTATAATTTTATTAAAAAACAGGGCAAAGTCTAGGCTACAGGATCCATCGAGGAACCCCAGAGTTGATTGCCATACCGATTATTCTACTCCCTTGGTGCACGCTAAGAAAATTATATTTAATTTATTTACAATTGATAGTCTACCATATATGAGGCCATCTTCAAATTACGATGTTGGACTTAATCATTTTCTACATCTCAAGGGAAAGGATCGTAGTCGAATTTACCAGAGATTTAAGGTTTGCTGCTGGTGCGTTTTTGGTGAATAATATCCGCCTTTTTTTGTTTAAGTTTTGGAAGTACACAGACTGATAATGGCTTCACTTCCTAGTTCAGTCCGAAAAATCCACCCAATATCAAACTCTTCTTCAATTCCAAATAATTACCCTCTCCCTCCCCCCCCCCCCTCCATGTCTACCATGTCTATAAATTCTGCGTTGGTTTCCCTTCTGGACATTGTATTTTTACCATTCTTTTCCATATCATGATGCAATGTGATTTTCTTCAAAATGTATTTTCTGATATACAGGAATTCTAAAATTCTGTTGCTCCGGGGAATCATCTAACTTGAGAATTATTCTTAATACAGTTTTTTGGGGTATTGAGCGTTTATCAAACTAATATCACAGTCACAGCGAAAAACAATCAGCACAATTCACTATTAAACAATTCAAGTCTCAGATATTAAACTTCCACTGAGACTGATTCATAGATACCGCAGTGAGAGCTGCATTAAAAATAAAATAGTAAATAATTTTTACAATGGAACTGGAGACAAATGGCTGGAAAAAACTACGCAAAAGGTACCTATTTGATTTTGATTTCAATTCAATATTTTCTATGAAGCGATGTTGCTTGATAAAATACTTATTTTTCATTTTGTGACAACGAAGTGAATGACGAAAAAGTTGTCTAAAAGCTATATTTTACTTCGTTCTAGGTGGTAATATTTAAGGCAAGTGGTTCGGCCTAACGATATGTTTTGCGACTTCAGTATTTCCTTCCTCCGAAAGCAAATACGCGTTTCTTTTAGCATTACAGTCTAATGTGGCAAATATAATAAAGATTAAAAATTAGTTTGCTTTTTTAAATTGAGTTTAATGGAAAGTAAATAATAATTTCCGTGCCAACCCCAGAAACGTTACTCTCCAAAACTTAATTTTAGAATTACAATTGATATCTGTGAAAACTAATGTGTTTATAATTTATTAAGTTGATTAACCAAGCTTTTATATGCTTGGAAGTATTCAGAACTAGTATTCTTATTCAGATGTTTGATTTTTCATGGTTAATAACTTAAAAAAATAAATGTTTACTATTAGTCTTGCGTCACGCAATAAACGCAAAACATCGGCTCTCCAAACTTCATAATCCTTTGATCCAAAAGGTGCCTTCCAGAATTGATCAGGGGCCTTCTAAATATCGTCCATTCAGGGTACTTCCTAATATATATAATAGTACTTCCTAATACTCTGCCACCATTTGATTCCCAGCCATTTTCGTTTTACACCCTGAAACACAGAGATCTTGACTGTAACAAATATTTACACGAGTACACGAGTCACTAAGATTTGGATGTGGGTACTCTCAAATCAGCATCTGGAATTTATACCCACACTGGTCGCGACTCGTGGCCGTGATTCGTTTAATTAATTCCAACTTCTTTCGACACTGATTCCAAATTTTCTCTCACCCATCGCTGGAAGTATTTGCCCAACTTCCAGCAAGGTGCGCAAGTTAATATAACCGCCGCAAAACAACAGCACCACTGTTCGTCATGGATGGAACAGCATTTCGCTTCTGGGGCACCGGAGAAAGGTATGAGATCACGAGAAGGGAGAAAGAGGTTGTTTGGTGCGCTCAAAATGCCGGGAACCAATAAAGTGAAGCTCGGGAATGTCTTGGGGCAGCCCCAAGATATTCCCGAGTGCAGCGAGGCGTCGCAAGTGGATTACCTAGGGTTAATCCCCATTCGCCTAGGCGGGGAGGCACTTGGCGGCCGGAATTCGAGCAGGTAAGAAAGAGAGGACACAGTCGCCCGCCAAGTATTAGCTGGAACATCCTCGATGCTAATTTTTCGCGTGGACAAGTAAGTTAATGAAAACCATGTAAACCGTCCAGGAGCGGTGCCCTCAAAAGTCGGTCCCGTTGCCGTCAAGGGCACCGCCTCGCTTCCTTGCATCCACGCAGGGGACGTCGCACCCCTCCCTTCTCCGCAATCTCTTTTGGCAGGGGGGGGGGTGCCGAACGGACCACACAGCATCTCAAGTTTGGATGAGCTCCCCATTTCCGTCGACGGCAATGAACATGAACATAAAGCTGCACTGAAAAATGTCCAAGGCAATTTCAATTTGACGTCAATTATGAGTTTGTTTAGGGAACTATTTATTTATTTACTTGGAAACATTATTCACGTACAGCAGTGACGCCAATTTATAGTGAAAAATATAAAAAGGACGTACAATAACAGTATAACAATAAACAAAGAGAACCTTGTTTAAACGGAAATTCCCAACTACCGAGAAATGATGTCCATTTGTGGAATGGAGCATTTTGAATCACGCAAAGTAAAAACTATCGTGCTTCGGGACATATCATAACATTTTCTGTCTCACTCAAGTAAGTGCCGTCTAAAGGCTTCCCTCATCACCCAATATTCAAAGTACTTCTTCATTTGTTGCTCCTTCTTGCCACTTCATTTTCAGCATTCCCCTGCAGAGCCACATTTCCATCAGCATCTCGTTTCCCCACTGATACTCTCGTTCAAGTCTCATATCCGTAGAAAAGGAGGGATTTGTTTGAACATTGCTAATTTAAACATTTTTTTGGAATTTATTCCAAAAATTTCCTTGTATTTTTATTTCATTATGGAATATACGGAAATAAAAACAATAATTTAATTAAATTGCTAGGATTCTTAACTCGTTAGTAAAAGTAGAAATTTTAACGCAATTAAGAAAACAATTTAAAAACGGTAAGATACCTTGATATTTTTTATAAGCTGTAAATGTAAAATTTCAATACTATAAATAACCACCGCTTACTATCAAGAAAAATATTGGCGTTAACACTCCCCGTCAGGGAGTCCCACGGGGGCACCAACAAATTTCCTCCTCACTTGAATAAAAATAAATGACAATGTATTTTTTTCGCGATCGTTTCACGTTTCAAAAAAGGGGCGAAAAGAAGTATCTTTTCATTCCTGTTTTCTTCTCCCTGAAGTCTTCCCTCCTCCTTCGGTCTTTTTCCGCCAATTTCCCTCGAATTCCATGGACTCAATCCACCGCTCCTCTCTCTCTTGTTAGTCCGTCAAAGGACGTTAAAGGAACCCCTCAACTTAATCTTCTTTTTTCGTATCCACCACTGGCGCAGACACAAATATACTTATATCCGTCCAACCACCGCCGGTATCGCTTACCGGCCGCCCTCTCCAACTTTTAAGCAGCAGCATCAGCCCCCATGCCTCGCCTCAAAGAAGGCGATCCCTGTGTGCATTTCACAGCCGATCCCTTTAAGCGAGAGGAGGCGGGATAGGTGTAGGGGGCAATATTTACGCTATGACACACAAACACAAACTCCCACATTCCGCCATGCATTTGTCCGTCCTTACCTGCCTCTTCTTCCTCCGCAAACTTATCTTGTGTGGTTAGTGAAAAGGGCCCACACCGTCCCAACCATCTCCGAACTCCTTGCTCGGCAAGGCCCACCCCGCCCCCCGTCCTCTGTCCACGGGCAGGTACCGCCATCCACCCACCCACGGAGGAGTTAAACCTTTCCCTGTTTGGAGGACCTCCCACATGCCAAGGAGAGAGAGTTCTCAAGTCCTCCTCTTGTCCATCTACCCTCACTCTTTCTTCCTCTCCTCTCTCCATTCGGCTCAACTTCAAGAACAAAATATCTCGAGGAAGATGCCATCGACTTTGTGAAACGCTCCTCATTATCTCGTCATTAAAGGCAAGTTACACGCGCAAGTAAAACTTTGTCAGCATTATATCAGAGATTGATATCCTGACTTCTCAAGTCATCGCAATGAATTCCACCCCTATTTGCAAAAGAAATTGCAAATTTGTGCGGATAAGCATAGGGGAGCTCCAAATTTAGTGGTATTCCCTCCCTGGGGTTGACTAAAATCTTCTTCTATTGCCGGTTCTGGATCCAGGACCAGATAGAAATCTTTGAAGGATTCAAGGTACCATTTCCTGAACAGATATCGATACTACTCGGTACAGGAGGTGCCATAGGCGATAATGGTCCAACTAATGCTCAAGGACGCAACTATATTAAAATATATCAATAAATTTTCCTATAAAATATATATTGCACGGTTTAAAGAATACATTTTCATTAATTATGATGCCGATGACAAAAAACATGCATAAGCGCATGGGTAAAGTTCTAAAATTAACATTTTTCATAACTTAACTTTTTACTTAAATTTGATCTCACCTGTCCCATAGTTTTATCAACAAATGTCTGTTATTCGACTCTTATGGATACAACAGAGCCAGTTTGATCTATGTAGCATTTTACTTTCAAATGTGCTTTAATGTAAGGCTTCATAACGAAATGAATGAACTTCACATATGTTATAATTTACAATCGTGAAATAAGGTGATCGAGCAACTTAAGGCGAAGTACGTGCAGGGGCAAATTTTTCGTATGACTTTAAAAAAACGCATTAACTACCGTTCAGAACATACTAAACTTAACACAAATATAAAAAAGCTACTGGAAAACCACAATTTTATTTAGTGGCACTATTTCTTCAACCGACAACCTACATTTAACTTGAATTACCTAAATAATTTTTTTAAAATCCCGAATGCTTCTTAACTACGCCTACCCTTAAATGTTTGACGAAATAAATTTCACCAAAATGTTTGACATACATACATATTTCAAAGACAAAAACATTTCTAAAATCATCTCCCTTCTCTATTAAATCCCACTTTTTTCCTTATAAATTTAGTTCACCCTGAATATCTAGGAATAAATCTTATTTCGATCGTCCCGCCGACTTTCACGAACGAAACAAGTGAAAATCTAAAGTTTAATTTACGCGAGCAAATACCTTGCGATTTTAAGGCGACTTATGTGTTTGAGCGAGTGTATTAAAAAATTAACGGGTATGTTTTCTTTTCGCGGGTTTTGAGAGTCCGATTGTCAAACTTTTTTTTGTTGGTATAAATGCCCCTGAAGTATGAAAAAACTTTCAGCTGTTTTCAATGTGGACTTTGTCTGTGACAACCACTAAGGTTAGACGTTTTATGAGCTCGGCGATTTTCGTTTGTTAAAAGAAATGGATCAAAGGATCCATTTCTTGTAATTTCATTGTATCAAATGTTGCGTAAAAATGAAATAAAGTATAACAAAGTGTGTGAAATGTTAACAAAGGCCTATGTGAGTCTGCTATGAGTAAATCAAGAGTTTACGAGAGGCATAAGCGTTTCCAAGAAGGCCTTGAAGACCTTCAAGATGACGAACGCCCTGGAAGCCCCTGCACATCAACAATCGAAGAAAACGTGGAAAAAGTGAAAGAAATGGTTATGAACGATCAACGAATCACAATTAGAGAGGTCGCTGATGATGACTTCATTGTTCATGTCATGGTCATGACATTTTTTCCAATTTTTGGGCATGAAACGCGTGGCAGCAAAATTCGTTCCAAAATGGCTTTTGCTCCACGATTATGCACCAGCTCACACTTCATTGCTTGTTCGTAAATTTTTGGCCAAAAAAAATACTATAACGATTCCCCAGCCTCCATATTCGCCAGATACGTCAAGGATCTGTTTTTATCGCTAGCAAACGCTCAAGCCACCTGGTTACTTCGAAATAAGGGTCTCTGATACTGCATCCATATCCTAAATGTTCTCTATCTTAGGCGGAAACCCTTGCCTTTCGAATTTGTCACTCACTCTGTTTGACATCATATCGTCTAATGAAGCCAAGTCTCATTGAGAGGGATCCTTTCATTCTTCTCGCCTTCCCAATCCCTGCACATCATTCCTCCTCCCATTACCTCTGGAAATCTCTACCCATCTTGGCTCACACACACTTCCCCCTCCGATTTTCCTCGCCTTCCACCCCATTACTCCCGCCCTTCCTCGCCCGCATCGCACCCCAAAGCTAAAGTCAATATCTCATCTGAAGAAAGGGAACCTCCTCGACTCACCCCCCTTCCGCCCCCTCTTCGCCGCAAAACAAACAAACGCAGCGAGCAGCAGCCAGCCACCGCCCCCGCCCGAGTCTAGGTGGAGACCTCCTCCGCTCACCTGGCGGCCGTTACCGAACTAAATCCGGAGGGCCCCCTCCGTTGCGCCCTCGACGGAGGCTCTCCCAACTACTCCGCTACCTGCGCCGGGCTACCTCTGCAGACGCGATTTCGGTACTCTCGTTCGTTGGGAGAGAGATTCCTTCTTTCAACCGTAAGGGAAGTAAATGTATGGGAACAGAACTGGTGTGGAAAACTGTCCACTACAGCCCTGCTCATCCGACGAAAGAGTGACAGAAAATGGCGGGCGACTTGTTTTTCGCTAATTTTCCATATTTTATTTCCTTTTGAAGTGGCATTCTCAAATCACCACTGGAAGGGTTAAGGATGTGAAGTCTGAAAGAATAAAATTTGAATTCAAACTATTTACTTTTAAATGAATTCTTCATGACATACAGGTCTAACCTCGAAGAATTGAGAACGGCATTACCATTAAAAGTTGAATTTTCTTGGAGAGACAAAAGTACTGAAATTCCACTTAGAAATATATTTCTGAAGTACCGGGACAAAAAACGCATCCGTCGCGTAAATAATAATAAATCAATAATAAATATATTCATAAATAGAATAAATTTACCTTCATAAGTTCTGACAGGCTGCAGTGTAATTTTCCTCTATTTTAAAACAATATGCTAGACTGTTGAAATAATGTAAAATATTAATGTAGGTAGATGGTCATCCTATTTGATTAGTAGAGAACAATTCTCGTAATGCACTATTCCACTGTTTATGAAATGTTTCGACATGACTTCGTCACATTCATTTGAAGTTATGTCAAAATACAGGTCAAAATATATTTTATCTGATTCCACAAAATACTAAACATCTTAATTTAATTTTTTTAAACCGTGGATTACTATTTTAATTTTATTTGGACAAAAGTCATCATACTTACCCTACAATATTTGGCAAAGGCTAAAATGTATCCCTGTATATATTCCCAAAGACCAGAACTGGTAAACGTACAGTGCCATAATTTAAAAGGCACACGGCCATAAGTTAAATGAATTAACATAATAATCATCAGGTGTGACAAATGAACCAACAACACTCTATTATGTCCAATAAGGAGGTAGGGTAATAACAAGGTGGAAGGTATGGACATAGGTACGGGCTGCAGTGTGTAGTAGCTGCTTCAAGTATGGAGGAAATGGTTGAATTCAAATATTCATAGACCACGATCACTTCAGGGTCACCAATTCTTTTTCAAATTTCTAAGTGCTCTAAAGCGTTAAAATCACGTCGGTTGATAGTCTAGTGTAACATGTTCAAGTTATGCTTACTTTAATGAAGACAGTTGAAAAGGTGTTCCGCAAAATACTCAGTGCATTGCATCCAATTGGGATTACTTTGTGAGAATCAAGGTTTTGCAGATGAATAAAGATATGTTGAAATACATGATGATCATCTTTTACTGAACAACTTTTGTAGAAGTATATACAGTGAAATACCGTGCAAAAAAGATGTTGATTGTAGAATTGGGTATATACCATGTCACTACGTTGAACCCATTAAAAATATAATGCAAACGAAGTAGGGAATAGTGTACCGCAAGAATCCAAGTAATAAAATTGCGAAGAATTCCGAAATGTATTGTCGTACTTGTCGTTCCCATAAATCGAAATAAATAAAAATAAAGATTCTTAAAGCAAGTGCTAACTATTTACACAGTAAGAATGGCGGTGATTACGCATCAGTACATTCCTTGAATAGCGCCAGTAGGGGGGATCAGTCGTCGACGGGAATACTTCCCTTCAGCTCTCCCTCCCTCACGGTCAACTCCGTCAACGGTGGGCCCTGCTCGGAGAGGCGGGGGGAAGGGCCTCCGAAAGTGTGTAGAAGGGACGGATATAGAGAAGGCGGAAAGGTGAAGAATTCCTGTGATTTTAAGCAGGCGGGGAGGGAAAGTGGGTGCACGGAGGAATGCAGAACGAGGGCAGGTGGCGGCGGTGATTGGATCGAATGGGCGGGAGATGACGACGCTCGGTTGTATGGTGACACGGAGGCGTCGAGGGAGGGGCGAAGAGGCGGGGGTGGGGGCAAAGCGGAGGGCACTGGGCGTCAGCCGCGGGGAATCCGAGGGTGTTTGAGGAACGTATTCCAAAGCTGCTTGGACCAGATATACCAGTTAGAGGAGTGCTGGACTTTTCCCATGGACAGTATTATTGTGATTCTGTCTATTCATGAGCCTAAATTTCACGTATGCCTAAGCCTAAATTATAAACATACCGAACAGAAAAAGGAGCAGCATAGCCAAAGGAATTCACAAATGATCAGTAGAGAACAGGAGTGGGGGGAATTTCTGCGCAATAACGCTGACTGGCGCGAAAAAATTTCCGGAGAAGCAAGGGAAAAATCATCTTGGTGGAGGGAGGAACGTATTTCATTTGCGCATTCCACGGGAACCATCGAAGTAAAAACGATCTTATTATAATGGGTCATTTTAATGCATCTGTTGGCCAGACCAAGAGCCGGAAATGGATGGGAGATTGCTTTAGCTCTGTGAACAGAAGTGAGAGCTACCAGAACAATCTTCGAGATTCCCTTCGGAAAAATATAGACTTGGAGAGCCCCTGGGGACACAAAAAGGCATCAAATATAATATATACTAGTCGGAGAAAGATACAGGAATCACATGACGAGGTCTAGTCATTATTAGGTCTAGTCACTCGTAGTTTTGGTCGTTCATATTCTGCGATTGACGTGGACAGCTATCACCATCTTGTGATGCAAAATGTAACATTAGGTTTAAGAAATATCAAGGAGACGGTACTTAAAATAGTTCATAAAAAGACGTTGATCAAGAGATGGCCAAAAAAATAGACAAGTTAATTGGGGAAAGAGAAGGAAGGAGACATTTAAAAACAATTAACACAATATCGGCACAAAAATACTAAGGGAAAGAAAATTAGAACAACAGACAACATGGAGTGGCAATACGCATAGATATAATTGAAAAAAGAATTGAGAGGATGAGGAAAGATTTTGGGAGAATAAAAAAAGATCATATCAAAGAATCATGTTAACCTAAAATTTCGGGAGGAGAAGGAAAAACGGACGAAAGAAAGGACTGAGGAAATAGAAGAGGATTTCGTGAACGGGAGATCGGGCAAAGCATATGCAAAAATTAAATCACGTCAGTAAAACTGACGATTCAGGACAGATTTTATTCGAGATAAAAATGGACATACACGTATACTCTCTGAATACGAAAAAATCGGTGACAGATGAAAAGAACATTCACAAGTATTATCTAAGGGGGTGGAGGCATGGAATAATCATGATTAAGTGGGGGATGAGAAACATATGCATAAGGCTAACAAGGACTTTCAATATCCAGATAAGAATGTAATTGTTCTTTAAAAAGTTTGAATGATAACAAAGCAGCAGGAACATACGATATACCGAGGTAAATCTTGAAGAATTCAGGTGAAACGACAAAAGAATTGCTGTTTAAAATAAGTAACGAATGTGATGTAACAGGGAAGGTACATGATGGAAAGAGAGAGTTGGCGCTACAATCACCTCTTTGTGTCTTCAATGTAGGTTAACCCCTTGAGATATTTTCATAACCTGTTCCTTATTCTCAATATATACTACAGCTAATACTCATTAATTGCATTAACCATTACCGCTGTCTTACCACTTAACTTATGCCGTCGAAAAAAGAGCTTTAAAAATTGATAACTGTTGACTACAGGTATATTACAATAAAATATAATGTTCATGATAGCCTACCCAAGTTTGTAACCGGTCACAACACTTTACATTGGAATAACTGCTTGAGCAATTAAATTATTCACCATTACGTTTCATTCAAGTTTGAACTTCATGGATTTTTGATGTGGTGATTCAAGTAACCACAAGAAAACAAGAATATTTATTTATATTGGTACCCTGCAAGCCACTGCTAGGTTGTATGGCAGGGGGTTGGTGTGAATACACATCAGACTAATTTTGACCCGAACATGACCCTACTGCGATTGGAAAATGTTATTGTGATCCCCTATTGTTCGTGGAAAAAGTGACATCTTAAATTTATCAGTTCGACACTTAATCTCTCTAATTTTATTGGCATGATCTCTCCTACCGTAAGTATACGATGAGGGTAATAATACGTTTTGAACAATAAATTCTTACTCCTAATTCCCTGGGCCAGAGTGATTAAAGATGCATCAACAACTTCACATATTCTTCACATCCAATGGCATCTCGTAAACAAAAATTGAATTAACAAAATATGAATTTCTCTAACAAATGATCATTCACGAATTATTATGAATAAAAAATGCTGCAATTCGAAGTATTCAGTAGCTATTTCATCTTGCTGGAGAATCCGACCAAAGTCCATGTATTCAGAATAAACGTAACTAGATTAAGTGATCTTTTGCGTTCATTTCACCGCCCATTGAATTCCCACATCATTAAAGGCAACCGCAGACAGAGAGTACTTTTACAAAGGGTGTCTTTTTCCGGACCCAAATTTGAATTTACTCCTCGATCCTGAAACTGTCGTCATAACGAGATGAAGGGATAGTTTCTCTCTTCACCAACAAAAAAGAAATTCAAAGTCTAATATTTTAACGTTTAAAATATGTTCAAATGAACTACGAGTTTTTTGCTGATAACTTGCGTTGTAAATTTCCCTTAAATTCTGTATAGCAATTTCGATTTGTTAAGACAGTTTTGGTACACAAGGATGAGTATTTCTGCACGCCAAAAATCTTACACGAAGCAATATTAGCAAAATTGGCACTTCACTCCTGTCATAACACAAGAAAATAAATGTCATTAAAAAAATAATATTATCTCATAGGACTTATTTTTTGCCATCTAGATTAGAGGGTAGTCCGACGGAAACTATTCTCTGATGAGACGAGGCTTTACAAGACATCTCGTGGAAAAACATTAACGAGGAAATACTCGAGATAAATTACAGAGATGTGCTGTTATGAATTACGTCGATAGATTTGACCTTGAATTGGCCAATTGTATTCGGTAACTTCCGTTGAAGAGTCTAATTTCTAACTTTATCAAAATACAATTTGGTTTAAGAAAAGCTTCTTAAAGAATCATTTCGAACGAACAGAAAGCGTGACAAGGATGTTGGATAACCAGGGCTGGGATGCGATGGAAGCCCGACATGTACGAGCTCAATCTACAGCGGTTAACGCAAATCGTATTAGTTTCATGAATACCCGCGGGGATAAAATTTCTTGCCCCGGTTGAATTGGAAGGCGAGACCAAGACGAAAAGAAGCTGAGTGACTTTGACTGGCAGGAAAACCGATATAAGGAATGCACATCGTTCTTCACGTGACCACATTCGTGATCACAACAAAAGAGAACAACACGAGCAACAACTCGAACTCGCGAGTAAAAAGAAGTTAGCCAGTGCCCCCACAAGATGAAATCACCAATTACTCTAATGGTGGATGATGACCTTAACCCCGATATCGCACGAGCGAGAAGCAATCAATATAAATGAAACAAAGTGATCCTTGTCAAGTATTTGCTAAGTAATTGTTGTCTAGAAAATTATGAAAGCCCACCTAGCGTCCCCATAAACGGCCACTTAGATGTGGAACGTGAAAACGAGAGGGGGGAAGGAGGGAGTGAGGGAGGACGACATTTGAGGTTGAAGAGGGAAAAGGAGAGCATGGGAGTGAGGAGGCGGCGGGCGAGAGGAGGCGGAGTGAGTTGAGTGATTGAGTAATGGGACGAGGAGAGCAGGCGTCCGCGGAGAGAGATGAGTTTGAGTAGGGGAGGGAGGGAGGGGGTGGGGTTGAAAGTTGCACGGAGCGGAGTCGTGCGCGAGTGTGAGGGAGGAAGACGGGGGGGGTGGAGGACACGGCCATCGTGTTTGTCAACGGGCGCCACTTTGCGCGTCCGGGAGTTGTCCGTAGGAGTTTGGGAAGAGGAGAGGAGAGGAGAGGATGGAGGCGGGGGGGCGTTGAATGAGGAGCATCGCGGGGAGCGTGACCGTAGTGGAGTGAATGCAGCCTCCGCCGCTGCACCGCCGTGCCTGTCCCGCCGCCCCCGTCGTCGTCGTGACGCGCCAAACAGAGCGGCGTAAGACGGCAGGGGGGACGAAGGGGGGGGTGGGCGGGGAAAGAGTGCTCCCGAGGGAGGGGAGGTCGGGAGTGGCAGCCGCGCGGAGATGGAGAGTGTTTGCGTGCGTAAGTGTGCGTGTGAGGAGATTTTTTTCCCACTTCCCTTCTCAAAACATTTTCCCTCTCTCCCTCCCTCTCTCTCTCCCCCTCCGAGGAAAAACGATTTACTCGGCGTTGACCGAGCAAAGATTAAAAAAAAGGGAACGCGGCTGCCATCCAAGTATAATAACGCGCCATAAATCGACTCAAATTGCCTCCCCATCTGTGATTCATGGATTCCTTTGATGCTTACGGCCTGCGCTGATGCACTCACAGCCCGTGGGGAGGATCCCTGCGTGCAGAATGACCCCTATTCAAACCCGACTTTATATCGATTATTTTACCCGTTCACGATCATCGTGACTGTCGTGAATGAGGGGACAGGGATTATGTAATGATGGTGGGATTCTTCTGCGAAAAATAGTATTTCTCTGTTGTGCACCAAACTCATGTTGGAAAGCTTATTTTGCCGCACAAATGTAATGATATAATGGTGCAAAACATCTTTTAAATTTATAATGACACGGGTTCAAGAGAAATATTTTCTTTACACTTTAATTTTTAATATCTTTTCTTAATCAAATATATTTCAAAGTTACTCACACATCAAATTTTCTTAACCGTACAGATTACTTACAGCATATTTATCAATAAAAAATGGAAATAACATATGAATTTACCACACTTCGATTCTCGTTCAGTTACTTATCTTTCAGTTAATAATAAACACGTGATGACAAAGACTGTTTTGAAAAATATTTCCTTAGTTATGATTGAAAAACCATCGCACATCAAAACACTAAGAGAAAAGTTTATTTTTAAAGGCACGAAATTTAACGCAGCGAGCCTTAAAATTTCTGCGGACCAGTTAGGGTATGACGTCTTGAGAGAGTTCATCTCTTTTGTAAAAAATCCTCATGCCAATACGTTTAAAGAAATTCGACTCTCTATTATTCTCTAAATCCTTCCAAGTACATCTCTGGAACAGAGCAGATGTAGTTCAAATGAAGGCCTACGGCAATTAGAGGCGTGGGCCAAGTAAGAACCGTAAGTGGTGGACCTTCCTACAAGGAAATACCCCAATCCTTCTTCTTGCTTTTTGCTGTTACACCTGGCCATCTCTCAAACGCCACTCTTTACCTCCCACATTCCCTCGCTCTCTCTCTCTCTCACAATTTTTTGTTATAATTATTTATAATGAGTTTTAATGATTCATCAGGGCAAATAAAAACATTTTTGTAACACTTACAAAACAGGGGAGATTCTCACGGATATCGGTGTCAATGGAAAAGAGGGAGCATTTTCGCATTCATAGGCCTCCAATTAAAAATCATAGTCCCAAGCGAGGGGAAATCAGAGCAGAGTCTTCGTGGGCGGAAGAAAGGGATGGGAAAGGGGTGGGGGTGGTGCGCGGGGGCGGGAGATATAGGTGGCAGCGGCGTATTCGTGGTGGCCGTGTCGGCCGTAATTCACGGTCACACATGCGTTTGAGCTAAGCGGTTGGGGAGAGATGTCGCGGGGGAACAAGGAGAGACTTATAGGGTGAGGTAAGAGGATAGAAATAGGAATAGGTAAAGTAGACGCGAGTGCAATAGGGCGGAGCGAATGCTGCCAGCGATAGATGAGCTTCCGCCAGGGAAATGAGAGCGGCGATGAGCAATTTCTTTTTGACGACCCATTTATTTTATTCGGTGTAATGGATATTGAATTAAAATAATCGCCACAAAACCCAAAGACACGCCTCATTCCTACACTCAAATATCAGGGAACAACTGGATAATTACTACTCCAATCCAGTTCCATTTGGTTGATGGCCATTGTTTACGCCTGATTAATTACCTTTCACACATCATGAAATTCCAAAAAACACCATTTCTCAATGTAACTTATCTTTAACAATTAATAGTTCACATGAACCACGATCGTACTGATGAAAAATAAATTCTTTGGTATTTTATTTTGCTCCTCGTATTACACATGATACCAAATTGGGCTAAATGGGATTTCAACTTAGAAGATTTTCCATCCAACTCTATATACTTAGTACTCTGAGGGCAGGAACCGTCTCGCGAACTGTTGGCTACACGGAGAAACATGAATTACGCCGGTCCCACTCCTCCGGAGGCGTGTGCTCATCGGCCTCACCCTTCAGAACTGGAAGAACTTCGCCCATCGACCTTCATCATGGTTTTTCAAAAGGAGATCCTTCTATCTCCGTCATTCATTTGGAAATTTTTCAAATTTCTCAAAAAATTAAGTTATCTACCTAAAATATTCTATCTACCCTCGGCTTTAATATAATTTGCGAGTCCTCGTGCAGAAAGGAAGATTTATTGGTATTTCTTTTTACGAAGAATACACTCAACGAATCCTGCAGAAAATAGGAGTGGATTGGAGGGACAGGGGGCTAATTCGCAACCTGTGTATGTCTCAGACTGCTCAGGTGCGAGTGGGAAACGGAGAGGCCGGATGGACAGTGTTAGGAAGAGGTGTAAGGCAGGTTTGCCCATTATCACCGGTGCTGTTCAACGTATACGTGGAGGAAATGATTAAAGAGGCATGGGAAGAGTTGGAGGTGGGAATGAAAGTCGGCGAGGAATATGTAAAATCAAATCAGTTAGGTTTGCTGATGACTTAACTCTAGTTTTTAGTCAGCCAAGGGGTTGCAAGCAATGCTGAGTGAATTGGAGGTTCAGTGCGATAAATATGGGATGAGAAAGGTTGAGTAAGGTTGTTCAGAGAAGACCCGTAAAAACTTTGATATGGAGTGTAGACGTAGATTGGAGGCTTTTGAAATGTGGGTGTGGAGAAGAATGGAGAATGTGAAATGGGCCGAAAGGAAAACAAATGATGAAGTACTAAATATGGTGGGCGAGGAGAGGGGTTTGTTGGGAAAAATCATAAGGAGGCAGTTAAAATGGATTAAGGGCGTATTGATCAGGAGTTAGATGTTGAAGACTGTAAAAGAGGGGAGAATATTCGGTAAACGAGGAAAGGGCAGGAACAGGATAGGGGTGTTGGACGGGATGAAGGGAGGAAGGAAGTCCACCGAGATAAAGAGGGATTTGTCGTGGAGTAGGTTGTTGGGTTATCTTTTGTTAGGAGTCACAAAATAATTATGTCGTAGTTGTGTCCATCCAAAACCTACTTTAACCGGTAGATTACTTTATAATAAAACCACTCTTAAGATTAACGAATAGAAACCCGGAATTGCAAACCGAACGGTATTAGGGTTAACCTTGTGAAATTTATCCATGATGGAAAGGAGACAAACCATGCAAATTTCACTTGAATAGAGATTTATGCATAGTTTGTCTCCTTTCCAAAACCGGAATTGCAGGTTGTAATAATATGTACCTAAATACAAGTTGTTATAATATTCGAGATTTCATCATTTATATCCGAGAAAAATTGGGGAATTTAGGATTCCTTAAATGAAGCGGATGAAGGTGACTGGGATGGAACTAGTGGGAAATAAAAGTGATGGAGGAGAATGAGGAAGAAACGCAAAAGTATCATCCAATAAAAAAGAAAATAAGAAAAACGCACGGCGTGCTGGATCTAGCGCTTGACCTTAATATACACGATGCAACGTTTAATTAACTTTAATTCTTTTATTTTGCATGCGTGGGTCATAGAAGGGCACCGGTATTGTGGAGGGGGGAATAATGATATGCAAAAAGAAAGACTAATAAACACAAAATTAGACTAAAAATAGAACAGGGGGATAAATGGAGAGTGAGTTGCGTGAACCTTTTAGTAATTGGGATCAGGACGTGGGGAGGTATTTTTTTAAAATTACCAATTGAGAAATAATTGCATGAATGGAGGCATCCACTGATCTTGATATGCATGAATATTCAGTGTTCATGGTTGCAAACGCAATGCAGGACACTGGTCAGTTGACCTTCATGAGAAGTGAAGTCTTTCTATGCTCCGTGGCAAACTTACTGAGGATGGAAAAAAATCTCTTCGAGGAAAGGATCTCGGCGCAGCAACTGAACATTGGTGAGTGTTTAACACCATGAGGAGGGCATGAGGTTAGAGTGGTGGCTGGTGGAGGGTGTAGTTGGCGTCCGAGGAGGAAGCGGGGGAGGGGTAAAGGCGAAGGGGGCAGACAGACAGAAGGAGATGGCTGCCCCGGCGGCGAGGGTGCGTACCCGCCCCCCTGGCTCCTCCACTCGCCCCTCTCCGCGGCTGGCGGTGAAGGATTCCCTGGCGGCACTGCCGGGAAGAGAGCGAGGCATGCTGGGAACCAGGTTTGCAATGAGGGTGGGGTCTTCTTAAGTAGCTCTTATTTATAGTCCCCGTTCCAGTGCATCAGCGGGACGAAACAACCCAATGGACGGAAAATGGTAGGCATCCAACCCCCTCTTTCTCCCTCTGACCCCCGCCCTTCGCGTCGGTGTTGTTGCAGGCGCCCTCCCCCCGCAGGGTGACCCCCGCTCCCCTCCCCGAGAACCTTCCACGAACACTCCTTCACAACTACCCCCGCCCCCCCCCCCCGGGAATACTTGAGCCTCCGCACTTCGGGCAGATATAAATACCTGAAGGGCGCCCATCGAGGGATCCCTCCCAATCGCTTCCGACGCCCCTCAAACCCCGTTTATCAATCGCCACTCCCTTTAAAATGATACGCACCGTTTCCAAGGGTACCCCGAGCTTCAAACGAGATCCCTTTCTCTTTCCGCGGTCAGGTTTCTAGCACGTCCCCCATCATAAGTATATGTGTGTGCTATACATATATATGTATATGTGTATATATAAATATAAGAAAAACCATAAACACAGTAATCAACCCGAAGGTCGGTTTGGTAGGGGATGGTAGAGTTCACCCAGTACTAAGCCCGAGACGGCGTGTGAAATTCACTCATCAAGGTAACAAGGGGGCCAATTCCTTTCCCTGTGCCGGTTATGGTTTCCCAGGAAGATCTGGTACCCGAAAACTCAACTAGCTTGGGTGGAGTTGCAGGTGCCCAGAGTGCCTCGTCCCGGGCCCAAAGTGCCCCGGGAATCGAACCCGGGACCCTCCAGTCAGTAGTCCAACGCTCTACCCACTAGACCACCGCGACCCACATATGTATTTCCATATTTGTTATATATGTCTGTGTGTGTGTGTATTTGTATGTATAAGTATGTGTTTGTGTGTGAAAAGAGTTTAGAACAACTACTTACTGAAACTCTCCCAGCTACAGCTGAAAATAGCAACCCTCAGATTAGTTGTATCTTCAAAGAAACGACACGGGACGGAAAAAGGCACGTGGGATCATTTTCTTTGCTGAACTATAAGGGCGAATTCCCCGCTATTATAGGATGATGCAATCAAATGGAAGGAACGTCACGCCACACATTATTTACATTGCGTTATTTAAGCAGTCATGACTCAATTATCTCCAAAGTACGCCATTAGAAAATAAAAATGATAGTTTGTAGGTTTGCAAAAAGAGTGATAAATCAAAAATTTAACTTGGAAAGTATACGCTTTAGTATGACAATTAATGTAGCCAATGAGGGTCTGAGGATCATCAGCCAGATGGGAGAAGTAAAAGGGGCATTGAAGTGTCGACATTGAGTCAAGCGAAGAATTGTTGGCAAACGAAGGAAACACTTAAGGCAGTACACTTATATGGGCGTAGGGAAACGTTCAGTTGGGGAATATTTCTAAAATTTGTTTGCTTCCCAGGAGGTGTGAGACGTATCAGCAATCAGGGAAGTTTGGAAGAAATAGAAATAAGATCTCACAGAAAATTGTGAATGTTAAATATAAAGAACGTTTGTGATAAACTAATGAAGAGATTCTCTGAAGACTGGACGAAGAGAGGCCTCTGGATAACTCAGACAAGATACAATACGGGACAGACTACTTGTACAGGGTACATTATTGGACGCAGTAGTTTTTCTGAAGTTTATCTTTGAGAAAGAAATGGAAGAATGGGCTTTTAGAAGAAGGCGAAGGATGAAATCCGCGAAGGTGAACGAAAATGCAAATGCAGAGTTAATGTATTCGCAGGCAAGAAGAGACCCTACAAAGTGGTCTCAGGGTCGATGATAATGGTGCTTCCTTATGAAGATCGCGAGATTTTAATTCAAGGAAAATAATAACTTGCATCGGTGTAACTAACCGCGTAATAATGGCTTCAACATCATGAGAGCCGTATGGGAAACACTAAGGTGGGCAATTTCTAACCCATTATTCGTGGTAATCCCTGTGTCTAGAGATACGAATAATGTGATGTTAATGTTCATTAGCCATAGGTACGTGGTAATAATACTATGTAATTGCACGTAATCAGTTGATATTCATTAGAGATTCCTGCAATACAATGAAAGACTGAATATGACCAAAACTATATCGGAGTGATTTAGACAAAATGGAGGACTTTATTCTTGAAATATCGCATCCTATTATAAGAGACTGTTTTAGCCGTTACTTTGTGGAATTTTTCCATCGTAAAGAAAGAAAGAAAACACGGCAATTCCACATTTACACTTTTATTAGACGACCATGGTTATCCCATTGTCTGCTAATTTAATTTCCCAGTTGGATTTGGTTAAAAATTTAACAGAATATTTGGATAAAGGTTTAATACACTGCTAATTACCCTACTATACCTCCCAGCGTTAATTAAAGTTTCTAAGCACCAAGGATCCACTAATGTTACGCTAAATTAATTTTCACACAGTATTTGCGAACCCAATTTTTGAAAGAAGGGAGGAATGCATTGCAACCAAATAGAATCAGGATAGAGATTTCATTAGTGTGCACAACCTTTTAAACCGCAACCATAACGATATCACGAAAATTTCAACAAAATTGCATGGCAGGACAAACATAAATTATACTCTTTGTAATTCACGATTTCTCATGTCACTTCCCCTGCAATGCCATCCAGTAAATACTCCAACATCGTGAAACCACCTGGAGAGAATTTCATAGAACCGTCATGTATATATCATTCAAAGAACGTGCAACGTTCCTGAAAGACTTCGGGAACGATAATGGGCTCCGTGAAGACATCTCGAACTTCAAATCACGACAACTTCGAATCAAGCCCGAAGAAGAAAAGGAGGGTACACTCAGCCGCCGTAAATGGCCTTACTGTCGTCCGCACTTGTCACTATAGTGATTCACTGCGGGTGATCCCAGTTTAAATGCTTAATGTGAACCGTGACACTAGAATTTCCAAAAGGATTTATTGAGGTGGTGCATACAAACATTAAGTTTAGCGAAAAATATCTCAAGTAATCTCACTCGAGTTATTTCTGAAAGTCTTAATGGCTATGAAATAACGCATCAATTGTCATTTAACTCATAAAAGGGATTTCGTACGCAATGTACAGCTCATTGCATGCGACATTTTTTCATTATTGAGACTAGAAGTTATACTGGCTATTATGCAAGCATCAACTGCATAGTCGAAATGTATTCGTCGGATTTAATTGCATTGGCTGGAGCGTAGGCGTTTTTAATGTGATTATTTTACATAAGACTTGTGTCTTCAGTATATCCACTTATTTCTGAAATTATGGTATCTTAAGTAGCCCCACCTAAATTTTTGAATGATAAAAATCCTCTTTAGTATTAGCTGCAAATTGCTTTCTGTATTTCGCAGTTCAACGAACATTATCGCGGCAAACAACATGGTTTTGTTAATTAAATTGACAGCAAAAAGAGAAAACATCGTGGTAATGTGATCGAGCAAAACACTATAGATGACCTAATTAAAAGGGGTGAGGGGTGTCATGTCTTCAAAATACGCAAACTCCATTTCCTATAAAAGTTTAGGATAAATTGCCACGTACAACCCTTACTAAGACCATAGGAATTACTTTTATTTTGGAATAAAGGAAATATATATTCAGGCTGAACTTAATATTTTGATATAATTTATTTTGAAAATTTTTTCCTTTAAACAAAACTAAAGGAAGAGGGATTGAATGGCCTTGAAATTAGACGTAGTTATCTAGTACTAACAAGCAATGGCATAGGCACCCAGAGTATGCGTAAACCCGTTAATTCTCGAATTACTGCGGGCGATTTCAGAATCTAGAACGTCCACTTAACAGAAAATATCTCCGACCATGCAGCAGCTACCAACATAAAAGAAGAGCAGGTCTTTGAAGATAACAGACCCTCGATTAGGAGGAAAGAATTCGTCATTGGAGGTTTTTCGTCGAAGCTGGTCGCGGGATGGCAAGCCTAAAACATTCCAAAGTGGTGTGCCACGGTTATGCCTAAATGGCCCACGGAGTACAGCAGCTCCGAGGCGGAAGAAACGTCAGCGAAACCAAATGACGAGGAAAGGAGAAATCCCAGCGCGTGCGTGGCTCCGGAACCGACCGAAACCACGCACAACCCTCCACCAGAGAGTGGGATGGAATGATAAATCCCCGGAGACAAATTTAAAGAGGCGTTTTAAGGATTTAAGGGATTGGGTCTCACGTTTGCCTCCTCTTCCTCATTTCACGGTCTACCCAAGGGTTACTTCCTTCGCGCGCACCCCTCCCCCACCCCTTTCCCTATCGCAAGGGTGGACAGGTGCTACACGACGCCCCCTCACCCCCGCGCACGGGCCGCGCGAAATTAATGAGAGGGGTGGGCTGTTTGTTGGAGCGGGGAGGCGGCTAGGGACAGAAATAACGCGCTCATTGGACCGCGAGGGGCTAAGGAGGGCAGAGATTAATTGGCCCGGGGGAGAGAGGCAGGGGTGGGCGGGCCACGACGGAGTTACTCCTTCGAGGGCCCATTCGGGGGGCGCCGATGAGACGGCGTGCGGCCCAGGAGCAAGTGAACGAGAGGGGAGCGCAATATCTCGCCCGCACACACACATTCTGAAATTTAAACCAAACTGGAGTATCGGAATAGGTGTCCTTAATTTTAGGAAAATCCGCTTTCCTACTCGATTAAATTCCTAGGGTGCACATTGACAAGTGCCTGGAATTGCACCACCTCGAGAGAGAAGAATACTCGGGCATCCAGCTGCACCTTCCATGAGATATCCAGACTGCACATCCACCGCTCGCGGAGGCGAAGCGAAATAATCTCAATTTCGCCTCGGTAAATGAGAAGGATCGCTTTTACAGAGCGAATGGGACTCCCCTCAGGACCAGATCGCAAAGAAAAAGAAATCGGTTGAGCAGGGAAATAACAAGAGACCACCGCCTCCCCCGACTCGAATCCCAGCCAGACTCCCAGGTGCAGGAGCGCAGGGGAAGGATACACGCACGTTATCTGTGCGTGCGTAAATGGTGTGTGCGTGCATGGACCGAAGCCGACGAGATTTACGAGGTCTGGCTGATTGGCCGACTTCCCCAGTGGCGTCACCCCGCCACCGCTCCCGTAACCCCCGCCCCGGCACCACCCCCTGCACCGCCCAACCCCACCCGATACTCACTTGAGCGCACTCCACGCCCCATCAGTGGTACCTTCCCACCCCCCTTCCCGGCCGAGATCTCATTAAACAGGGAACGAGAGAGAGGATGACAAGGGGGTGCTCGCATTCCGTCCCTGGTGTCAAGTAGAAGTCGCAGGCGATCAAATGAACACGCGCCTGTCCACTGCCCGCTAATCTCTACGTGCAAATCTCTAAGCAGTCCTTCCCAGCAACGATATGTTTTTGGTGTTTTTATGACATTGATAAAGCTCCTATGGTATATCGAGCAATTTAGTAATCCGATTGAGAGCAGCCCCACGGAAATTGACAAAATTATTCTCCCAAATATGAATTCACAGAATGATACACATTAATATACATCGGGAAAAAAATTGTTGACCCAAATTGGAATGTTAAAAATTGTGGGTAATTAACGTAGCTTTCTTTTCACAATTTCTATGCGTTCTATCATTCCTACATTTATTGCAATGTCCTTAATTGATTATTTCCCAATTTGTGTACAGTGTATTGTAAATTTTCGCAGCGATTCAATTACGCGGATGTGGATGCAGAAAGGATGTAGATGTAGAAATGTTCAGAACAAACGATTTTAACGATGACACTAAGGAAATTATAGTGACCCCAAAGTATTTAGGTAGATCATACCACAAAGATAAAATAAGGGAGATAGATTCCAGTACGGATAGGTACAAATACTCATTCTATCCCCGAACAATCAAGAATCATAATAGTAAGAAACCGAAGTCATTTTAGAAATATTAAAAACAATTAATTTACAGTGTTGGAGCAAAATTATACATTGCAAATATATCAGGTATATTTGCAGGTGTATTGGATATTAGTTGGTAGTTTGTATGTGGGGTTCTTGCATGTTTTGTTTTGTGTGGGGTTCAACATGTTTTGTTTGTGGATTGCATAAGTTTATGGCTTTAACATATTTAACATACTTTTTTCCTTAATTACGGGTGCCCTTGCGGTGGCTTGCATTGTTGATGTACAGTTGATCTAGATGTAGAGATGTAGATCTCTTCTATGGAGTGTCTTCAGGAGCAAAGTGCGAATAATTTGACCCTCGCTGCCACGCGAGAGGAAACGTTGAGAGGAAAAATGGTGCACACCCAGTTCGTCCCGAGAGCCGGCATATCCGTGTCAAATCTCTGGACAAATTATACTTGTGCCTGTATTGATCACTACAATGAACATTCGTTTTTGGAAAAGTATGAAAACAGAGTTGAAATAATTATTGTAGAAGGAGCCCAAGAATATGAAGTTCATTTAGATGAAAATTTTAGTCAGCGATAGAATAACTTCGAAAATTGTACGTACAGGTTTACGTTGCGATCACAATGTCGGAGTTTTCTCACTCAATATAATTCAGAAACTGCGGAATGATGCTCGCAGTGTCCGGTGTTAGACCACGCTAAGCACACCCCGAATTTGGGTTTGAGAGGTGACTATATGAATATATCATCTGGTACTGAGCTCCATTTGTAATTCACGTATCATGTTGGCGAGGGCTTGGTGGGCAGTTAATATTTCTGCGCCTCCTGTGGCTATCCAAGATCATTGATCCCGAACAACCACGCAGCTTGAGAGAAGTTGAGCGTTTCTAAAAGCGTCAACTGGATGCGAACCTGAGCCCTTTTGAAAGGAAATATAGTTATAGTTCCAAAAATTATACGAGAAATGCAAACATTATGCGAGAAATGCAAACACGAAAAGTTTTACTGGACGTCACTATCTAGAGAGAATATTTGGGGAATTGCGCCGAATCATTGTGACCATAGATAAAGAGATAGCGCTTAATGACAAGAGTATTTGTTTAGTAATGTCATTGGTCCATTACGCCTAACTTAATACCGTAAAATGAATGCTCACGGCAATTGAACGATTTGACTGATACCTAAAAATTATTTTTAAAAAGTCATACGAACACGTTTTATAGAGTAATTTATTGATTGAACTAGATTTAATATAATTTATGGAAATGCATTTGGAAAGAATTTGTGGAACTCATGCACAGCGTTTTTCTTAAAAGTCTTTTTCACAACCATTACACACGTATGCAAAGAGAGGTAATTATAACTCTGAGACTAATACCATGATTTGACAATTATGAAAAATTTGAGGTTTAAATCTTAATATTACATTGTGTCCACGCTTTAACAAAAATGTATGGCAGGTGTCCACAGTCAAGGCATGTCGTACATTTTTATTATTTGTTTTTCCTCTTTTTATTCCTACGTGTATGTACTTACTTTTCACTCTAAATTAATAATTAATCACTAATTAAACCTACATTCATAGGGATTTGAAATGGTGACCATGCACTGCTATTCTAATCCGTATCTTTAACAATGGCCATTTCCACGCAGATATTTGGGAATTAAAATACACATACAGAATCAGACAATCGGATAATACATATTTAAAGAAAATTGCGTGCAGTCGTAAAGGCAGGAAGTTCAGAAGAAATGCAGTCACTAACTAGAAGAGAACGGAGACCCGTTTCCTTCTTTAAGACTACTGATGGCCAAGTGTGGTGAAGCATTACCTGCACGTTGCGACCTTCTTGTAGAGAGGACATCTAAGAATTTGAAAACACTTGGAAAAAATAAATGGATCGAGTCAAGTAGAAAAATAATAGTGAAGTATATTAGTCGTTGCGAAAAGAGGGCGAAACTGCTAGGGGAGGGTTTGAGGAAAGTAAGGAGATGGATAAATTTCGTGGCAAATAAAACAAAGGAGAAATGCGATAGAGTGGGCAGCGGAGTGGTGGGTCACGTTGAAGGGTAGGAGGAAGGGAGGAGGAAAAGGACCTCCAATTCAGAGCCCGACCAATCAATTGCAGCCATCTCCCACCTCATCCCTCCCCCGTCACCCCATCCCCATTATGACCTCCAACGCATTCGCCCTCCCGACGCAGCCGGGAACATATAAGAGGTCATTTAATTGGCTGCGCGCTGTAAAGTTTATGTGCACGTGAGAAATTCGGGGAAGGAAGAGTCGGGGAAAGTTAACGAAGAACGTAAAAAGGAATAAAACTCTCAAAAAAAGAAATAACGTTGGGCTTTATTGCTATCAATTCTTCCGTTTTCCGTGCTAAAGGGTGATAATCTATATAACACAGGGCTATAAACCCTGTAGTAACTCCCGGTAGGGAAACACCTGGGGCTCAGCAACAGGAATTGAGGAAATGCGCGTCCCCGTTTGAACGCCATCTAATACAAATCATCCCATTACAAGCTAATGAAATAATATTTCGGCAAATTCAGCTAACTCTTTCCTTAAAAAAATGAGAAAAATGTCGGGCGGAATCGGCTCGTCGAGAACCACATAAAATTCAATACGACTTGGAATAAAAATTCCGTCGGAACTGGTACATATTAATTATAAGAACTTCAAATTCGTATCACGTAGGGCTCGTGCGTAAAATAGAAATGCATAGACGATGCTTGCTGCATTAATAAGGGAGACTACAATTCGAGACGAGCGAATAGAGTGCTCGTGATATCACGCACGCTATCCACGCTTCCATTCCGCCAATCTCGAGCCACATCAACTCTTATTCGGTTGCCTTTCTCCATATGAAGCTTACGTTCTCTTTCCTTTTTCATGCCCACAGCATTTCTACGAAAAAACGTCATTTCCATATCAAGCAAAACGAAATAAATACGTTCCACTTGACTAATCTACGAGATTCTATTTACTTCAAAGTTATGCTTCGCACATTTTCAGAATTTTATTCCTTAATCATGTTGTTCATCACACAAATCGCTTTTGCTATTGTGTCATTATTTAAATACATACGTAATATCTTGACTAGCTAGCTACACAAAAGCGTCACCATTCGTACATCTGAACTAATCAACTTCCACCCATTTTGATTCTCACCTATATTAGCTGTTTTCATGCCTTCGGTAAAATTTTCTCGAAAGGGAACTAACAAAGTTACTTGTGATAAGGGATGATCCTGGGGTACTCCTCTCCCATCATTCCTAATAAATGTTATTACCAATAGTCTATGGACAAAGGTAGGCTTTTGATGAACTCTTGGACTACTTTATTCCTAACCCCTAACTAACGTGAGACAAAATACCCTTAAACCTACACCAAATATCACAATAACACATTATTTAGCCCTTCATATTTTCCACCTCCATTTCTTCCATCCAAAATGTCTTTTCTTTCTCTCCCTCTACCTCGCTTTTCCAGCATCTACCCCTCTATTAGTCTTCAGAATCCCATTATCTTTCAGTATCTCTTGCATCCACATGTTCCGCCTTCTAATTTCTCCCAACAGCTGTCTATTTTCCCCTTCCATGTCTAGAACTTCATCTTGGTTTTCTTGTCGACCATTTTGTCCATTCTTCTCCACACCCACATCTCGAAGGCCTCCAATCTACGCTCGCTATTGCCTCAACTACCTAGTTTTTGAACCATATATAACTTCACTCGTAAAAGCTTCTTTACCTAACAAAATCCTTTTTTAATTTCCCCCCCCAACTCTCCCCACCCTCTTCTACGCTTAATAACTCTTCCCAAATAGGTGAAGTGTTTTTACATATTCCAGCCTATGTCCTCTAGCTTTAATGTTTATCTTAGTCTAAATCTTTCTTGAGAATCTGATTACCTTCGTATTCTTACGATTAATTCTATTTCCATGCCTATCACACAGGTTCTGCGAAGCATTTAGTAATGAGTTAGTCCATTTGGCTTACGGGCTAACTAATACTTGATCATCCGCAAAATCCTATTAAAAGAGTTCCCCACCTATTTTTGCTTCCCGAACCCTTCCAGAGTCCTTCCCAAACCTATCTTACCATTTCCTCCGCACATAGGTATTTTAAAAAGGACAGGTGATAATAAACATCCAGGCCTAACTCCGATGCTCAGCACCACCCATTCCGACTCCCAATTCGCTACCCGCACCTGTACAGTCTGAGACATGTACACGTTCCGGATGCGCCGCCTATATCTCCAATCTAATCGTATATGTAATTCTCGTTAGAACAAGTAGTTAAATCACCCAAACGAGGTAACAGCACACTCAATATATTCGTGACTAATTCCCCGGAGATGATTACGAACGAACGTGGTCATAACGGAGGGCATTAGCGATCACATACCTGTTTGTATAAATGAAAACTATGTCTGCAAATGCCATTAAGAAAGGCTTAAAATATATATATTCAATAAAAGGAACTTTAATGAACTTCGGGAGAAATTAAAACACGAACTGCTATCATTCAAGCTGAAAACTCACAGCGCTGACACAGGACACACTAGGAACACGTTTTATAAATATTATACGCGAGCAGTTAGAGAAGTTTATGCCATACAGGTTGAGACACGATAATAAGGGACCGAGTACTAGAGAGAATTAAGATTGTTATTAAGGAGAAAAAGAAAAATTCACTCAAATTTAAAAAATATTTTATAATGTTCAAATTCCAATTACCTGGTACCCTAAAATCGCACTTCATAAGCCCTCTTGGCTGTTTGCGGGGTAGTTAACCAACATACAAATACATCCTATTTATTGTCCCCCGACTACTACTTTATATATTTGTAGTTCCCTTCTGCTTTCACCATCACAGTTATTAATCAGAAGGTTTGTTTGTTGAGTGAGGGCAGAGATCACTTAGAACTAAGACCTACGGCGTTTCAAAATCAATCGTCTGGGAATTTTCTACCCAGTGATCTCATTGTTGCTATTGCATCAAAGGTACCTATCCTTTTTCAAAACTCAAACCGATTTCCCACGAACAATTCGCTCTATTCTCCATCGTTTTTTTAATGATCCTAAGTAATACCTTTTTCGCGTGCGAAATCAAACTTTAATTCAATATTACTCAAACACTGTTGCTTTTCCTTTTTTGGAATGGGTATCGATATTGATAAAACGAAGTCTTTCGGTCAAATTCCTCCCTCATTAATGCTTTGAAAGGGCCTATAAAAAGGAAAGGTACACTTCTAGGCAGACAATGGTACAGTTCATCCATATAAGGTAAGATAAGGTTTTGAGGGTTCCCAAACGCTTGTTGTCTCCTACGTGTCACGACGAATTCCTCTTGTTTACCTTAAAAAATTTCCTTTCTTATATCTACAAACTTATATGTGTATTCATGTTGTTTTGAAAGCTTACATCTCCGTTTTACGTTTATATTTCGATACACAATTCAATTTTCATTACACTCATACAATCGCGATATACATTTAATTCAATCGCGTCATATCACTTCCGGCTCTTTTCTATTCAGCTCAGCTTCAGTACCTCAACACCTATTTGCAACATGTTTTGATGGAAGGGAAGTATTTAATTACTGTTGTATTACTTCGTATATTTTGAATTCAAGCTTCGCTGCAGTTCATCCACGATTCCTACCAACAAGTTTGGTATTTCAATATGCACGCAATTACCGAAGGATAAGACAGGGAACAACTAAGCGGATACGGATAATCAAATTTCTACACGAAGATTGAATACGTGGTGTTATTTAACTCTAAACCTGAAAATCATATGTGTATTTCAGATTTTATGACGTGGGAGAAATCGATAAAATAGTAATTACAACTAGTAAATATTCTTTCTCTCGAACGATGTCTTTTAGGCAAAAATGCGAAATCATTACTACTGTGAGCACCCGCGCATTATCGGATGCAGTAACTAGGTTTGCTGTGGTTAACCGCTTTTGATGAAGCGTCCAAAGTCCGCTGTGGGAATCGTTTCTTTGCTTCCCTTTTCTCTTACTCAGTGCTTTACGTCAACATTAAGTTGTTTTTCCAATTTTCACGCTACCTTTGTAGCAGAAAACAAAAATGTCCCACACACCTTCCAGAGAGAAAATCACTCCTTGTGAATCGTTCTTTCCTTTGCGTAGAGTAAAATTCCTTAATCGGTTAAGGACTTCGATGTAAATATTGCTTTTACATCACTAATAACATTATAAACTTGCAAGAAATAGAAATAAAGAATGTTGTGCAACTGTTGCACATTAACGCAAACGAAACTATTTTAACAACTTTGTTTGACGTGGCAAGAAAGCTACAACAGTATATATTTTAATCGAGAATTATAGAACTTGAAAAATCCATACATATTACAGATACTTATAAATGTAGAATGAACAAAAGTCGAATTACATGATAAATGAAACGCTCAGAACGAAATTGTTATTAAAGGTTACCAGTCCTCTAAAAGTACTTACTCGCAAAATTAACTATTTTGCCAAATATTATTTATCCAGGTTGCACAGCCCTCCTACTATATTTTAGATAGCTTAAGTACTCATAAGCAGTTTCCCTCGTCAACATGGCATCGGTTCAAACTAGTCTTGAAAACTTAACTAATGCATTTTAGCTGTTGACATTCCTATTTATTTCCATGGTTAAAGTTATATGACTCCTAAATTAGCTCATCATATTTTTTTCGCAACATAGAAAATGATCCCTGTATGCTTTATGAGTAAATATCTCCTTCCACAAAAATTTAGAATTTATTTGTTTGGTATGAACTAATCGCACGCATATAGTATGCCTTTCCAAAATCCTGACTTCCTCCCGCTATCCAAGCTTATCTTGAGTTTTTACTTTAACTGCATCTTTCAATGTAAGGAATGACTGTAAAACCTTTGTTAGCTAGTCGACTTAACTTTTATCATAAAATAGCTAAACGATTAGTCGTTGAAATTTTTACTGTGGAGAGGAAAATTTTAAAGAGGCAGTGGGACAGGCATCCCATTTTCCTCCCATGAAAATGTTGAGGCGATCAACATGACCTTAACTAACCCCAGGATCCGCAGATCTATTAGATTTTTTATTTCCATGCCTACATATATAATAATAAGCCGCCATCAGCGCCGCCTTCCCGGACATCAGTCGATAAAAGAATAAAAAGAAAAACGCTTAAGTCCGAAATTAATGTTTTGGCAGAATTTCAGTGATGAATAACGAAAAGTGGTGCACCACTCATTATTAAATATATAAAAAGAAAACAAATAATTCATGACATGGTCAAAAACACGGTTCGATTATCTCCAAACATACAGGGATCAAATTCAAATGCTGAAACACGTATCGTACTGCTCAAACGCTACAAAGTTGTATTAACTTTCAACACCTATGGCAGATCCATCATGGAAGGTCCTATTATATTATTCCCAAAATTCAATAGTTCTTCGTACGTCGTTTAATAAATTATATCAGTGATTAAAATATGATTGGATATTATTATATATTTGTCGTGGTGGAAGGGCTTGTGTGTTCCGATGACCCCTAGAGCTGTGCTGGCGGGAGTAATGATAATTACTCCTGGAAGGGTCACCCATGCCAGATAGGTCGAAGGTTAGGAGCCAGACGAAAGGTAGTCCACGCAGCGTCTGTTCCTCAGTGAGGCGGCTGCAATGGCGTCTGACCCCAGTGGGGCGGCCATTAAGTGATGGTGTCACGTTAAAAACACTATTGAGGAAGGCAACGGGAAACCACCTCAATTATGATTCCCAAGAATATTATGATGGGCACTATAGATAATATGAGTCCTGGCAACTACGGGACACGGCCCAAGAGGCCGTGTGTCGTGCCCGGCAGCGGAAGAGGCAAGGCTTCCGCGGTCGTCATCCCACGAAACCCTTGCGGGGAAGGAATAACTTCAGCAGGACAGAAGACTCAGAAGAAGGCGAAAGTAGTTAGAATAGGAACCTGGAACGTCAGGACAATGTTGAGGAGAGGAAAATTAGAAAATATTAAGCGAGAGATGGAAAGAGGTAACATAGATGTTTTAGGCCTCTGCGAGGTGAGATGGAAGGATAGCGGGGATTACTGGAGTGACAATTATAGAGTAATATACAGCGGCGGGGATGAGAGCCAACGAGGGGTTGCCGTAATTTTAAATAAAGGGGTAGGAAGAAGCGTAGTCAACATAGAGCAAGCGACAGATAGAATTTTACTCGTAGAGATTAAAGCAGAGCCGACGAACTTGGTCATTATTCAGGTATACATGCCACCGAGCAACCACAAGGAGGAAGAAGTCGATAGGATGTATGATGAGTTAGAGGATATCATCGCGAGTGTTCCTGCAGGGAAACATTTGATAGTGATGGGGGATTGGAATGCGACGGTAGGCGAAAGAAGAGATGGTGGTGAGGTGGGGGACTATGGGTTAGGCACGAGGAATGAACGCGGGGAGAAAGCAATTGAATTCTGCAGGAGACAGGGGTTAGTCATCACTAACACATGGTTTAGACACCACAAAAGGCGTAGGTATACATGGAAAATGCCAGGTGACTCAGAAAGGTATCAGTTAGATTATATTATGGTTAGGCACAGGTTTAGGAACAGTGTGATAAATTCGCACAGTTTCCCAGGAGCGGATGCGGACTCTGACCACAATTTAGTTGTTATGAAATGTAATGTTCGTTTCAAGAAGATAAGGCAAGGGCGGCGGGTTAAAAAATGGAATTTAGAAGCAGTAAATGAATTAACGAGGAAGGAGTATCAGGAGGCTGTAGAGAAAATGATGGATGACGGTAAAGAACTGAGTGCTATCGAAGAAAAATGGGAATGTATCAAGAAAGGGATATTGGAAGCCGCTAAAGACACTATAGGAACCGTTAACGGGAAAAGGATAAGGAAACCATGGGTAACGGATGAGATGATTGCAAAGATGGATGAGAGAAGAAGATGGAAAAATGTAAACACAGAGTTAGGCAAAATGAAGTACAAAGAGTTAAACAATAAATTGAGAAGGGCCACAAATAAAGCAAAAGAAGAATGGTGGAAAACGCAATGCGAGGATATGGAAAGTTTACAGAAGAAGGGTGAAATTGGTGCTCTATACAGCAAGGTTAAGTTATTATCGGGAAGTAAGAAGGCAAGAGCTGTGCTAACAGTTAAAGATAAATGGGGTAAGATAATAGTTGAACCAGGAAAAATCCAAGAGAGATGGAAGGAATATATAGAAACACTGTATGGTAAAGAACTTAGGCCGACAAGGTTAGACATAGAAAAGGAACATGACGTAGAAGAAGATAGCTTAGGTCCAGGCATACTCGACGATGAAATAGAAAGGGCATTAAAGGAGATGAAAGCAAATAAGGCTGTGGGGCTGGACAATATTCCTGTAGAAATGTTGAAATGGTTAGGGAAAGGTGGGAAAAAGGCCATATATGGACTGATTCGTAGTATCTATGAGGAAGGAACCTGGCCGGAAGATTTTGTGAGATCGGTGTTAGTTCCTATTCCAAAAAAGGCAAAGGCTTCGTCATGTGAGGATTACAGAACAATAAGTTTGATATCCCACGCAGCTAAAGTTATTCTCAGGATCATCAACAAAAGGATAGAGAGTAAGGCAAATGATTACTTAGGGGATGATCAGTTTGGGTTCAGGAAAGGAAGAGGTACGCGTGATGCCATTGCAGTAATGAGATCACTAGTCGAGAGGAATATAGAATACAATCAGGACGTTTTTGCCTGTTTTGTAGATTTCGAAAAAGCGTTTGATAGAGTGAATTGGGAAAAATTAATGCGTGTATTGCAGAAAATAGGAATGGATTGGAGGGACAGGAGACTGATCCGCAACCTGTACATGTCCCAGACTGCTCAGGTGCGAGTGGGGAACGGAGAGTCTGGATGGGCAGTGTTAGGAAGAGGTGTAAGGCGGGTTGCCCATTGTCACCGGTACTGTTCAACGTATATGTAGAGGAAATGATTAAAGAGACATGGGAAGAACTGGAGGTAGGAATGAAAGTCGGAGGGGAACTCGTGAAATCGGTTAGGTTTGCTGATGACCAAGCATTAGTTGCTCAGTCAGCCAAGGGGTTGCAAGCATTGTTGAGTGAATTGGAGGTTCAGTGCGATAAATATGGGATGAGAATCAATATTGATAAAACAAAGGTTATGCGATTTTCCAGAAAGAAAAAGGCTAAGCTAAATATTAAAATAGGCGGGGAAAGAATAGAGCAGGTAGAGCAGTTTACATATCTCGGAAGTGTTTTGGACCAATACGGTCAAAGTGGTAGGGACGTAAGGAGAAGAATTGCGCTAGGCAAGGAGGCTTTCTCAAGGAGGAGGGAGTTGATGACGGGGACGTTGAGTAGGGATGTTAAGACAAGACTCGTAAAAACTCTGATATGGAGCGTAGCTATGTACGGCGCGGAAACGTGGTCGCTGAAGCAGGAGGATAGACGTAGATTGGAGGCTTTTGAAATGTGGGTGTGGAGAAGAATGGAGAAGGTGAAATGGACCGAAAGGAAAACAAATGAGGAAGTACTGGAAATGGTGGGGGAGGAGAGGGGTTTGTTGAGAGAAATCCTATGGAGGCAGGAAAAATGGATGAAAGGCGTATTGAGCGGTAGTGGAATGTTGAAGAGGGTAATAGAGGGGAGAATGTTGGGCAAGCGAGGTAAGGGTAGGAACAGGATTGGGATGTTGGACGGGATGAAGGGAGGAAAGAAGTACACCGAGATGAAGTGGGACCTGATATAGATTAGTTTGCTAGGTGGGGAGTCACAAAATGTTTATTTGATAGTTGTGTCCATCCAAAAACCTACCTTAACCGGTAGATTACCTAATAATAATTATTATATATGATATATTATAATGATTGGATGGAATAATGAATGATTGCTTAGGCATTCCGAGGGTGTCCCCCTTCCAAAGCCGACTGAGTCTCGCGAGTGGTTGTGGGATTGGGAGGAAGGTGTGAGGCAAGAAGATGGCGCCTATACTTCCGGCCGCCTTACGACCCGAAGACCAAGGCGACCACCCCTGAACACATGCGCTCCCCTTGCCTGGGGAAGGTTTGGAGATGGAGCAAGGGGAGGTCGCTCTCATCGAGCACTTCCTCTAATTGAAGACCTCCGTCAGCCCGTAAATCGCGGTGGAGTCAAAGGAGAGACGGCGGAAATGGATCCAGGGTGCAACGCGGGAGGGATTCCGAGACCTTGGGTTGCCAATGGCAGATGGGGAGCGACGATGGGGAAGGTGGCAGACGCTCCTCCGCAAGGTCGCCTTACACAGGGGGGCATTAAAATTATGCCCTCGGAGAAGACGTTTATTCATGCTATATGTGACCCATTGGAGTTACGTGACGCTAACTAGCACAGTAAATTTCGTGTAGATCAAGCGTTGATATGTAGCAGTAACCTGATCGGTATATGTAGGGATGCCTAAATAAATAATGGTTTCTTTTTATATTTATAGCTAATGAATACTTACCACTTACACTGACAAAATCTGTAAGCTTTTTTGGAGAAGTTAAAACAATACAGTGCTCGAATAGATATGAATTAATTGCTATATTAGGTAAGGAAATGCTCAATATTGATCAAAAACGATTTCTAATCAATAGGTAACATCAAGGCATTGGAAGAGATATTAAATCATCATAAATCCATAAAAAAACATCCTTTTGAAATCTGTAAAAATTAATGGGAGAATGTCGCATTGCAAAATCTATCGCGGTTCAAATTCCCGACACAGAGCGGTAACTTTTTAATGTGGATTTCTTGCAATTCGAGTGCGCTTGATGGTAGGACGCCGCTCAAGTAAACCTCGACACATTTCACAGTTTCTGTGAAGGAAAAAAAGACATGACGCACGTAAAACCAATGAGAGAAGTTGCATTCATGGAATAGAGATATGAGAGCGACAATACCTGCCCAAGTAATTATGATGAAGAGGGAAAAATCTCATTCCCTTCACCAGCAGAAATATGGATGAAATTTCAGAAAATACAAGGGGCCGAATAAAAAGACATAAGTGACTGTTTCTCTTAATCACAGCCAGTTAGTCTAAAATTAAAAATACAAATATTATATCCGAGAAACTACATATTTGTGATGCATTTGTGTCTCACAATTGGGCCATGCTGTGTAATTATAAGGCGTGGGCGTCTAAGGGGTGGATACAATATTTCCCACGGGACGTAAACTAATATCAGGTTCTCCAGAAAATCAAATGTTCTAATAAAGATCCCCCTTTTACGGTTTGAAAACACTTAAAAACAAAACAATGCACACAAGCACACTAAAGTACATAATCCTATTGGTATGAATCGTATTAACCTGGAATATTTCGGAAAATGGGTCAATTCTGGCCTGCAGAAACCAGAGAATTCAATTCTTATTGTCACTGACTGGCTAGTTTCATTGCCCAGTTAGTTTTATGTGTAATGTAAAAACCCCTTTAGACCTCTTTGAAGCAATCAGAGGTACTGAAACAGAATTTGCCCTTTTTTTTACAATTTAAAGACTTCCCTCATGCGAATATTTTACAGTGAAACATGGTAATCAGTAAATAAATAAGTATATAAATAAATAAATAAGTATATAAATAAATAAATAAATAAATATATATATATATATATATACATGGGGAAGCGTGGGATTACTGACCTGAGAGCCCAGGTTCGATTACCGGGCAAGTCTCTCTGGGCACCTGCAGCTCCACCCAAGCCATGTGATTTTTCGGGTACCAAATCATCCTGGGAAACCATAACCGGCACAGGAAAAGGAACTGGCCCCCATATCTGACGTTAATTTCACACGACGTCGAGCTTAGTACTGAGTGAACTCTATCATCACCTACCAAACCGACCTTCGGGTTGCAGCAGTTAAAAATTCGACAACAGCACGCTGTTGAACTCGCGTTGACATAATAGCACTAGAACACGTCTCCATACTTCCGCTTCTCAAAATATTCTGGACGAATGCAAAGACCTCAAAACTGCGCATGCGTGTTGAGGGGGAATATAACTTGCACACGCCACCAGGAGTGCTTCTGAAGGCCAACTTGTTTGTGGTGTGGACCCGGGTTCGAATCCCAGGCAAGGCACTCTGGGTACCTGCAGCTCCACCCAAGCGATTGTGGTGTGTGATTTTTTTCGGGTACCAGATATTCCTGGGAAACCATAACCGGCACAGGGAAAGGAACTGACCCCCTACCCTGATGTGTGAATTTCACATGCCGTCGGGCTTAGTACTGGGTGAACTCTACCATCACCTAACAAACCGACCTTCGGGTTGAATATTGTGTTTATGGTATATGTATATGTATGTATATATATATATATATATATATATATATATTTATATACCTTTATAAGATCGTATGAATGCTTTTCTACTATCCTTTCCCCTTCTTGTGTCCCGTCTATTTTCTCCTTTGGTGGGTGAAACAGCTCCATAACGCCATCTCTCGGGCAATATGTATCGGAGCACTTTGGCGCTTTATAAGATCGCAGATTTCAGGGTAAATCAGGTTTCCCTATTAGCTCAACTGGTAGAGCATCCGCCCGGAAAGTGGAAGGTCCGTGGTTCAAATCCCGGATAGGGAAATATTTTTACTTTCCTGATCTGCTCAAAAACCGCCTTCCCCACATGTCCTGTCTTCGCCTATTATGTGTTTTCCTATCCCCTTTCCTTATACCTATTTCTGTTTGAATGAATGAATATATATATATATATATATATATATATATATATATATATATATATATATATATATATATATTCAAACTTGAAAATCCCGCCATACGGCGCACAAATATTCATTCAAACAGAAATAGGTATAAGGAAAGGGGATAGGAAAACACATAAAAGGCGAACACAGGACATGTGTTTTCCTATCCCCTTTCCTTATACCTATTTCTGTTTGAATGAATATATATATATATATATATATATATATATATATATATATATATATGTGTGTGTGTGTGTGTGTGTATTTATTGTATACATACAGAGACATATACATATATTGTTTGTCCACAAGACATTTCATTCAAAAACCATCCCATCATGAAGCCAATTTTTTCGGATCGTAAATATGAAAGCCCCACCCCATTAAATTTCACTATTTAATCTAATAAAAATCACACAGTGCAGGTGATGTATGAGTGTGATGCCCTCTCGCCGCCCCGCCGCCGCTATACCTTCGAGAGTGTCATCTCTACTCTAAAATGCAGGCATTTATGAGGAGATTATACGAAATGACAGTCGTGTGCAGCCCTAGCGAGTTATGCAATTAGAATCAAGAGGGAATACCCTGCCACTTCTTCTCTACGGAGTTCATCCGAGTGAGAGAGAGGGAGAATAGAAGTGGCACGCAGAAATGAGACGAAGAAAGGGGAGACGGAGACGAATGGAAGTGCACGCGGAGGAGCGAGGCAATGCAAGGGAAGGGACGCGCCGAATGCGAGAGGAATCGGGGATTGGCTTCGGCGACGCCAGTCAGGAAGGAATTGGGAGAAGGATGTGAGTGGTGGCTGCGAACGGGACGGGCTGTTATCTCTCTTCTGTTGATGAGCCGGGCGGATGAAATCGGAAATTGTATTGAATTAATGTGGATTCCACGAAACTTTGTCGAGACTATAATTAGCGGTTGAAATTGGAATGACAGCGTCTACGCAGACAGGCAGAAATCGGAGTTTGGATGAAAGGTGGAAAACTTGAGACCCATGAATTGTGTGTTGGGGTCGTCCCTTTCGAACGAGTTCCGCGAGGAGCTTTCCGTTGATAGAGATAAGCTTCCTGGCATTTTCACAAATAAAACTTGAAAAGCCAAATAGTAGGTACGTCTAAGTAAATGATATTGGTAATAGGGACAGGTAGCTTTCATGAACTTATCGGAACTATGTTTTGTACACTTTTCCCTTCCTGAGAATTAGGGTTTGACTTAACATACAGAACAAGGATTCCAATAAAATCTATGTTTGAACTCGGAAGGAGAACGAAACGTACCTTTACATCTTACCCAAGAATGGTCGTCTGCGCCCCCGTATACCATTGCTATATGCCACGGCTGCTTATTCGTCCGGTACACTGTTTTATTTCGTATCTAATCTCAGTGTCTTAGAGAATGACGTACCACCGGCAAACCCGGGGACGCGTTCAATGGCTTAAAACTCAGCCGCGAACTATTATACTCTACAAGTATATTCGGCATAAATTTTCTTTCGCCATTCAATACTTTCCGATTGTAAAACACCTGGGTTCCTGTGAATGTTCCCGGAAAACTCTCGGCAAAGGGTTAAAATGGGAACGTGTGGTAGTTGGTATTCGGGAGGCGGCCGACAACTAAAGTCATTTGGGCCGTCAGTGATTTAGCAGGCGTGGGATGCTCAGGTAGTGGTGATGAATTGGAAATCTCGGTGTTAGTCTGTTCTATTTCCCAAAGGTGCCAAGGGGTCGCAGAGTTTAACGTCCTATCCGAAGGACGGTGTTCTCCACTTTGAGTGCCCTCTCCACTTAGTTCGCCAATGGAAAATCCTGCCACCGTCGTATTTCGAACCTGGTCCTCGGGGTGGGAAGCAGTACATTAGCCGCCACATCGTACCGATCTCCAAAAATGGGGCTTTTTTACAACAAAGTAATGACGGAAGGCTTTAATATTTATTGTCTCGTTGCTATTAAAAAAACTGGACGCATTCCTTGCATTTCACCTCACTTCGACGTAAAATGGGGTCATTTGAAAATTTTCATAGTAATGTCTCAACATAAAGAGTGACTAATGTTTTTCAAGATGACAATCACAATAGGATAGGCTAATAAGTTTATCTGGCCCCATGGAATCCTTTAATTTCATAATTTTACCATTTTGAACACTCCGTGTTCCACCTTCGTATGTTTGATACTGTCAAAAAAAGGTCTTATCAGAGTGACCCCCCAGAGGGAGGTGATGACCCATGATGGAGAGAGGTGGTACATTAAACATAATAGTTGGGTGTATGCGTAAATGAACAATTCCTAGTCGTTTGTACAGAAGGGAAAAACACATAGATAATTTCAAAACTTCAAAGAGTTTGACGAAGCCAATAAGCGATAAAAATTCTCAGTAAAGAGGCTATAAGATTGATCAAAGATGGATAATATAAACTCACGTACCAGATGTGTATGGTAAGGTTAAGGAAAGGCAAAGATCCAATAGGCTGTCGGGTACAGGTTCACCAAATAAAGTGTAAATGGACTGGACCATTTGATTTCTGATTAGTTGCAAAGAGTCACATTAGTTCATACTAACCTTTATGATAATGTTCCTTTTCTCATCACTGAACATTGAAGCACATTAGACGGAAAAACAGTTGGCATTTAATGCGTGCCAGATTACCTTTCTATCACTTGAACTGACTTTGAAGCTGACCTTTCAAATATGATTGATGATCTTGCCCGGAAAGTGTCGAGGTTCCTGACCTTAGACCCAGGATCTAAGGTGAGCGCGAAGACTCCCACTTCTTCAAAGCGTCAATTCAAAGGGACGAACGTAAATTAAATGTATGAGTACAAGTTTGTCAGTGAATAACATTATTCAATTCATGTAGGTATTCATTGTAATAATTTATTATTCCTTTAGAGAATCTTCTATTTTCTTATTTACAATAAATGCCAATCTTCACCACCTTACAATACTTTAACATGAGATTTCTTTCAATATGAAACATGTAATTAATTATTTTCATAATCAATAGATATAAATACTTTATTTAATCAGCGTCTTTCAGCATCAAATGGGCACACGCGCACACATACACACAAACATATACATCAATAAAAAAACAAGGCTAAGGTCCAATGACTTGGGATGAGAGATAAGTAATCGAAGTCTTAATTTCAAACTACGCACACGGAAGCCAAACTCACAAAACTGCTACAAACACAAAAAGCAAAAACACACAAATACATGCGTGGTTTCAAAACGCAATCATAAAATCGCTTAATATAAGCTGCATCTAAGCCATAAAAATATCCTCCGTTCATTGCATGAACGACTGAGGGATAATGACGGCCCTGGTTGTACAGACAGCTAATTATTACTTAAACTCTGCGTCAGAGACACCACTCCCACTACTCAGTTCACTCACTAGGAATCTAACTAATAGGTCGGTACAGGTCTAATATCTCCAGGAATCCATATGGAGGTGACTCTAACAACATTTATCACCAAATACGAGCCTTTTGTTGAATAAAATATGTTCGCACTTGTGATATGAATCTGGCTTAAATGATTTAAGTGGCTGTGTCAGTTCACAAAGTTTGAGGTACTTATTGCTTTAAAGTATTTTAGAAGGTTCATGTTAACAGGAAAAAATATTCTCAAATAACCAGACTTCTTTTGGTTCCGAATGAGTTTCCCGTATATTGCCTCACCAATACGGCCATCAGCGACGAACTTGAAGTGGCTCTCATCAATCCTACATCGGTCATATCTCTCACGTCACTCGACTATCAACTTGGTCCAGAAGTCATCCGTCCATTCACTTCGCTTGAGAACTCATCCATAACACATTTCTGTCGTCCCAATGACAGCATCTGGAAAGAGAATCGAAGAAGAGTTTAGTTTTAAATTTTATTCAAGCGAAAAAAATTAGGATTAAGATTTTAATGCGTGTTATAGTCTACTTAAATTTGTAAATATTTATTTTTATTAACGAAATAGGTATATGGAAATTGCTTATTGAGAAATGATGTATAAATATTTATATTTAACATTTGCCTTGAAGTAATACTTGCAATGTACTCAAACGGTTAATAAATAAATGCACCATAAATATATATAAGATGATATTCGACTCAACTTTATGGAATTTCATGATGGAGTGTGAACAATGAAAACTTTGCGTAAGCTCCCCTTAATTTTATTAAAACGAACGTCGTCGTTACGTCGAAAAATCGACATCATCGCCAGTTCGACGTAACTGGTCGTTTTAAATAAAAATCAGTGGAGTTTAGTTTTATTATTCATAATATATCATAAATACATCACAGCATTACAATAACATCCCCTTTATAGTATCCTGTGATACACCCTTCTTTTAAAAATCAATGAATTCTTATGGAAATTTGAGTCAAATTTCCCATTGGTCACTTCAACTTAATTGTCTGTGGTTGGACTACACTGACAAGGGAGACCTGGTTGAAGGCGAAGCTCTGTATCGGAGAGAGAGCAGAGAGGAGCGCATTATTAAGATTCTGCGCGGGGAGACCCCGGAGATGGTACACGGAGATTGCCACGGCTGGTAGGGATGTCCGTGGGAAGGGTGGCCGTGGGGGGGGCGGAGAGAAGGCAAGTGGGTCGGTAGCTCCGGAGGAGACGTCACTGAGAAGCCTGGTTGGCTGACGTCTGAGTACGTCCAGGACACGCGGTTGATACGTTAGGGTTGGTCGGCAGGAGAGGATAAGGGAACGATTGCCCAGGAGAGATACACGGTAGGGAAGCAAGGCGTTTAGCAGCAGGGGACGGAGGGTAGCAGCTGTGGGGGCGGGGGAGCAGTTCAGAAGAGCAAGGGAAAACAGTTATACCTCCGAGCACCTAATCGTGCCATCGCAGTCGACGCTGTTAAAACACAACGAATGAGTTCATTCAATTTACGGAATCGCCAAGAGGAGCTGACAGACATGGGTTGATAAGGAAAGAGTCTCCCGGAATGAGCTAGGAAAATTTCGCAGAGCACGCTGACTAGGATATAATGTTGGGAGGTCTTTCAACGGCCTCTCCGAGCAAGGATTTGAATTCGGCTACGCTCGTGGCTTCATTTAATTTCTACTCTTCATGATCGAAAGCCACTTTTGAAATTCGTTTTGCGTTAGATAAAAGATGATTGAATATGATATAATTATTACGTCCAAACATCTAAGAAATAATCCTGCGGGGATCGAGATGATGCGGTGGCTTTCCACTTCCACTGGCTCCCCATTCAGTGAGCCCGGGTTTGACTCCCGGCGGCGTCGAATGTTTTTCAGTGGTATCTCGATTCCTACTTGAGGTGCTTTGTGGAGGATCCTTTGAGTGAATGCGCCGTTCGTCGGGTGGGACATTAAACTGCGGACTCCTTGGCGCCTTTTTGTTAGGAGTAGGCTAATGCCGACGCTGGGTTTCTTTCCACCCTTCATCCTTTCCCAATCATTCCTAATGGCAAAAATGACCTCAGTGCTGTCGGTCGCCTCCCGGACAATACTACTACTACTATAATCCTGCACAAAGTTACTAATAACATTACCGAAAGCATAAATAAAATGGCAACGACATTGCAAGGATTTCGGACGTAAAGTTAGTACAAAAAGCATATCTTGAGGACGAAAGTGACGCCCAAAGAAAGTCTATTTCAACCCAATTGAATGAACGAAAAAGTCTGACGAAATAGCATGGTAAGAATTGTTCAATACAAATTTGGGATAAAAAGTTGGGAGTTGGAGTACACATAAGAAGAAGAGGGCAGCGCAGGGAAAGTCAAAGGGCGTTTTGGAAAGAGCGATGGACAAAGGCGGCTCGAGAAGAAATCTAGCAGAGAGCGGAGGAGGGGCTGCTTCCATTCCTTATCGCCCCCTGCCCTTCCTTCGTCTTCAAAACCGTGTTGCCCTCACGGCTCACTCCCACCCACTCTTTCCCTTGCTTAACATCGAGGCACTCGCGTTCGACGGGCGGGTCTCCAATCCCTTCCTTCGCCTTCCCGTCGACTGCGCCCCTAAAAAGGTATTTCCCACCGTTCTTAAGGCGCCCTCTCGGGGGCCCCGACCTTCCGGCGGCGAGCCGTACCAAATATCGCACATCATTCTTGCAACCTCACGCTTCCCTCTTGTCATGCCCAAACACGTGCACAATAGGTGTAAATGGAGGCGGCAGTCGATTTTCTCTCGTAGGGCCAATGGGCAACTACTTACTCCTTTACCCACTCAAACCCTAGAAGTGGGTTAACATGAGGGCTACTCGAATACAGTATTTTTCATCATTAAATGTAACGAGAGTATTTTGAAAAGTATTACTTGCGCACAAAACATTCCATAGAGAGAAAATTTACTCCCATGCTAAACCAAAAGGTCGTCGGTAACAAGCGATAACTTTTCATTATATTATGAGGAGTAACTCATTGTACTGTGAAATGTTTCACGGAGTTTGTTGAATTGAATTTGTGAAAGCCACAAATGAATCGAATAATTATTTCATTCACTCAAGCAGAGATATTATTTTGACATAATATAATAATAAATTAGCTCAATTTGACGAAGGTGGGAATTTTGTTAAGCAACATTCATAGTGTGCAAGGATCATCCTACTCATAATATTTAAAATCTGTTCGGTAAAAAAACAAGTAAAAATCCGGACGTAGGTAATTCCATTATTTTCTACGAATGAAAGATACGGTTGTCTTACGTGGTTGAGAATGGTAAATTAAGAAATACAATGGGAACGTTATTTTCGCACGTTAGGTATTATTTCTGAAACAAATGATAAATTTCAGAATAAAGATACTGAATGTCAATCATACTTGAATTAAGGCTAGAAGATTAACGCAATCGCCGATAGTGTTAAGAAACGTCATGCATCAACGGCAGTAGCAAGACTGCAAAACTATCTGAGTTTATCTGCGGTAATTCGAACACCTTACTCTGAATTCAGTGTTTCAAAGCAGCGTAAATGATGGAATGAGAAATATGAACGTATAGTACGTATGTTGGACGTCACACCTAGAATACAGCGTGAAAGGCTACCAGACACGTACATGGGAATTGAAACGCAAACCCGAGCCTTATCGGCAGCGAGCGAGCAGATACGTAGAAAGGATAGTCAACGCGTGGAGGAGTGTCACAAACATTTAGCTGAAGATTACACGACAGTATATGTCAGCTTCTTCTCTTTCCCTTATTGAAGCTACAGCATTTTTAAACCATATTCGCGAATGATAAATCCAATGAATTCAAATGAATTGCGTCATTGAAGTGAATCGCTGTGCATCAGTAGTTAACCCATTCACCGAAAAGTGAGCCCTTCACCAAGAGTTAATCAAACCTTAAAAAATCTACATCGTAGGAATATAGATAAAATTATGCAATAAACATAGAACATTTTTCTGATCAACGACAGGAAATTAGATTAAATTAAACTGCGGCTCAAACTACACGAAAAAACGCGGGAAAATACATCACCTAGACAACTGTCCGTTTTCCTGACCGTGCACCTTTGGACCCTGGCGAAATTACAGGCAGTTGAAGGTAAGAACTAATTTATTCCACGGCCAGGAATTTCCCGAGAGGCGAACTAGATCTTCATCGCAATAAATTCCAATTAAAATCAGTAAGGCGAAATGCAGGCGACGGCCAGCCAATAGGACCCTGTCGTCCACCGGAGCCATAAAGCAACGCGGCGGCGCGGCGGGGTAGGGAGGGGGCGGAATGCCGATCGCACAAGGGATGGCGTTATTTTTTCTTCGGCTCCCTGTCGTCCATCTCCCCGCGGAAGACGCCACCGCGGCGGCGGTCCCCCGGAGCCCAACACGCACCCACCTGCGCCGAGGGAAATAAGCAGCATTCTTCCCACAGTTGCCATTCGGTCGAATTTGCTTTTAATTTATTTTTGCCCTTAAAATAACCGTCCCTCCGATAAATTCCGATCCGGCCAGAAATATCTCCGAGAGAGAGAATTTTCTGTTTCCCAGGGTAGTTCACTTCTGTTTGTTTCGTCGCGAGGAGACGGGGGGTTGGGAGGGGGAACGATCGTTGGGTGCAGGGTCCTTCCCTCCCAGTTTACCCCGACACAGAGAGACAATTAGTACGACTTCCCCTCGAGATGGAGGGCGGGGAGGGGTGCGGCAGGAGATGGGTAACGGGGATACGACGTGCGGTGGAGTAAATGCAGAAGGGAGAGAGAGGGGCCCAGCACGAGAATCGCAACCGGATGCTGTCCCCGGGTTGTCTCCCGACTTTTGAGTCGATATCGACTTTCCTTGGAATTAAAAAGAGGAGTTTGGGCCGCCGTGGAAAACGGCACCGGGTTGTTAGGCCAACGCTTTCGATACGGTGGAACGGGTCGAAGAGCGAAAACAAAGAGAAGACGGATTCAAAGGATGAGATCGTCGAGGGGAGATACTGCTCACTCGGAGACACGTGAAGCGTCTTCCTACTCGTGTGGCTGCTGGTAAGTGATCCGCACGTCACCGGCCAGCGATCTTCTTCCCATCCTTTCGTAGAGGCTACTCAATATAGGGAATGGTCTTATTCGAATCTAAAACCGCGGAATATTTGCATGGATACAAGACTTTTGGCAATTTAAGTACCAATTAGTACTGATAATACTAATAATCTCCAAATAAGTTTTGATATATATTTTTCAAACATTTACTACAGATTGAACTGAGAATAATTCTTCCTATATCCAACATTTTCTTGCATCTTTTGATATAAGATGTATTCAACATTTGCACACAGGTATGCGGCAATAGTTCACGAATACCAAACAGGAAACTGTTGGTATTATCATTGATAAATCAAAACGGTAAGAATTAATGCGGAGAGTACGTGAGATTTACGCTTTTAAAAAATATTTCCAATGCATATCATAAAATAATGAACAAATGGTCACACTTATCCACCATGTTCATTTATTACACTGAATGAATTTGTTCATTATTGTTGCCTAATTTGACATTATCACGCCTGAAACTATGCAATTTGTGCATAATGTAATATTTTTTCTAGTCGGTGCATGCTTAATTAGACTTTATTTCTTCTTCCCCTTAGAAATTCGTCTCATACGAATACGCACGAAAATCCAGTTTAAAATATTCAACTGGCTCAGAGTCGAGAATATATCCGCAAGCGATAAATCCTGTAATTGCACACGTAAATGTTTCGAAATGAGCGGTTACATTAAAACTTCGGAGTCCGTAAAAGGACAGCGACTAAGCAGTGGGCTGGGGCTTTTGCACAATGTGCAATCCACCGCACGTGTGGCCTGATAAATCGATGATTCGATCGAAGAACCAGATCACGATCGTGTTTGTATCCATTTAGATCATTCGATAAACGATCAAAAGATGCAAGAAACTGATGACTCACCACGGAAATGGGGCCACTTTAGACACATTCACAGAATATATTCACTACAATTGGAAAACACTCCTCCTACTATTTTAAATATATTCTTCCGTATTTTCATACACTTCCCACGGAAACTCGCATTCGTAAAATTAAGAATTGTATTCAAATTCGCAGATCTTGCTGATAAATGCTGGGTAAAAAACGTCTGATTTCCTCCCAATCCTCTCCAAATGGGAACATACGCTTCAGTGATGCATAAGTAATACAGATTACAGTAAATTTTAACAAGGATTTAAATTAGGAAAATGTTATTCTTCAGTAGACCGTGTAATGGTTTCTGTAATCATAGGTAGAGAATACATTAATGATAATAGCGTGAAAGTTATTGAATAAATATGCAAGCATGAAATACGTCAATCTTCTGAAAGTTTGATTAGGATCTTGTACCGATGCTTACATTTATCTAAGTCAATATATATTCATTCAACTTTAAAATTTTCACGATCCAATAAGAAATGCGTTTATCTACTATTCTGAAGGCCACAAATTTTAATAATGCCAAAGCAAAAAATGTTGATCTTTAATTAAAGGGAGCTTCTGGGTTGTGAGGTTCTGTCAAATCCGTCGGGGTACCTTTCACCTCGCACATTTATTGCGAAATGTGCGAGGTTAAAGGTACACACACACACACACACACACACACATATATATATATATATATATATATATATATATATCTGAATGCTATTCTTTCATTCCGACCACTCAGATGGAATCGTATGTTTTTACCAGACCCATTGGCTGAACAAATACGTTTGATTATTGTAAATAATGCTCACGAAAGATATTTTTGCTCTGTCCATCAAGGTTTAACGAACCGTTTTACAATTCATCACAAGAGTGTAAAATTTTTAAATTGAATCATGTTTCCCTAGCAACTATTTTATTAAATTTAAGATTTCGCCTAAAGATCCGCATGATAAAAGTTTTTCTTTGACGAATAATTTCATAAGACGAAAATAGTTCAGAGCACCAGATGAAGAGAAATCTTTATTTTCTACAGCCGACCATGCAAGAGTCAAATTCATTATCTATCAAACTATAATCATTTAAACAAAAACTCATATGAATTTTTTGAAATTGGTATGAAGAAAATGGAAGAATTATTATTAACCTTTCTGCGAACAATTAACAGCTCAACACTTGACAGCTCACGGTCTCAATGTTACAGCAGCTTCCGAAATGTGAGTCCCGTAACTACCTTCTATCCTTCTGTCCCATATCTTCATCTTCAATATTCCTATAACCAGCTTTTTTTCTTTTGCTTAGACTCTATTTAGCATCTTATTTTTACGGCGAATTTTTATGAAAAAGCATTTTTTGCTTTTTTTTTAAGAATCAAGGGTCGTATTTAGTCACCCGTGTAAGGACATCGAGTTGGAACATTCTATTGCAAAGCAAGCTAGTGCATCACATAACTCGAGACTTCTTGACCTACAATGTGCCAAACGAGGCGTCACGGCTGGCGAGCTGAAAGAACACAAGTATGGCACCTATCGAACCATCTATCAGTGGAGTTGATCTTCATTTGTGAGAGTGTATATTACGCGAGCTACCGTCTTTTCATTTCTCCTTGCCATCTCGGACCGTGAAATGGTTGGACGAGACAGCAGCAGAGGGTTTCGTCCAGGAGGATGGTTTGCATAGTAAGGGACGTTGTAGGATGAGGGTTCAATGTACAATTGCATTATCAGCTTCAATTCCTTGAATTGATATTAAATGCGTAAAAAGCAGCTTTGATGAAATGACTTTTCTTCTAAAGCGCAGTTGAAGCTAGACGTAGTAAAGGCGACTTAGTTTAAGTACACTTGAAAGAATCTGAAACCAGTAATTAGAGCCAGCAAGTTGAACGATAACAGACCAGAATGCCTGTAGTCAAAATCCCCCAGGAGTCTGTTCAACACAATAAGTATTAACATACAGGCTAGGGACTGCACATGGATATATATATATATATATTACACACATATATATATATACATATGTGATGTAGAGTAGGTTGCTGGATTGGGTTTTGTTTGGTGTTACAAAATATTTATTGGATAGTTGTGTCCATCCATCTAAAAACCTACCTTAACCGGTAGATTACCTAAATATATATATATATGTATTTGTTTCAGGTTCCCCCCACCTACTTGAAAAACCCCAACAACCTCATCCCTTACCCTTTCCTCCTGTTGCTATACCCCTGCCACACACCTTTTTTGGTGGCTCGCAGGGTATTAGGGTATTTATGTAGATATAATTGTGGAAGATACGCGTTTGCTGAAGGCATTTCCGTCGGCGAGATTATGTCGGTGGCCATAGAGACGCTGGTAGCACCAGAATATGAGTAATGCAGGCAAAAACCAATAGCTGCTCATACTACATCGCAGTGAAGAATTCACTCTCAGGTACATCATCCAAAGGAAAACATTTTCTGAATCTAAGCCAGAAAAATAATTTTTCCCAGGAATCGAACTCGGGGACGACGTCATCCCAACCATTTCAATTCATTCTTGCAAAATTTTATGTCCTCGAAAATAAACTAAACAATTGTTTCCGGCATGGTTAATATCTAAACCAAGTTGCTTAATACGAAGACTCCTGAATTCTCAAGGGAATGGTACTTGAGCCAAGAAAGCTAAGCACCAATACCAAGGATACGGACCCTGTGTCAGTGCCCAGGACAATAATTCATAGCGCCAGAGAACCGTTTGTCAAGAATTTCTGCATCTTTCAAATTCATTTTAACATTCCCCGAAATGATCAATCATAACATTAAATTATCGATTTAGTAATTTACATCCTAATTCATTCAGTATACGAATTTAAAAGTGGAACTAGGGTTTTTGTCGAATGTATTATAGTTCAATATTTTTCCATTGTCTCCTCATTTCATTTCATAGGGCTTCTGTCATGGGAGCCGCAATTTCTTTAAATGACGCCGAAAATGCTTCTTCCGCCCACATCCCTCCGACATGTCCCCTCTTCCGCACTCGTACGCTCTGAGGAGCACACGAGGGGAAGGAGGATGAGAGCGGGAAGAGGAGACGCGAGGGGTGGAGGAAGGCGGAGGTGGCGATCGGCCCTCGAAAAAGGGAAAACGTCGAAGGTGAGGAAGGGCTTCGAGCAGGAAGGTGCCGCGTGTGATGCGATTGCCCCCACGTCCTCGCAGCCGAGGGCGCGAGGGGAGTGGAGCCACCGGTGGCGGGAGGCCTCTCGTAATTGGCGGAACACCTCTCTTCTTTTGCTTTACCGACCCGAAATTCTTCCATCGGGTCCGGGGAACGAGGACAAGATGGCGCCCGCGCGTATGAGGGATTGGGTTTCGTGATTCCTCTTTCGGAACCGCCGCCATGCACCATCCCTCCTAAGCAGACTGCGTGCTCGAGCAATATCCTGACCACGTTACGGCAGTAGCTTTTGTGGTGATGACATTTGCTTTTTCAATCTCAAGTTTATCAATCCCCATGAAAAACTACTGGACAACTCCGAACCTCACCACCGAACTGAATTGCTACATCCGGATTGTCCTTTTTAGAATCATTCCTCAAAACAAGTAGTGAGTTATTTTCACTAGGATGGTTATATTTATATTGTAGTTCTCCTTAGGATAATAATATTTAGATTATTTACAAGAAACATTGAATGTTATATTGCGAGAGTACCTAATATCGTAAATATAACTTATATCAGAAAGTGCAGAAATTTCAACAAAGCACTTAATTCAACAGTGGAGGGCAAAGGAAAAACATGGAATTTACCAAAAGTGTTTCCCAGTTCTAATGCATAATTGATATGTGGACAATCTCTTTCCTTTATCTCCTACAGGAGTAATGATATTCTAAAAGAATAATTTTTGAAAAGTTATTAACTAATACACCAAATGCTATTTTCCCAAAGGGAACAAATGGACATTAACTTAGAACTACTAAAATATAAAGATCCTCACCTTAATACACGGAAATATAATACTTTCATTAAAACCAATATACGTTTCTGCAGTATTTTATTCCAAGCCCAAAATCGTGGTTATAGGTGCGCAGAATATCTTAAAAACGATGAACCCGCAGTTAAATGATTAATAATAAAATAACGTGGAAAATTCCAACTAACAAAAATACAATTGGACCAGAGACAAAATTATTTATTATTAGCATTATTATTGAATAAAATATTTATGATCGTAATTTAAAATGTCATTTCATATGACTATAATTACATTAACTTATTATACTATATTGCATCTCATATCTGTAGCTTTTGTCTCCACGGTATAGGGAAATGCTTCTCCAAGCAGCTTCTAACGTTAAATTTCTCATTGGACCCACCCACCTTATGGAAGATCCTCCAGGGCTGCCTCTTTCCCGATGGGCAATGCCTGCCTCTCCACCCCACAAGACTCCGCACATTTGCCTTCGACGCGGGGCGCCCGTCGCCCGCTCTCCGCCACTAACCGCATGGGTGCCTCGTGAAGATTCTCCACTGCCCCATCCAACCCCCATCCCTCTTTCGCTCCTACTGCATCTCCTCTTCTGTCTCTCTCTCTCTCTCTCTTGCCAGTCTTCACTCTCACGTGTTCAGTGAACGTGGCACGGCTGCGAAAAACGGAAAGGCCATGGTCTTGTACCATTGCCATTTCCAACGTCAGCACTAAAATAACAACTTCCGTCCTCTGAACTATTTCAATTGAAGAGGCATAGTCCCGTCAAAGGAGGTCAATGCCAATACACGAGGATGTATCAAGTCTCTTTGGGGGTAGAAAAACTGGTGTAGACTCTCAAGCTGCCATGCGTATAGTCTTCATTCCCAAGACTCACATTATGCACTTGCGCTTCAAACTGATGAGTGGAATAAATAAGGTACTTGCGTACCATGTTCATGAGGTGTCCAATGCGATTTATTTCCACTCTCTGATCGATTTTTGAATGTCTGGAAGGCCCCATAAAACAATTAAATCAGGCGCCCCACTTATTCCAGGCTTAGGACATTTTGAGCACATGGGAGCGGCGTGCTTTGCGTTTGTCCAGCGCTTTGATCGTAGAAAGGTCGCGTGGGAAAAAAGAGTCATTCACTTTTCCCTTTTTCGATCTATCCACTCCTCATTTGATCACCTCAGTCAGTCTTAAAGATAAGTTCGTGATCTCATGCATTAAAAAATCGAATGATTTTTCGAACGATAGGCAATCACTGTAGTCCAGTAAAATAACCGCGCTTGATGACGGAACTAGAGGCTAGTACTGAATACTCAAAAGAATTAGGAGGATAACATTTGCCTAATATCATTGCACGTGAGTCATAGCCGTATTTCGACGATATTTACATTTAGATGCAAGTGGTTCAATACGTCGGATTGCCTTCTATTCCTTTCACTGGATTTTATCCTCGATTTTGGATGCAGTCCTATTCCTGAAAGAAAATATAGAGTGTCAAACCAGAAAGGTAAATGTCATTATCGATTATTATTCTTAGCTTGATATATGACAAAATATCATGATTCAATAAATAAGGTATCGTTTTCACCGAGATGAAGAATTTTTATCGAGAGATTATAGGAGTAAAATAGTATAAAACACTATCTTTTCAGAATTTGCCATTTATTAAGAGCCTATCTCAATACAAAGCAATCACTGACACCATAAATATAATAGAGTAGGTAATAAAGTCGTAGTTTATAAATGAAGTCTAGCTTTCATCATTTGGTAGAAAATTAAAATGTTAGGTAGCTAATCCACTGCTCTCTGGAAAGGCGGTCTGCATGGATAAGATATGCAAATATAGGAAACACACCGGTTGTGTCGATTAATCACTTTCTTATTCTGCTGCGAATAAGTCATTAAGATTCAATGTGAGAAAAACTATGCACATAGAATCAGACGCGGAGCCAATAGTTGTGCGTTTACTCAAAACGGGAAAATGCGTCTGGAAATGCAGAAAACATGTACTGCAATATGAAACTATGAAATATTTTTTTATGGGCCGCAACCAAATGACAATTTGGTTTCCCCTTTAATTCTCTAATGTTAATTTTTTATGCTCAAATCAACCTGAACTGATAATTTACCTGAATATTCTAAATATAATTCATATGTTCATTTAATTTTCTTCAATGAATACTAAAGTTTAAATGCCAACGAGCAATTAATTAAATAAATCAATGGACATCAAATTATTACCCTCTACAGGGATTTCTAAAGGTAATCAATGTCACTAACAGAGACTAGCACTCGTATCCAACTTCAGCTTGTAACATCAAACCATTTTAAATTTTAGCTCATTGAATAAATCACCCTCAAATATGTGTATCCTGGTCCGAGACCCAAAAGAAATAAATGCTTTTCTCATTGGATTAACGCGCGTTGATATATACGTCAACAAGTAATTGTCTCCCGCTCAATTTACGGTAAGAGCTTCCTCGTGAGATCCCGCAAGCCCCTTGGTAAGAAATTAGCAAGACTCGAGCCTTCTTCATCCTTTGAAAATGTTTTTTGTCCTAATTACTACAGTATCTTGGTAATAACTAGGCAAGATTCATATCTCAGCATACCCACCTGGCAACGAAAATGAGCGGGGGTGCCCTCCTAGGGCTCCGCCCCCGGTCGGTTAGCGCTCCACGAGCAAGGGAGGCGGCCGCGTGTCCAGTGGCAAGGCCCCTGCCCCGCCCACCATCACGGACGGGATGACCATGGAGGCGGCCGCCGCCTGCCTCCTCTTCTCCTCCTCGGCCGCCGCAGCCGCCGCGGCCGCCGCCTCCTCCTCCTCGTCCTCCTCCACGGGCACCGTGCTGTGGTTGTACAGCCCCTGGGCCATCAGCTGCAGCGCGAGCCCGCCCTTCTGTCCGCTCGCCTTCTTGATCTTGGCCCGCTTGTTCTGGAACCAGATCTTGATCTGCGACTCGTTGAGGCGGAGGTCCCTGGCCAGGGTCTGACGCCGCTTCTCCGTCAGGTAGCGGCTCTCGGCGAACTCCTGCTTGAGGCGCGAGAGCTGCTCCGCCGAGAACGCCGTCCGCGGCCGCTTCTCCTCCCCCGAACTGGTGTCGCCCTTGACGCGGGCCTTGCGCTTCACACGGCGGGACCTCGGACCTGCAGAGGAAGGAGACAACCAGGGTTAAAATGAGGATCAGGGCGTGGTGATTCAAATGAAGAACAAAAAGTTTTTTTTATAATTAGTTTCCATTCATTTTATAGAATTACAGGGTGCTTTCCCGTAAAATAAATGTTCTTTTACGAATTTCCCGGCAGTAGATGAGAAGCTTTGAATAGTTCACGAAACGAGACGATATATTCTAAAATGATATGAATAATTTACAAATTGGTTAAGGCAATGCTTACGAACATAAGAAATTGGATACTTTTGTGGAAAAATTGAGTCAATAAAAACGCCAATTAAAAGGCTGTCACATGAGGAAAGCATTAACATTTCGCAAGGTTTATTTAAAGGGGAAAACTTTCCGAATGATGGACTTAGTTTAAAAAAATAACTTTGCCCTAAAATATTTTATTTGCCCAAAGGTACAATGCAAGTTTTTAAACCACTATTTTTAAATACTTGCTCCTATACGACATCTCCAATTTGCTGTTATTAGCGTTTATTCTTACTATTTTAGGAAATTTTAACCTCATTATTGTTAGATTTAGATCATGTACCTCATAAATACAAATGGCCCTGATAATATTTAATTTCAATACACCATTGCATTACCGAGCGAGAATGCCTTCATGCAGCCACCAAATTTGATAAGATATGGTAACCTACGAAAAACGATTTTACTCTAATCTCGTCATGATCGTACACAAATAAATATTCAAATTTGAATTGAGTCATAACTTTTAATAGATTTTTTCCGTAGACGTAGTTATCCCTAATGAATAAGATAATTAGAAATATCCTTACTGTTGAAACGAACGTCGTCGTCAATTGCATCAATTCCCAATCACATCGTGGGGACAGAAGCACTACTCATTACTCAAATCCCAGATATCCAAAGAACTAAACTCACCCATGAACCAGTTGCTTACAGCACTTGGTGACCTAACCGAAATTTCTTTTTTCTCAGAGAACACAGTGGTGTTCTCAAGATTGTAAATATTTATGTAAGTGTGTGAGTTTTAAATGAGTTAAATGTGAATTTTAAATAAGACGGCATGAAGCACTACCGATATTTCATGCTACAAATATAAGAAGAGTTCTGTTTGGTGTTTTTATCCCAAAATTACGGGCCATTACCTATGTTAAATAAAATAAATTTCATACTAAAGAAAATAAATCTTTGAATGGTGACACCATTGGAATTACTTTACTTAACACATTATAAATATGAAAACCGTTATTCATTTCGAGAACGCCCATTTCGCCCAAGCATGGAAAATTATATCCTCATAGTTATAATTAAAAATGTGCAAAATCACTAGCGTACATAGAATGAATTATCCATCTCTTTCGGTTCTTAGTGGTCCTTCGAATCATTCCAGAACCGTAAAGTGTTGAGCAAAAGCTTCCTGAAGTGTATTCATAAAAATAAATAGAGACCTGTAATAGCTACTTCATGGAATAATTTCTCAGAACTTAGCATTGAAATACGAATAATTAAGCATTGTTCAAACAATTAAACTGGAAAATCAGATGATGCCTTTTGGTTCAGTATGAATGATAGTTATGATTTGTAGCCACGTGATTCATATCTTACTGATTAAAACCTCAAATATGATAAAACATGTAAGCCTTGTTCCATCAATAAGCAGGTATATCTAACCAAACTAAGAGAAAACGCTAAATGAAGATAGATAGGTAATTAGATGGTCTCAAAAAATAGATGCTGTATATGCTTCTACCAGATTCACAGAGAGTTTCGTTGCAACATCATATGACTCACAAAATGAAATGAGAAATATCAAATCACGGTTTTCTAAAAGACCTAAAAGTTTTCTAAGCGCGGGGTGGACGCAAAACATTATAATATTAGGCACCATGTACCCCGACGTGTTCTTCCATTTCGCAGAGAAAACTTAATTTCTGGAAAATCATAAATATCACGTTACTGATGCAGGGAAACCTTTGCATCCTGGGCAGCAGGCGGTAAACGAACCAATAACGTCGAAGCATATGCGGAGTGCTAACGTTTGATCAGTCCGGGTCGGCACAACTGACCGGAAGGCGGATGGGATGCCACCGGGTCTCCGAGGATTCTTCAGACACGGTAGCGCGGGGAGGCGGTGAGGAGGGGGGAGCGAGATTTATGGAAACGCGCAAGCACATCCGGGAGAGAGCGCCTCCGCACCCTATCCCCTCCACAGTAAACCCTTCTCGGCGTCATCAATAATTCGCCCCGAGAGGCAAAGGCGAAGAATAGTCGTGGGAGAGACTTCAACGGGCGGGGAACGCCGTTGACGGATCGACACCCTATACCTGTCCCAACGGGGGAAGGCGCGTCTCCGCGCGCCTCAAAATTTACGACAGTCATCTTTACCTTCCCCACCCCTCTTTTAACTACCAGCCTTTCTCTCTCTCTCTCTCGGGAAACCCTCGGAAAACGTATTGGTGGGCCGCCGCGAACACGGGCGCGCATCCCGCGGTCGGACGGGGAAGAGTAGGAGGGGGTACTGTCTTGGAGGCGTTGCATGGAGAAAGGGTGATCTTTCGAGTGGGTGCGTCGCCTTTGGAGGAGGGGATGGCCTCCTCCGCCCCCTCCCTAAGGCGGGAGAGAGAAAGAGAGAAAAAAGAATGGGCTATCGATCAGTACGAAACGGACGATTAATCACGTCGCGCTGAAGCGGTGCGTCCGTCCGCACGGGAGGAAGGAGAGTGGGAGATTTAGGGGAGAGAGCGAGGAGTGGGGGCGTACGTGTCCTCCTCACACCGCACAGAACGAGGGGGCCGGAGGAGGGCGCGGGGGCGTCTCGAAGACGGTGGCAGGGACATGGAGGGAATAATGGGGCCGGAATATATAAATGCGGCGAGTTTTATAGCGCCCGGGAGCTCATGAAAGGAGGGATTTATGGGAAATATTCTCTCCGGGCCCCTTTGAAAACTTCGACTTGTCGGAGGCCCACCGTGAGTCCCGATCGGGGGCAGCACGGCGCACCGCCGCAGTCGCCGGAAAGAAATATTATCGCGAGCTGTCGTCGAGTGAGCATGCCATGTGAAGAACCATGGATCTCGTCCTTCAGAAGGGAACCACCCGGATCGAAGTGGATTGGAGTTGACTCATATGCAGGCGATGAAAGAAACAGAATTTTCAGATGTGACGAATCAAACGAGTTGCTCTATTCCATGAACACAAAGCATGTTAAATTGAAACGATTGCCTCTATAAGGGATATATTTGGCAAATTCATCAAGCCTGGTGGTAAAAGGAGTCATTCACCTTTTTAGGAGCTAAAATGTTTATCTATTTTTGTAATATATGTTATTAAATTGCAAAACCGTCTTTTATCAAAGTTTATCAGTGTTTCTATTTAAAAGCATGTCCTTCGATGAGGACAGTCAAGCCGGATGTATAATATCAGTCCTTGTGGCTAACACCTAAAACTAAAATATAGCCCAAAATTCTATTTCTTTACATTAAAAGTAGTGTTTTGATCACAAAACTACCACTACAACAGGATATCCTGCAAGGTACCGTATGTAGCAGGAGTTGATTCAAAACAAGGGCATATAAACATTTATGTTGCTCAGGGATATGCAACATAAAAATTCAGTTATTCCAATGTTTTGATCAAAACAAAAAAAGTAAAATAATTAAAATTAAGTAAATTGAAATAAGATTAGAGCGTAATGGAATAAATCAATTTCATATATAATTTCCCTCTATGTTTCACATTATGAATAAATTTGTTAAAAAGTCAGTATTTGCAAGGCATTCGGCACTTACTGAAAACCATCCAGAGAACGAGCGCGAACAAATTTCCCAGCGAACCCAATGCCAAAGGCAACCGTATTCCCTTGAGCCGGAAGTTAACGGCGAAGGCAAGAGGCCTGGGACACACTTTCGAGAAAAGACGCATTCTTGCGGTGCTTCCGAAGTTTCAGTTTCGTCCCAGACACAAGTGAACGTGTCAATATCGAGGAAAAGGGGTGAGAAACCTTCCGTTTCTCTCGTCTTCTCTCGCTCGCCCCTCGAACTCACTTTCTCCGTTGTCACCTTTTCCGAGGAGGCAGTGAAAAATGAACACCTCGAAGACTTTCACTGCTAACGACCTCCCCCTGGGGGTCCGCCGGTGGAAACATTTCTCGATGAGTCAGCTCGACTCCTCGATGAGCACAGTATTTACAAAGTGCCAGGAAACTAAGGCCAATGCTTGAATTTATTAATTTTTTGAGTGACACCGTCACATTTCTCATCAATCTTCCAAAATATCTGGGAAAAATTGGCTCTACTCACATAATGCTACAAATTGGATTACATCAGCCGTACAAAAGAAACTTTGAATTCAACAAGCACGAGTAAGAGTAAAAGGTGAATATCTATTTTAAAAATTTAGATTGATTGGTATGTGAAAATGTGAATATGGTTACTACATCTACATAAATACCCTGCGAGCCACCAAAAAATGTGTGAGGCAGGGGAAACTATGAAATATTTCCTACTATACTCTGCTACTATACTACTATACCTATGAGATAAAATAAATTCATTTCAGGAGTTTTTATGATGATGACCTAACACAGCAATCAACTGGAAGATTTGATAAGTGTGATTAGGCGTAACTCATTGAGATATCTGCGGCTTGTGAAATTCACTTATATATACATGCTGCAATGGGGTCGTGGTAGTCCAGAGGCAGAGCTTTGGACTACTGACTGAAGGGCCCGAGTTCAACTGCCGAGCATACCTCCGGGAACTCTTAGCTTCAAACAAGCAGTGCGATTTTTCGATTACCAGATTTTCCTGGTAAACCTAAGCCAGCACAACGAAAGGAAGTCACACACCATTGGTGAAATCTACTCTAACTATCAAACCGACCTTCAGTTGATAACAGTTTTTATGGTTTAAGCATGATCCAGCAAAACCAGCTCCTTTGTACAGTTTCCGTTTTCCCGCAGGAAGGTCTTGTTCCGCAAAAGTACGCAGTTTTTCAAAAAGCTGGTGGTGCCTCGGTGAACCCAGATTCCGTGACCAGTTGCCGAGGGATCTACCAATTAATCTGATTTGTCACCTGATATATGGACTAAATAGTGGTAACATCATGGTGGTAAAATGTGGTTCAATCAAATAATGAGATAATATTGCACTGTCCCTCTGATCGGATGCATTACTGACCAACCTCTAATTTTTCCTTCCTCTAATGAACAAACATTTTTGACGATATTTTTTCCATGATCTAAAATTCGAGCGCACTGACATATATTTAAAAAATAAGCGCTCAGTAAAAATTACCGCGAAAGTACAAACTTAATGCCTTGGGGGAAAATGAATAGGCGATTCGGAATGGTTTCGCCTTTTTTATTGCCTCTTATTCAAAACAACAGCAAGAGTTTATTTTTCACTCTCGCCTCAGCTCGCACAAATAACGTGTAAATGAGCAGCAGCCAAGAGTTCCACACCGCAAAAACCATAGTGTAGAAGTAGGAAAAATAAAGTGTCCGACAAAATGCCACGCCCCACACATCCGCACACGCAAACAACACCCAGAGTTGGAGGTAGGGACGAGGTGCACCGCGCGGCATCTTAGAACCAGGAACAACACTGCCTCCCGACCTTAAGGGTAGGTATACGAACGGTCCACTTCGCACCCCTATCCTGTAACCCTTTCCTGTGCCCCATGTTAAATGCGTTCCCTTCCCTCTGGTGGGGAACCGCATTTGAGGGGTGGGAAAATAAAAATACAGAAGAGAGAAAAAGTGCTCCACGGCCTGACCACCCCCATCGCCCCACCGCGTTTCACGTTTACTCGCAGAAATAAAATGAACTTCTTGGACAATTAATCCACATCGCAGTAAGGCACGGTTCCCTAAGCGACCCCCCCCCATGTTTATACAAACAGTGTGGACACGCGACGAATTGAGGCGCTTTGGCGCTGAACTGGTGTACGGGAAGCTGTGATGTCGGGTCTGCTGGGAGTGACTTTTTATAACTCTTAAACATACGATTTCGAGAGTGCGTATGCGTGCCTTGGAGAGGACTGCAATTTTATATTATTCATATAATCCTCATTATTCAAGAAGTTTTCTCGGGTTTCCCACCGGGTCAGGTTGATGAAGAGCACCGACGTTTCGAAGGCTGACTCTGCCATCATCTTCAGGGTGAAGTGACTTCACCCTGAAGACGATGGCAGAGTCAGCCTTCGAAACGTCGGTGCACTTCATCAGCCTGACCCGGTGGAAAACCCGAGAAAACTTCTTGAATACCATACGTCGGGAAAACCTGAGATCCTTCAATCCTCATCATTGTTATCCATTTCCATATCCGTTGTTAGACGATCATCATACTAATGATAGACATCAACTTGCATATGGTCAATTAGTTTTAGTTTGAGCCTTTATACATAAATTGGCTACAGCAGACGGGCCGAAAGAGATAAAAGTTTAAGATAGTTGACAAGCATAAGTGAGGAAATAATGAAATCAATGAAAAAGCAGAGTGAAAGGACACTAGCAGTGCAGTCCTCAAAGACAACCCAACCTAAAAGTCCTCCATAGGTGATCGCAAATGCAATATAAGAAACACTATTCGATATCAAAGTACTGTAAAAATTTAGATGATATAAAAAAAAGAAAATTTATTTCCATTACAGGCTTGGGTAAGTTATACAAAGTTTTCCAGATTTATATAAAACCATAAACACAGTAATGAACCCGAAGGTCGGTTTAGTAGGTGATGGTAGAGCTCACCCATGTACCAAGCCCGACGGCGTGTGAATATTCACACATCAGGGTAGGGGGGCCAGTTCCTTTCCCTGTGCCGGTTATGTTTTCCCAGGAAGACCTGGTACCCGAAAAATCAACTAGCTTGGGTTTAGCTGCAGGTGCCCAAAGTGGCTTGCCCGGGAATCGAACCCGGGACCCTACGGTCAGTAGTCCAACGCTCTACCCGCTAGACCACCGCGACCCGCAGATTTATATATATTTATATAGTCACATGGAGAAACAAGACCACTGAAGTAAATTAAAGATGCAGTGCTTTTAGTATATCTTAGCGTTAACAGATATGCATGGACGTTTGAAACGCGTTTCCATGGTGAGATTTAAATTATCAGCCTTTATAAAAGATTTCATTCTACACCGAGAAAGAGTATCTCATGAAATGTGCTCTCCTTATTATTCATTACCTGTTTACACAACACCAACACCGTTTATAAATGTCTTTTACCAGAGTCGACTCTAATGACCATGTAATTGGCGTACGTCCACGGCACCATAGACAGTGATCTAAGAGTAATGGAAAGGTTCAGGTAAACATTTTCGAAATATGTTACTTATGAAATAAGATAAAGTTGAAATAATGAGCGGAGATCAAAGGAAAGAACGAGAGCGTGTGGGAGGGAAGTTGAAGGCATCAGAAGAGTGATCGGGAGCGGAAGATTGTGGAGGAAGCACAAGAAGGAAGGCCTATTTTTTCCTCTCAAGGGATTTCTTTTATTTTCAGGGGAAGGGCGAGAGAGATACGTAGTATGGGGTGGTGAGAGGATGAGGGGGCGAGGAGGGAATGATGAAAAGGGTGGAAATTGTTTGCGGGAACTCGTATGCGAGTGTGTGGGAACCGGGCAGTCTGTTTGGGGGAGGTTGTCGACAAGAGGGGGAGTAACCATGGGGTGAGGACGAAAAGAACCCTCCTCCTTTCCTCACCCCCACACACCTCGACCCCCGCCTCCCTTTTGTAGTGCGGAGAGGGGATATGGGGAGGGTCCTGTTGTTTGGAGTCGTAATGGAATGACGCTCACCCGCCAGCGTGTGTGTGAGTTCGTGCGGGGATCTGCGCTGGGTGGTGGCGAAGAGGGTCCGTCCGGTGGAGAGGGGCAGTGTTTGTCCGTCAGGGGGAGGCGGGCGGCAGCGGTGGACGCGGGCGGGGTGGTTGAGGAGAGAGACACGTACAAATGGGATCCGTTTAAGCACTGACCCCCCCCCAGACCACAACAAATGGCCACCCTCCGCACCACCACCCTTCGCACGTACGTCCCCAGACGCCACCCACCCCACCCCCGCCCCTACACGCGGCCCCTCCCCCACCTAGAGCACCGCTCCAACCTCCCTCGCCCCCGCCCGACGACGAACCAAGCGCCGCCGGACCTCTCCTCTCCATTCGCCACCGCCATTCAACCGGTGTTCTACGAAAAACTGGTGTTCGGTCGGAATCAAGCCACACCGCCACTCCCTTTGTCTCTTATCCCTCAGCTTACGTCTGGTTTTGGTTGGTGCGGAATCTCATTGTCACTCACGTAAGAAAACTTCGAGAATAATATTCAGTAAGTTAACGGTTCTCCATTTTAACATAGGACTTTCAAATCCCTGATTTGCAAACATAATGCAATTTGTTCCTCCGAACCAGAACCAAATTTACTGCCTTCAATAGCATCTTTTAGTGTGCCATTCTGTTTATGCACCTTCGACCCAACACCCATCATCCTTCTGAGAATATAATTCTCATAAATTATATCTACGGATTACTTCACGCTATTTCATGTCCATCCAAAGATCACTCCCTTAAATGGAAATCCGATAACCAGTGTTGGGAATTGAATCCAATGAATTAAACCGCGAAACGATGGACGGTGAAATACTTGATTTTTTAGTCTCTCGTGGGATGGACTTCTCCTACGCCCAAATGCAGTCGGATGCATCTTCCCAAGCGTTGAGTTACCGAAGAAGGTTCGATGTTATTTTCCGTTGGTCTCATATTTATTTCTCGGATAATGGATGACAGAAGAGGAGGATGCAGGCCTTCTACCATGAATGGAGGCTTCAAGAGGTTAGTAACTGTCCTGTGTTGGTTAAATGTTTGCATTTGCATTGCATAATTATCATAGGATCAACATTTATCGCATTTGTTTCGATCCGGCACCTTCCCGGGTCGCAAAAGGGAGCTCGGGTGTCAGCAGGTATGCGTTTCTCGTCAATGGACAAATTCGGAAGGAAATTAATGACATCATCATACTTCACTGCCATCCCTAGCTGTAACGTGCATGAAGGTGGGATGGTCGGGACACTCTCAAACAAAGAAATTTCAGAGGTGACAAATCTACTTCGCTATTCTGTTATTGAATCAGGAACTGCAGAAATACCGTGACTAATGAAATCATATGCCCTGCCTTTTCAGCACATCCTCCATGAGGATATTTCCCACACGCGAAAGTGGGCGGGGTCTCCCCGGAGAGCTTTTGACGTGAGATTTCACGCGTGGAGACATTAGGGAGAAGGGACCACGGAGGGGGGAGGAGGGGAGGGGGGAGGGGACTTGTCGAGACTGCATGTCAATGCTGACCCTTCCGAAACCGATGTGAAAAACGAGTACTCGTCGTTGGGGCGAAGACGAATTTAAAAGCAATAATAGGGTAAATATCATTTCTACTCAAATATTTCATATATATTTCAGCTTAGTAACGTAAAAATAAACCACCATTATAAACGATTGATATTCATAGTAGTTTTTAATGGGAGGCGACCGACAGCTAAGGCCATTTGCGCCATTAGGGTTTGGATGGGAAAGGAAGGGTGGTGGCATTAGCCTACTCTTGTCGAAAGGCACCAAGGGGTCCCTCGCACCCGGACACTATCGGTGGGAAGCCTGTACGTTAGCCACCGCACCATCTCGATCCTATTTGATATTCAGAAAGCTTTAATCAAAATTTTTCTACACGTAAAACTGAAACATACAGGTGGCAAAAGAGTTGAAGAAAATACTTAAGGAAATATTCACATGGAAAACCACCTTTTTCAAGGGAAAGAAGAAAGCTACTGACGTTAAAGTTCCTTCCTTCTCTCTCTTGGGAAAGGTGGTTTGACCAACGAAAATTCAGAAACGTGTAAGTTTATTTTCTTTTTTCTGTGCTCCTGTGTTTTTGTTTTTGTTCACTATATCTATATTTACTTAATACCCCGCAACCCGCCGCAAGGGCATGTGGTGGGGGGTGTTAGGGCACCACCCGTAATTAAGAAACTACTGCTATCTTAATGTACCTGACGACGCTATTGTTATCTTGGTGTACATTATTATTATTCACATCCGTGAGACTTTCATATTAGTTTATAAATTTATATATATATACATAAATATGAACATATATTTTTTATTAACATAAATATTAACACATATATAAAAATTTATACATATATATACACACAATCATATTTTACAAGAACTGAAATATATAGTATGTACACGTGACGGCCGAGGGGGTCGCACTTCTCAGTGTAACGGCCTGAAATGGTTCCCAGTGAGCTCACTTCAATCGTTCGCTCGCTCTTAGTCCGACTGTATGACTGTTGTATGACTGATGCCCGCCTCTGCCCCCAACCCTTGCCTCCGACGCCACGGTCCGGGGGCATTCGTTCCCTCCAACGCGCTAATCCGTCAGACCCGCTTCCGAAACGGACTTCGGACGGGGAATGAGTGGCATGCCACCACACGAAAGGGGTCCGTGTCTCTGATGTGCTCCTTCCCTGGGGTTAATAAGGACTTGGCAAGGGCCCATCAGTCAGGGAAGGCGCAGGGAAAGGGCACGGCAATGGGGGGGGAGAGTAAGGCAAGGGAGGTCACAAGAGAGGGGTGAGAGCGAGAGAAAGAGAGATTTTTCGTTGGACAGTTATGAAGCTGACGGGGCCCGTCTGCGAGGGGGTTTGACGGGGTGCCGTCCATCCCCTTTCCCTCCAGACGTCGGAGCAGCGCCCATTTTCATCGGGCTGCTGTTGCGTTGCCCGGAGACGACAAATGGGGACGCCTCGCGGTGTTTCAATGGGAGTGATGCTTCAAATTCATTCCCAAAGGTTTACCCGTTTTCGCCCCGAGCGCGCGGATCGTATTTTATCCGTAATACCTGAAGTAGAAGGAGAAGACGGATTCCAATTTATTTTTTAGTTTATTAGCTTGAAAGTACACTTTGCAAGGTAGCGAGTAAAAATGCCTGCGATGAACACGTGGATAATGGACTCGCACTCAGCTGATGCTATCCACATCTCGGTCGCTACAAACTTATTCCAGGTGCTCCCAAGAGTAGCAAGTTTAGAGGCTGTGATGTTACATCACTGCGGTGTGAAAACACTTTGTATTCAAGCATAACATTTGGTAGAAATAAAGTATCAATCTAAAAACAATAAGGACAATAAGACCAATGCTTTTTACTGAAAGTAAATATTAGAAGTATCGATCCATCTCAGAGAGAAGACGCTCTACGAAATTCTGAGTAAAATGAAAACATATGAATGGAAATACACCCAGACAGGCCATTTAAGAAAATATCCTAGGGAGAGGAAGAAGAATGCTTTGTACAATGAAAACCACCGGAGCGTACACTAGAATCTCACGTATAAATTTGAGACTAGTACCATTCGGACAGATAAAAAATGTGACTACACTGAATGAAAAGCTACCTAAATTCACTCACAAGAAAGAATTTCGAAAACACGAATGTTAGTGGAAATGATTCGAGAGTAAAAACAAGAGAAATTCAAGTCATACTCCTGTTATAGAAGTAATTAATTTTTAAGCAACTTTCACAACAGATAGAAATTACTAAATCCCTGACGAAAATGTATCTGCAAACAAAGGCCATTAAATATAAATATATATATGCAAAACAAGACAAAAGGCGATGAAATTATCTAGGGTGGCGAAGGGACAATGTTCAACGATCTCACGTTTCTTCTTCCTTGTCCGGGTTGACGATGCTCGCAATACTCGAACAAGCAGTCTCATCGGGCGAAAGGGATATCAGACTGCTTGGCACAGAGCCTCAGAACAGGGGCGAAATTAGGCCGAGAGGAATGGTGGAGGGTGGCGGGGTTGGAGAGGGGAGTGTTTCATTGGAATTTAACGGCTCTCGGGGAGTTAGTTCATCACAGCCGCAGTGATGGGAGTGCTCCAGGGGAGGGAGACAGACGGCTTCCAGGACAGAACAAACACCTACTGCTCCCACCCCCAATCCACCACTTCCCCCACCAGCTAGCTCTCTTCCCCTCTGAAGCAAATAAATCACCCGCTCCTCTTACTGCCTTTGGGTGCGGCCCCTAGAGTTTGCTGATAGAACGACGCCCCCACTTGAGCTAAGCCCTTAATCCAAGTGATCACTTAGAATTCATGACGAAAGGAATGGGAGGTATAAGTAGACTAACTGATGTGACACCATTAATTCATTCCTGGAATGCCGTGCAAACACTTTGAGCCATACTGCTTTGAATGCAGATGATTGGTTGATAAGAACTATTATAGTCGGAAGTGTCCATAGGTCATTGGAGTGACGGATAAAATGGTAGCCAGAAGGGGAAATATAACTTGGAGTGTATTTCAAATTCATTATTTTTAATTTAATTATATTCATCGTTTTTGAAGTGAAAATTCATCCTTGGAAATAAAACACGAGAAAAACCATGGACCAAATAATTAAGGTGATTGGTGAAGATGTGTTTACCTGAAGAAAAAGCAACGGGAATGAAAGAGGTAAAGGTGGATAAATTATTGTGAATTATAAATCAAATTGAAATTTATCATTGCTATTTTTATATTTTATTACGAAAGTGTTTTGGATTAAGATTATCAAATGAGTAGGAGCATGAGAAAAAGAATTACTTTAGGCAAAGAAGCTTTCACAAGGAGGGAATAATTGATGACAGGGAATTTGAGCAAGGATGTTATGAAAAAGCTCGCCAAAACCTTTATATGGAGCGTGGTTTTGCACGGTGTGGAAGCATGGTCGTTGAAAAAGAATAATAGGCATAGATTGGAGGATTTTGAATTGGGGTCGTGAAGACGGACGGAAAAAGTGAAATGGACTAAAAGAAAAGCATAGTGAGAATGAGAGGAGATTTTTGGGAGAAATACAAAGGAGGCCGGCATTTTGGGTGCAAAGCGTTTTGATTGGCAGTGGGATGTTGAAGATGGTAATAGAGGGGAGAATGTTAGGCACACAAGGAAAGGGCAGGAACAGGAGAGGGATGTTGGACGGGAGGAAGGAAGTACACAGAGATGAAGATGGACCTGATGTAGATTAGGTTGCTGGATTGTGTTTTGTTTGGAGTCGCAAGTTAATCATTTCATAGTCGTGCTCATCCAAAAAACCTACCTTAACCAGTAGATTACCTAATAGCAATATAAAATATTTTCAATAACACATGATTCTAATCGCATTTAACTTTCAAAATTATGAATCTAGTGATTCAGTTTTCGTGCTCAGTGATTCGCGGGTTTGGTTATTCATCAAGTCTTACCATTAAACACATCATTTACCAGGACAGGGATTAAGTGGAAGGAGAGACTATCTAGACTCAATCTAGTCACAATGAAGACTTTTTATTATTGATACCTACAACTACCCATTCATTAATACCTCTACCATCTATCATACTCTTGTTTTTCGATTTGAAGAGCGGTCATTGTTAACAGAACCAACATTCTCACGGACATAAAGGTAGTTATCGGCTGTTAATTATCCTTAATACTAAACGAGTGTCAACACCTTGGAAGAAATGAGGAGCTGCAAAGGTAAAACAATATTCAGTGCAAACAGTGCATGGTGAAACTGCACCAGATAAGTTATGGATATTACTATCAAATATTACAAGGCAAAAATATTCCTCGCTAAACCTAAAAGCTTACGTGGCCATAATGATATCTTTTTGTACACACTTTCCTTTATGCAAAAATATTTTTGTAATCTACTTTAAACACTCATTAATTTATACTGATGAATACTCATCCTACCATGCATATAAACTACTCATTTGGTTTAATTCTTTCTCCCGAGATTGTACCCTGAATTCTAAAGGACGAAAGTAGAAATACGGGGGAAAAGAAGAGAAAACAAATCCCTTTCCACGCCGAAATGCCTGGGCGACCCTTAACTCGATCCGAGATAGGTATGCGGCTCATGGAAGGGAGGAGACAGGGCCGGACGGACGAAGGGGGGGAGGAGGGGGTCGTGCTGAGGATAAGGCACCGCCGCCGCTCCAGGGTCTCTGGAAAAATACGAGAGGAGGATTACAACACTCCCTTCGACCCGTGTATCCAGAGTCCTTTCCTTGCGCCACCCTGCCCCTCCCCCTTCCGAAGGCCCATGTTCCATCCTCAAACCCTTAAAGGGAACGCCGAGGGACACGAAACACCGCTTATCTCGCGCTCCTCCGTGGAAACCTTCCCACCACAGCATTCGGGGGCGCCTCCGGTCCATCCAAGGAGAGGAACAACACGCACCGACCTCCCTCATCCACACCCCTCTCCGCCACCCTCCCGGGGCTCCCGAAGTGCCTCCCTCAATGATCACGGTACTGTGCTCATCATCACACCACCACCCCTTTTAAGAAGAGTGCACTCCGTGTACGCACCAACACGCACACCCCCTCCCCGTCTACCCACCCACCCCCGAGGGCCGATCATAACTCAAAGGGTGCCCGGGCGCACTATCATTCAGCGGCTGCGGCGGTCCAAGGGGCGAGAGGAAGGAAGTGTTTATGCGCCTCGCTGGTCCTTTTTTTATCGCCCCGTCGCCCTTAACACGTCCTCCTCTCCCCGGCTGTCGTCGCCTCCGCCTTCCTCCTTCCCGGAATCGGAGGATGGACGGGGACGGGGGGAACGAGGGACCCCACAAAAGACACGCGCGCACAAGTCTCCCGAAAAGAAGCCACTCACGCACGAGGGGGGTGGGGGAGCAGGCAGGCGATATAAACTACGGAGCGTGGGAGGAGAAGGGAGTGGCCGCCGCTTCTGTTGGGGGCCGTGGGGAGGGGGAGAGTGGGTGGCTGGGGCCTCATCTGAACACGCACGCCCAAAGGGGAAAAATCCTCCGGTTGGGCAAACATAAAAATTGTCAATTTCTACCCATTGTTGAGGTTAAAGTAGATAATTTCCAGTCAATATGCTTGCTAAAATTGATACTTGAGTGAATTTTGTTCGATCCCGAGTGCAACTCTGAAAAATCACATATCCACTCCCTCTAACAGGATAATCCGTGCGTTCCATTAATGGAATTGGGAATACGACGATAGCTAAGGACTCACGTTAAATTTTTAAGGCTTAACGAAAGGAGTGCGTGAATTTGTCCATTCAGCGAATGTATATTTTTGATGTTTTCAAAACTTCTATATTATTATCAAAGATGTGGTAATCCGGAGGTAAATTTTGGGATTAACTGACCGGAGGGCCCAGGTTCGATTCCCGGGGAAAACACTGGGCACTCTTAGCTTCACCCAAGCTGGGTTATTCATTAAATGCCAAATGGATTTTTAGGGAACCATGTAGGGAACAGGAAAAGGAGCTCAACCCTATACTCTAATGTGTGAATTTCGCGAATTGGGTGAGTTTCTACCCACACCTATAGAATCGACCTTCGGTTTGGTTGTGTGTTGGTAACTGCGGTGTACAGGTGGTGTACCTGTATAACAGTACATAAGTTCCACCATATCAACCCTGCCACGCTGATACTCATTTATTGGCTTACTAACCTCAGTGCAAATCAATGCAATTCTGGGCCGAAAGTTGTTCAGTCACCGCTTTCTTTATCTTATATTACCACGGATTTACCTGGAAAATTTGGTATCACTAAGTTCAAATGAGCGTTTTTTCTCTTAATCCACAGCATGGGAATTCTGCGATAAAAGAAAGATATTGGAGATCGGGATGGTGCGGTGGCTAACGTACTGGCTTCCCACCCAGATAGCCCGGGTTCGAATCATGGAGAAGGCAAATATTTATCAGCGGTATCCCGATCACTACTTGAGGTGCTTTGTGGAGGGCACTTTGAGTGAGTACGCCGTCCGTCGGATGGGACGTTAAGCTGCGGTCCCCTTGACGCCTTTCCTTAAGAGTCGGCACCAACGCCAAGTTTCCCTCCACCTTCATTCTTTTCCATGCATCCCTAAATGGCGCAAAGGATCCCAACTGTCGGTCGCCTCCCATAAATCTACTCGTTCCACTAAGAACGACTTTTGCTCCGTAGATTCCCTCCGGGCGAGTTTGGTGGGAAGTGATGTTAGCGGGAGTGAACTGGCGGCGATTACGGAAAAAAAGAAAGTACCCTTGGAGGAGCTTAATAAAGGGTCACCTGGAAGGAATAAGGAGGGAGTGCCTGGGGAAAGACGAGCGTGCGTTGGGGTTGCCTGGTTTGCGTTTAGAACGCGTGGCATTTGCCCGTCGGGTGTCATCTTCGACAGCTGAGCCTAACCTGTGTGACTGTCATTCCTAAATCAAGCCATACTATATGACGACAATATATCTTCTTTACGCGATCAGTTTCGGTATTAAAACTGTGAACTCTCCATTCATGTCGAGAGTAGGATATTGCCTGGTTCCACATCTCAAATACTCAATGTGATTCTCTTTTGCCCTTCCGGTCGCCACATGAGAGCGCTCGCATCCTCACGTCTCCGATGTCCAAATCGACTCTAGCTCGAAATTAAAAGCTCATCTCCAACCAAGACATTGAATTCAAAGCAAGTTCGGTAACAAAGATACAGAAGGGAATGGAAAAAATGATGAAGGGATAAACGGGAGGCAAAAACGAAGTCGCGTAAATTTGTTTTCACTGTGACAACTACTATCTATGACATTCCTCGACGTCAAATTCTTCTCGCAACTAATGCACACCATATATTTAAGAAATAGCACGATCTAAACAGGAATTTCGTATTAAAAAATATTAATTAGTAATCAATTAATAAATAATCATGTAAAAAAGATAAATTGCGATAAATAGATATTTTAAGATGTCACAAACTAAGGAATTTATAATTGTAGTCTCCTGTGAGTAATGTTTTACTTCACCCACTTCGTACCTCCTAGAAAAAAAACTATGGGGAAAAGAACACATTACACAGGCGTTGGCAACAAATTACTTCGAATTTAGTAACTATTTATCCAAAAACCCTTCACTCTTGCACTTACTGTATGTAAAATTAGTTAAAAATATGAGTTTAATTAATTAATAAATTAAGGAGCAACGTAAACGATCCGGAATATTTAGTGCAATAAGATTGCACAGTTAGAGGGAACATGACTCGCTTGCGCGTGATTTGGCATCCGGAGCACATACAAACACCAATATGAATGGCTGCATTGGTGTTAATCCGAGCGAGAGGAAGTGTCCCCGAGAATGATGTTTGGAGTTCGCACCGCAGCAGCAGCAGGAAGTTACGCCGCCTCCGTGAGGGCGGTAGTCGTTTCTCGAAGGCAAGGGGGGTTGTGTTCCTGCTGTTGGTACGCCCACCTTCCTTCGGGAGGGCGGGGAGGGGTGCGGAGGAGGAGGGGGAAGGGGAGACGGGGGAAGCGAGGGAAGAAGGGCCCGAAGGGGTGCGCCGGGCGAGGCAACGTACATCGATCGCGAGAGGAGGTGTCGAAGCGAAGGAGAGTTACGAACGAGAAGAGGTGGGTGGGAGTGGAGGGTGAAGGGAGGGGGCGGAGGGTCGCGGGAGGACGCCCATTCATCCACCGGGAGGGAGAATTTGCCGGGCCGGTCGGGAGGGCACGCACTGCATCCGATTCCACTCTGCCGCCTGCCTGCTTTCTCCCTTAGACCTTACTTTCCCTCGCGGGACAACAAACGCCGTCGTTTCGATTTTATACAATGACTATCCCTTTCTCTTAGGCATTCAAATTGCATCCGAGTACGACGGAGAGAATGGATAATGAAGTGAATCAACTTCGAAGCCTTTGAATCTTGGTATGTGTTCACATCCTCTAGATTAGATCCAGGACATGCATCCTCTTGTGGGAACTCTCAACGGTATTACTGTTGGAAAGGTGTGGATACCGACGACCACATTTCACCATTGTTTGGAGAAACTTGCGAATCAAAATGTTAACAGAGACAAATGCTAAATCAATATTTTCCTCTCGTCGTTTGAAATTAGAGAGTGAGAAATCTATTGGCACATAATCAATAACACAATCATGAAGTTTTTCGAAATTGAGCCATAATTGTTGAATAGTCTTTTACTGCTGTTGATGATGTGTTAATTTTGTTGAAGAAATAGTGTTTTCATGGGTATACTTAATTATCATGATAATATTTGAAATTCATTTGACATGGTTACATAAAAATGATTGTTTTAAAAATGACTCGAGTTAGGAATCATCGCGATTGAGAATATGCACTGCGATACTTAAATTATGTGCCCACTAAAGTGGAAATTCCTCCACGGCGCAAGTTATGTTTTGCTAAAATTTAGCGTCATCCTTAAAAGACGCACGTCGGTTAAAATTGCACACGCTAAAAGTAATCACCTACCTGAATGAAGTTTACATTGAATGTTAATTTACCACTATTTCATCCGCACCTTTTCGACATGATATTTATCTTGGATATAATGAATGGCGCACGACTGCTGATACAACTTGCAACATTTATGATAGTAATGTAGCTGACTAAGCTAGGCATGATAATTATGAAATTACCCATATGAATCAAATTGAGAGTCCCATTGTGAGGACTCGTTTATTGCGTTAGCCGTACTCACCGGAGGACTTCCGAACGGTGCAATGGAGTGCTAAAAATATGCCTATCTATTCATCTTCTGCACCATCGGATTTAAGGGAAGGGGGTGCCTCGCCTCAGGACTCCCCAATTATTTCGTCATGCTAGGCTTTTTGTCCCTGGAGTGTAATTCGGCGCCGAAAAGACTTCAACGAAGCAGGAAACACACTCGACACCCGACCTGTGTATTCGGCTCGAAGACCCCTTTGTGTGGCCTGTGCTGTTTCTCCCTGGGTAGCTTATTCAACGTGATACCGCAACCGGTCGAATAATGTAATTATTATCATAATCCATGAATCAGGTTGCGGTATCTTTCACTATTGTTCAGCTTAAATTACCCACGATAGGGCATATCCTAACGCAGTAGTAGTACAACCATCATAGAGATTACGACATAAAATATGTTTGATGGCGCTTCAAAAGTATTCATGTATTATATTAAAAATATTTTTCTTTATTAAATAAAATATTATTCACCAGTCTACGTACACTTCCTCGGCAAATATTGGTACAGTGAAATCGGAACAACGGCGCAAATGATCTTAAATGTCGGTCACATTTCGCTAATCACTGTTGCACATGATGAAAATGGAGATGTAAGATTCAAATGGAATGTACGGTTTCGGTTTCAGCTTCACTTGCGGCGGTCCCCCGGGGGCGTAAGGGCCGTTCAATCGGTCGTCGAGGTCAAACAGGGATCGAGGCGGGGTAGTTCGCCACCGCACCGACACGGGCGCTGGCTGCGTTGAGTGGGCGAAGGGAGGAGACACGGGAGGCAGAACGACTGCACACGCCTACCGTTTTATCCCTTCGCCCGACTCCCCCCCACACACACATCCGCCCTCTGTCCCCCCTTCCCCCACGCCTGCCATTACCCCAGACCGTCCCACCGAGCACACAGCTTGTAAATTCGAAGCCTGGTCGCCGTCCCACTGTGGAGCTCTAAGCTCACCTTTTTGAGGGTGTCAACATGTCATCGCACTGGTCAATGAGACGATGGTTCACAACAGCGAAATAAGAGCAACGTGAAATTTCTCCTTTGCTGTTCCAAGAATACGTAATTACAAAATAATCATCGATGGCAGTTTGTGCGTTATGTATCGTCTGTGAACCTTAGTAAATTGCATGGTAAATAGCTCAAGGAGAAGTCAATGAAAAGGACTTCTTTGAAAAGTCAAAGAGTAGTAGATGGGTGAAAACGATGGAGGACATGGATGTATCTGTCATGAAGCTGCGCTTTTTTGCCGATAGGGAATCCATGGCGCGCGTAAATTCGAATGAAACTGGCATTGGGAATTTAATACTTGACTCACTTACAATGTGGGATGTTTGGGCCTATGCATAGGGTGTTAGACGTAGAAGGTCTCAGTTTAAGGGTCATCAAAATTCAACCTTGAACGAATGACCATCGTTAACAAGATTAAATAAATTTACTGGCCGTTCAATCCTAACGTTCCTAAACCTGCAATTCTGTTTCCTCCTCCTTGAACGTCACGTGATAACAACGTTAAACATTAGGAAAATATAATGACAACTTAGTTTTTACTCTTAAAATGGATTTAAATGCACTTATTTAGATAATACTTTCTTTTCAATAAAATAAATTCCGATGTCGCTTTAGCACTTTCATAATCAGCCCAGCTATTTCGTTTTTGTGTAATATTCAAGTCATCTATTTAAATGTTCAAAAACAGACGACGATAGAGAAACATGACGACAGACATTGAGTGAGAGGAGGGCGGCGGGGCCGGTGCAGGGGTGAGCGAAGGGCGGGGGTGGCTAGGGGCGGGGATGGCGAGGGAAGACGTGCCTATTTATTCCCGAGGTGTCCGTGATCCGCAATAAGTAATAAGACGTCGCCGTCGGTCGTGGAAGGGAGGGAAGTGAACGGACACGTCAGAACATCGTCGAGCGATGTTCTCTCTCGCGATTTCTTTTCAAATAAAAAGAGGGCGGGTGGGGAGTGAGTGAGTGTGCGTGTTTGTGTTTCTCTTTCTCTCGGTGCGTTCGTCGAGAAGGCTTGGGGGGGGTGGGAAGTAAAGGGGTGGAAGGGGGCGTGGCCTCAGGTGTGCCGGGTAGGCGGAGTCAGTGGCGGCGGCGGAAGGGTGGCGGGAAGGAGAGGATGAGGAAGGAGGGGGTGAGGAGGGATAAGGGTCCAGGCAGGAAGGGGGGGAGGAGGGAGAGTGGGAGAGAGGGCGCGCTCTCAAGCGCCGGTTTCTCGGGATTCATCCCCTCAACTTCTTCCTTTCGTCTCGAACGAAACCCCTCCGCACACTCGCACCCGGCAATAGCAGGAGCGGTTTTAGTTCTCGTCAGAGGTGAGCGAGCTATTGACCAAAAGCATTTATGATGCGCGTTTATTGGGCGAAAGAAATAATAAGCTGGTTAAAAATGAGGAATATCCTCGGTCATCGATAGTGAATATAGCCCAATTAAAATTATACAAAATTCATGTCGGAAAAAATCAACTTATATTACTGCGATGCTATTGAAAAGGGGATAAGATAAAAGGCACTAAATATTCATTGCGGAGCAATAATTTTATATACCTAAAACTGTCGAAAAGACGGATCTTCTTAGATTAATCTATTCCTTATCACCCAGCGAAAAAAGATATCAGAGGACCAAAACGTCATGAATATTTATGACCTCAACGACGTAATAAGCTCATCTAATAAAAGTGCATATTATCTAATATCTTCAGATCTATAATGTCATTATATACTATCCTTATTTAATTACACATTATTTATGAGTTATTTACGTCTAATCAGAAAATAAAAATACTATAACAGATATCATATAGACCCATCTACTAATGCCTTCTAATTGTGCGAGTAGCTATGATGCAAGCTAATTAGGCTAAGAGCCCTTATTTGGCGGTCTTATTCAAGGGTTACATCAACTGTATTTTAGCTGTATTTGGTGTATATATTTTACATTATAATGTTTTATCCCTTTTATCATTGCACGCTTAAAACTGCTTTATCTCATATTCATCCATATAATATATTGATCTTCCACATTAATTGACATCATTCCTACCGACATTAATTACTTTTTGTATCTACTCACTAACCTTCGAATACCTATATTATGAACCAAATAAACCAGTATTCCGAACACAGGGAAAGAATGGCCGCATTCTCCAAACCATACAGTAAATATAAATACATTCATTCATGGGGAATTAAATAGCAATTTCACTAGACACTAACTGCTTGGGCAGTCGATTGTTTTGAATTAAGATTTTCAGTATCATATTACCTCTGAGTTAAAGATAAATGGGGTAAGATAATAGTTGAACCAGGAAAAATCCAAGAGAGATGGAAGGAATATATAGAAACACTGTATGGTAAAGAACTTAGGCCGACAAGGTTAGACATAGAAAAGGAACAAGACGTAGAAGAAGATAGCTTAGGTCCAGGCATACTCGACGATGAAATAGAAAGGGCATTAAAGGAGATGAAAGCAAATAAGGCTGTGGGGCTGGACAATATTCCTGTAGAAATGTTGAAATGGTTAGGGAAAGGTGGGAAGAAGGCCATATATGGACTGATTCGTAGTATCTATGAGGAAGGAATCTGGCCGGAAGATTTTGTGAGATCGGTGTTAGTTCCTATTCCAAAAAAGGCAAAGGCTTCGTCATGTGAGGATTACAGAACAATAAGTTTGATATCCCACGCAGCTAAAGTTATTCTCAGGATCATCAACAAAAGGATAGAGAGTAAGGCAAATGATTACTTAGGGGATGATCAGTTTGGGTTCAGGAAAGGAAGAGGTACGCGTGATGCCATTGCAGTAATGAGATCACTAGTCGAGAGGAATATAGAATACAATCAGGACGTTTTTGCCTGTTTTGTAGATTTCGAAAAAGCGTTTGATAGAGTGAATTGGGAAAAATTAATGCGTGTATTGCAGAAAATAGGAATGGATTGGAGGGACAGGAGACTGATCCGCAACCTGTACATGTCTCAGACTGCTCAGGTGCGAGTGGGGAACGGAGAGTCCGGATGGGCAGTGTTAGGAAGAGGTGTAAGGCAGGGTTGCCCATTGTCACCGGTACTGTTCAACGTATATGTAGAGGAAATGATTAAAGAGGCATGGGAAGAACTGGAGGTAGGAATGAAAGTCGGAGGGGAATTCGTAAAGTCGGTTAGGTTTGCTGATGACCAAGCATTAGTTGCTCAGTCAGCCAAGGGGTTGCAAGCATTGTTGAGTGAATTGGAGGTTCAGTGCGATAAATATGGGATGAGAATAAATATTAATAAAACAAAGGTTATGCGATTTTCCAGAAAGAAAAAGGCTAAGCTAAATATTAAAATAGGCGGGGAAAAAATAGAGCAGGTAGAACAGTTTACATATCTCGGAAGTGTTTTGGACCAACACGGTCAAAGTGGTAGGGACGCAAGGAGAAGAATTGCGCTAGGCAAGGAGGCTTTCTCAAGGAGGAGGGAGTTGATGACGGGGACGTTGAGTAGGGATGTTAAGACAAGACTCGTAAAAACTCTGATATGGAGCGTAGCTATGTACGGCGCGGAAACGTGGTCGCTGAAGCAGGAGGATAGACGTAGATTGGAGGCTTTTGAAATGTGGGTGTGGAGAAGAATGGAAAAGGTGAAATGGACCGAAAGGAAAACAAATGAGGAAGTACTAGAAATGGTGGGGGAGGAGAGGGGTTTGTTGAGAGAAATCCTATGGAGGCAGGAAAAATGGATGAAGGGCGTATTGAGCGGTAGTGGAATGTTGAAGAGGGTAATAGAGGGAAGAATGTTGGGCAAGCGAGGTAAGGGTAGGAACAGGATAGGGATGTTGGACGAGATGAAGGGAGGAAAGAAGTACACCGAGATGAAGAGGGACCTGATATAGATTAGTTTGCTAGGTGGGGAGCCACAAAATGTTTCCAATGTTTCCAACAAGCTTCCCTAACGTACAATGGCGTGACATAAAGGCCGAGCCGAAGGGCGAGGAAAGGTGCAAACAAGAGGACAGAAGAAACCCTTGACTGCCGTTCATTGTAAGGCGCTGACGCCCTCCCTTAACCTCACATCTCTCCGTCAACATAACAACGATCCCAATCATACAGCCAGTCAACTGATTACTTTTTAAATTATTTAATTCCTCCATGGAGCTCTGGCTCAACCCGATTGGCAAGACTAGGGCAAAGAATATAATCAAAATCTATTATCGAATTTTCGTAGACGGAATTCACAATGAATGATAGGGTAAAATGCCATGGAGCCGAAAATACCTTGTATTCTCTTTTTTTGAAGGCGTGATGTTGTAAATCAAGCTTAAGACTCAATAGCATGTGTTTGAGAAATAATAATAAAGAAACAAACAAAACCAAAAATTCAAGAAGAAACCATCTGGATCTTTATATTGCATTAAAATTGGATAATTATGACGATTTCGCATTAGGCCTTATGTTTCAAAAAGATTTGGTATTTTTTCAAAATTGAGACATCAAAACCAAGTAATGTGCAAACTCCTATTTTGAAGGAAAATCCGAAATTATTCAGACGCATATCTGAATAGTCTTATTAAACTGAAATGTTTGATGCTTCGTGTAGAAGGAAACGTGTTGGAAAAATGTTCATCCAAAGGAGTCGGTAGATAAGCGTTTGGTGAGTTTAAGTTCGTCTTTCGAAAACAAATACTTTAATGGCCCACAAGGTTCAGTAGAAAAGCAGCAAGAGAACATATTTAATGAATAACACAACACATTTGTTCACGCCATCTTAACTCGAATCCAATTGAAATTTGTAGGAGAGAGGTAAAGGCACTTACCTCACCATTTGAAATTCCAGGATTGGAAATTACGTGAAATATTTGACTTTGTGATTTGTCCATTACATACTGACTGATTTACAAGGTGTGTTCAAAAGATAACGAGAATTTTTTTATTTCGCGGGCTTGGAGCGTCCAATTGTCAAATTTTGTTTTATTATGTTGGTATAAATGCCCCTAAGTAAGATAAACTTTCAGCTGTTTTCATTGTGGACTTTGTCTGTGACAGCCAATAAGGTTAGACGTGTTTTATGAGCTCGGCGATTTTCGTTTGTTAAAAGAAATGGATCAAAGGATCCATTTCTTGTAATTTCATTGTATCAAATGTTGCGTAAAAATGAAATAAAGTATAACAAAGTGTGTGAAATGTTAACAAAGGCCTATGTGAGTCTGCTATGAGTAAATCAAGAGTTTACGAGTGGTATAAGTGTTTCCAAGAAGGTCGTGAAGACCTTGAAGATGACGAACGCCTTGGACGCCCTAGCACATCAACAATCGATGAAAACGTGGAAAAAGTGAAAGAAATGGTTATGAACGATCAACGAATCACAATTAGAGAGGTCGCTGATGACGACTTCTTTGTTCATGTCATGGTCATGACATTATTTCCAATTTTTTGGGCATGAAATGAGTGGCAGCAAAAATCGTTCCAAAATTGTTGAATTTTGAACAAAAACAGCGGCGAATGGAAGCTGCTCGGGAGTCTCTAAATGAAGTAAACGACGATGCAGAATTACTGAAACGTATTATAACAGGTGACGAAACATGGGTTTATGCATATGACGTTGAAACTAAGGCTCAACCATCCCAGTGGAGGCATTCTGGCTCGCCAAGACCGAAAAAGGCTCGCTCGACAGGTGCGGTCGAACGTGAAGGTTATGCTCACTGTGTTCTTCGATTTTAATGGCATAATGCATCATGAATTCCTGCCCCCAGGTCAAACGGCCAACAAGAAGTACTACCTACAAATTCAACGCCGTTTGCGTGAAACAATCCGAAAAAAAACACCCGGATCTGTGAAAAAAACAATGCATGGTTTTTGCACCACGATAATGCACCAGCTCACAATTCATTGCTTGTTCGTGAATTTTTGGCCAAAAACAATACTGTAACGATGCTCCAACCTCCATATTCGACAGATATGGCTCCGTGTGAATTTTTCCTATTTCCAAAAATTGAGAGAACCTTGAAGGGCCGTCGTTTTACATCCATAGAGTACATTAAAAGCGCATCGCTGAAAGAACTGAAGGCTATCTCCAAGATCGAGTTCGAGAAGTGTTTCGGGGATTGGAAGAAGCACTGGTACAAGTTCATAATCTCCCATGGAGACTACTTTGAAGGTGACATCATCAATGTATAAGAATAAATAAATAGTTTGTCTGAAAAATTAAAATTCTCGTTAATTTTTTAACACACCTCGTACATGCATTACGCGGATAATTCAATGACCAACCGCTTGATCAACAAGGATAAAAAAATTGTTCATAAACCAACGAAAACGCCTATGCCATCAGCTACCCCCAAGCCTTGAGGATGCAATTCACGATGATGCTCCCTCCATCCAAATTTCCTTCCCTCTCGTCACATAGGCTGGATCGTCTCAATCAAAGGATATGCATAGGAAGTGGTCGATGATTAATGGTTCCGAGAAAGAGAGAGAGCATCACAAATCAGTCCCGTGAATGGATTTATATCGTCCACTTCCGGCGACGCCACAGTTTACTCTTTTTGACAGGTAACAGGTATTTATGGCCGGCGCAAACTGGTTTCATCGACTCGACGAATAATATTTTATGCACTCCAAATAATCTCTTCAACCCACGGTGAATTCTGAGTGATGTCCTTACTCATTCATTGCCTCGAAGAGAGTGGGGGACCGAAAGGGATTATGGGAAGACGCACAGCGACAGGTGGCGTTCATTGAGAGGAAACGAAGAGGACGTCATCCAAAGAGGTCGCAATTAGAGCTTCTTGCACGAGAAAAAAAAGCTGAAATGCTGAATTTTCCGAGAAAAACTTCGCGGAGAAAACTTATGCCTCGTTTAAGCAGTTCATTTGGAAAAAAATAGGATATACTGTAAAAAATAGATGAGAGGAGTTGGAAATGCTTGCTCTAGCATCTAGGCGTAAACTGGATATCGCATGAAGAAACTAATCGGCAATTCAATGAATTAATACTCTTGAATCATCTTAAGAAATGTCTATTTGAAGAAGTAAATCTTTCTCAGTTAGTTAAAGGAGTCGCTCGCCCCACGAATTTCTTCACAGTTGACGCCTGGCGGAGCTTTCGTGAATTGCAATTGCCTACAATCCAGGGGCAAACTTGACCTTGACTTTTTTCAGAGAATCCGCAGAGATTCCGACTAACCGACATACTGGTAAAACCAAACGAAGATAAGGGCGTGAGAATAGCCCTGGAGTCATTTCAAAAGATCCAATTTTGTCGACGGTAAGCTCTTCTCCATTTCATTGCAAGCAACGACGTAAAAATGTCAAGGGAATGGTAAGAAGCAAGACTGATACTATCGCACATTGAGCATTTTACAACTAGAATTGTGTATTTCAATATTAGCACAATGTGCCATGGCATCATCTCCTCCTTGAATGTATGCCTATTCTGGACCAAGTCCCATTGAAAATGCTCGACTCCGGCAATACAAGGTTCCGACCGTGAGTCCGACCCCGTCCCGTCAGCACCTCTCACACCCCTCACGGCGACCGCCATTCCGGCTAACATGCCTCCGATGTGATCAATTGGCATCATTCGAGCGGTGGGCTGCGAAAATCCTCGCGGGGCAGAGCCCCTGCGCTCCCGCCAGAGAGAGAGAAACCCCCGAAGCGCGGCCCTCGATAAACGTGCCCATCGATTCGTGTTGGCGCAAGCGCACACGCGTCTGGCGCTCATCAAGAGGAGCCCCCCCCTGGTCTCCTTCCTCCCATCTCTGCGGTTAGAGTAATTGAACCGTGCGCCCATCCTCTCCTCCTTATCTCATCTCTCTTTTAGCAACGAGAAGAGTTACCCGTGTGCAGCTATATTTCAATTCCCCTTTTCCGACCATGAACTGCCAATACCTTCGACACACGGCGCCGCGACTGCTCCCACTCGGGGCGTATACAACACCAGCCACAATATTCCCCTTTAAAACGGCTGCGACTGCAGGCCCTGGGGACGCGAGAACACCGCAAGGCATGGTGGGGTATTTGAATGATGGATGTATGAGTGGGAGTTTCCCCGGCCAGTTTCTGTTCTTTTGCGGGAATTCGGGTTGTCCAAAAAATACGAGCTAGAGATCGCATGAAGAGCATTCATAGAAGAAATCATACGCATGAGGTCAAAGAATTATGTCTTTAAAGAATCATAGAATTTGTAATAAAACATGGGTCGCGGTGGTCCAGTGGATAGAGCGTTGGACTACTGACCGGAGGGTCCCGGGTTCGATTCCCGGGCAAGGCACTCTGGGCACCTGCAGCTCCACCCAAGCTAGTTGATTTTTCGGGTACCAGATCTTCCGGCATAGGGAAAGGAACTGGCCCCCCTTGACGTGTGAATTCCACACGCCGTCCGGCTTAGTACTGGGTGAACTCTACCATCACCTACTAAACCGACCGTCGGGTTGATTACTGTGTTCATGGTAATAAAATCGTACTCTGGATAGGTTATTTCGATTGACATTCGAATTTACTATTTTCCTAGATGTTAAACAAGGGCAACTAAGCGAGAGCCTTCGTCCATCCATATCTCCTTACAAAACATGAACGACCATATTCTTTAAAGTTTTGAATCGGCCAAAATAACTGAAAGTTCAACTTCAAGAACGTTGGTATCTTTATAATTAAGGGATAATATGTAGATTCAAGGGTTAAAGAATGTATTCACACTCAATCATTAGTATTCTATTAACAAAGAGAAAGTACTACCTACGCGTTTATAAATTGCATTGCCGTTGCAATGTCTTTTGAGAATCAATTGTCTTTCGGAATGAGGGATGAATTAATGAACGGCCACTATTTGTTAATCCCCATGTTGAAGTCTGTTTTACCTGAACTCGCTTAAAATTAACTCCGCTACTCTTAAAATCTCATTCGAACATCTCGAGTAAAATTATGATAATACTCGTCACTCCCACTCTCGAAGCGAGGCCTTCGGCGGAGCGAGATTCGTCGGCGAGCGGCTTGTTTTCTCATCCCTCGGCTCCGACTGAGTTCGTAGGAGTGCCGAGGGCGGGCGAGCACAGATACACCTATACTTTATTCTCCGGATTCCCACAACTGCCGTGGGTCACCACAGGGCTCGCACGCAACGACGAGCCGAGTCAATGAATGCAGCGCAGTAATACGAATCCCCCATCCCTTTTTGTCCGGAATGCATAAGTAAATATCTCAACTGCAGCGCATTGAATTTGGAGCCGAGGAGAGAAAGGACACACACGGGAAGGGACAATGAGTCCACAGGGTGACAAACAAGCGGGTAGGGATTCATATTTCGAAGCGGCAACCGAGAACGGAAAACAAATGCAAGCGGCGAGCAGAGGGGGGGTGAGAGAAACAGCAGTTTGACTTTAATTTGGTACCCTTTTAACTCGAGCGTATTCCCACGAGGGTGGGATGAGCCAAACAATGAGGACGGTGAAACAGCCGGCGTCCAAGGGTCGCCTTCGTCTCGGGGGAAAAATGAAAACGGGAGCAAGCCGGGAAAACAAAAGGTCGGGAAGAGCACCCTTTTTTTTAAATATCAAGATGGGATGGATAAGGTGCACGAAAGCAGAAGAAATCAAACGGGCGGCAGGATGCTCTGTTTTGTTTCCACTGGATCTTGTTTCATATGCTGCCAAGAAGTCAGCGCCAAAGTCACCCCTCATAAAGGGGGTCAACGGGAGCAGGCGGGAAGGGAGACAAAGGGGGACGAGGGGGCACCGGGGGGCGGCGGGCACCCGTCTTGGCAGAGAATTAAGTGCTCCTCTTAAAAGAAGAAAGGACAAGGATGCGGCGCCAAGGAGGCAAGGGTGAGTTCGGGAAGTGAGTGTTTAGGGAAAAGGGGGGAGAGCCGGAGAGGAAACGACGGGCCTCCCACGGCCGTCGCGTCGGGCGGCAGTGCGAGGGTTCTGAGCGCGATCCACGGATCCGCTGGGTAAGAAGGATGATCTCCCAAGATCCTACTGCTATTGTTTTTCATGCTTGCCCAAGTCTTTTCCATTGAATATTTACCAAATTGCGGCTCCCAAACGCTAAACATGATCTGAAAACTACCAAATCCGCGGCTAAACACAATGATGGGAAATGACCTAATTTGTATGATAATGAATGGGACTCAATCAATTAAATCATTAAACTTATGTTCTGACTCTTTTGTGGGCTAATCTAAGCTAAGGTTATATTTTCGTAGAGACGCATTCAATAGAGTAGTAAACATCTTTTCTTTAAAAATCTCACAGAAAATCAAAACAAAACTACAATGCAGATAGTTGTTAAAACTAATAATTGTTCTAAACAACGGTTGGCTGAGATACTTGCTCATTCACCTTTTACTTTTTGCCCATCTAAACATCTAAAGCGGTTCATTACTCATATATGTACAAACATTACACACACACACACATATATATACCTGTATATATATATATATATATATATATATATATATATATATACCTGTATATATACTGCAATTATTTATACGCACGTAAGTATATATAATTACAGAGTGATTCCAATTTATCATAAAGAATAAATGTCTTTACTCACAAAAATACAAAACGAACAAATACTTGAAATTTTTGCCATAGTCCCCTTAAAGCAATAATTAAAAATACTTTCTTCATCAAAGTAGGGTTGAGACTTCTAAAAGGGCTTTGCTTTAATTGTTTAATTTATGAATATCTATTTGCATGCAATAAAAGATTCGACACTTGCATACATAATGACTACAAAGTAGATTAAAAATAACTGAGAATATTTGACATCTTGAAATCAATCTCAAATTTGCAAATACAATGCAGGAAGGACAAGTCATTTCTCTTCACTTGCAAATCTCTTGCAATCAGCAGCATTGAAAGAGAATTTACAACATTCTAATGAGAAAGCCTATAGATATCTTCTTTTTAGCTCATTCCACTTAACACCTTTATCGTTTCGTCATACCTCAGACGTTGGAAGGAAGAGTAATTGGAAGCAGAGCTTCGACTACAGGTGGGACGTAAGGACATTCGAGATAGTTACCGTGTTCAACTCCTCAGGAAATCAGATGCGAATTAGGTTTCTTTCCCTCGGCGTCTTACCCGACGCACTCCGGTAGGCGGGGACGGAAAATTGGAGGAATTTGCATTAACTAGTCAAGTCTATTCCTTGTGTGATCCAAATCACCTCGACCATTTGAAATACAGCCTATTTGTGAGGGATGAATAACAAATCATGACAAAACACGTCCTGCTTACGACAAATTTCAATAAAATTACGGAGGAAATCGAAGAAATCTAACCTCTATAGAAGTTTAGCCCTAAACATACGGTCAAATTGGCATTGTGGGCACCTTCCTCGAGTCAGAAGGAATGAGATACTTTCACTTCCTCCAAGTGAACATTATTAACCTGTGCTAAAGCAAATACGATAACGATTTCACAACACAAATTCATTTTTAAATAGATCTTAGGAGTTCATTGTCCTTATGTCAATAAAGGTAACCCCATAGTTATATCAAAAGCCTCTACATTTGTTTAAGTTCTAAGTTCTAGCGGTTACTAGGGCTAACATCAATGATGAAATGACCAGACAGGCACGACCGTTCATTAGGAGACAAGAAACCCAATTGCTTGGGTGAGGAGCCATTGCATACCTTCTGCTGGTGGAAGGATGACATCCAAGGGGATCTCTTTTTCGAGGTATGGAGAGCGGGGGAGGGAGTGGTGAGATGGGATGTTCGAGGCGGGGGTATTTCGGAGGCAAAGGGAGCGAAGCGAGAAGATGAAGGGACCACTGATTTACAAAATGGTGGAATTCGTCGCCGCAATAACCCCTGGCTGGCGTGATAATGATCTTGGGCGGGCTGCGTATGCGATCCGAGTTACTTCTCCCAGAGAGGGCGAGAAGGAGGGAGAGCCCCGGTGAAAATATTTAAGGCGGCAACGACGGGACGGGTGAACGGGGTCATTTCTCATCCGCAGGCCTCGCTCCACTCTTCCACCGAAATAGATCGCCGATAGTCATTTGTTTTTTCTCCTCTTCCATTCCGTCGATTCGCATTAGTCATATTCATGAGGGGATAAGTCCCTCGAATCAGTCAGGCGTCTCCCCGCCCTCTGGTTTGTTTTTCAATGCCTGTCACTCGTAGAATGTAAACGCCACGGGAAAAAATCCCATTGTCCTCGCTTCCAATCAATTTTATACGACGTCTGGGGCCTGAAACATGTCACTCCATTTCATCGACTGCTCGTTTAAATAAGAACTTTATCTCAGTAGTGAAAATATACCACGAATCCTCGAAAGCGAAAATCCTGGACTGATCACTTGCTTCACTAAGACACTTAAGAGAGACTTCGACTGCAGGTGTGATGTTCCTGTAGTACTCGTCTTGAAAGGTGAATATGATGAATACTGGTGGGTAATAAATTTTCATCGAATAGAAGTACGCTATTATTTGGTCAATTTGAATATAAGCAAGTTTCACGATTTTTCTAGGAATATAGTATATTAATCCTCTACTTGATGAATACTTGATGAATCGCCCCCCATTACGTTGCCATTCATGGTCAAAATACCACGCTACACCATTCGATAGAGAAATCAATCACTGTTGAGCCATGCATATTTAAAATTGGATCTGGAAATGAATGAAATTAACATTTTACACATGAGGTCCTCTTCTCGAAGCTAAAATTCTAATTATGACGTCCCCGAGTTCAATCGTAAATTTATCTTGAAACTTTAAAATTAGCGTACTTAGTAAATTAGGCAAGCAATATGAAAGTGCCGAAAATCAGAAGGACTTGTAAATGACTTTTAACTACCAGAAACGGGCCCCCGCAGGCGGTTTGACGCTAAGTTCCCAAGGCAACAGGAATTGGACAATCTAGATATTGATCTCAGGTGCCCCACTCATGTGGGTACACCGACCGAGGTAAGATCTTCCACCCTCTCACTCCAACCTCAGCTTCAGTACCTCCCCACGTGTTTTTCTGCGCCCCCTTGCGGGGTATCACTCATGTCATGACCCCGCCAGTTGTCCGCGCACACCGCAGAAGAGGGGCCGCAATTGCGGCGATCCGACTTTGTCGCTCACGGAGGGCGGTCCACCATTTGGCATAATCTTTTTCTCTACTTTGTTTGGTCGACTTGCTTATTTACGCGGTCGACTTAAGCGGTGACCGTGGGTGCAGACGTCGATGTTCCTTCAAATCTCGGCGCTCTTCCGCGGCCGTCACCCTGGCCCCGAGAAAACTAAGGAAGCTGTAAGCGCACCTCCACAATAGCCTACGGGAGACTCTTACAACATAGGAGTCCACCTCGGGAATACTTTGGCAAAGAGAAATATTAAAGAAGGCTGTTCCATTTGGAGTCTCGTTGCAAAAATTCGAAGGATAGGTGTAAGATAAAACTCGACAATCTTCGTCTTTAAGTTTTGTAGACGGAACTTTATTCAAATATCGTGAGCTCCTCAAACTCTCTCGTTTCAGTCAATAGAATGCACGGCTCATTTCCACCAATAACTCAAGTTTCTTAAGATGTCGCACGTCAGCCGAAGATATCCTCAAAAATGAAAAATTTGCAAGCCAATCCGAATCTTGACGCATAATAACCAGCTTAGGAGAAGATTCATTTTTTGATGTGTGTTTCTGTAGGTAAGAGTTGGAATTTTTCCGAACCACAGCAAACTCAACGGGAAGAAATGGTGATCGCGAAATAAGGTTCTTGATTCTCGATTCTCGGCTATAGAGGCACAGTAAAGAACAGTTCCAGACCAGACATTCTCCCTTGAAAAAAAATTGTATTCGCGTGAGCTTACATAAAGATTTATCTCATATCGAGGGACAAGCCTTCCTTATGTAAAAATTCCCCGAGACCCAAAGGGGTTATTACGAACGGAGTCGATTCATTTCGCATCCTCGGTGTGCTTTTATATTATAATCGCGATTCCATCCTCCGATTTGAGAACTTCGTAAAAGGCGAGAATCATCGGGAGCGATAAATTATCCCTTTACGTGACTGCTCGCTCCAATGTTAGCGGCACCGTGCCACGCAGGGGAAAGGACTGGTTTCCCAACAGCCCGCTCCCTGCTCCTCCCGTCCCACCCCCCCTCACTTAATCCCCTCTACCTCCCCCCCGCGCCATCTCCTCACCCCCCGTGTCTCCCAATCCAGTTCCATTTTGCGATCGCATTACGCTGCAAATATCTAAAAATTCCAGCGGCGTCAACGGCCCGCCCTCACCGCGGAGCAGGAATTTCTCCGCAACGCTTGAGATGTGCTCCCATCCAATCGAGGAAGACGACCCAGGAATATACGAACCCACCCACCCACCCACCGTCAGTCCACACCCCTTCAACCCCTCCCTACCTCCCTCTCTCTCCGTTTTGCTTTTAACGCGAAGAATTTCGCGAGGAGTACCTCCGTTTCCTTTATTTTTTTTAAGCATGTGTGTGCATTATTTCTATCCTCGGAAGGAGAATTCCCGTGAGAACTCGAGAGAGCCTCGCTTCAGAAGATATGCAAGTCTCTAAGCAATTGGTTGAAAAGTTCATGGAAATCCTGTGATGCGGGAAATGAAGTACACGAGAAGACATAATAAAAATTGTCAAGGGTAGACCGCAATTTTTCAACCCTTTATTTCGCTCTTTCATTGAAGGCCATCATCGTGTTCTCTCAAGGGTAACATCGTGAAATGTTCCAGTCCACATTGTAAAAGCTGAAAGATGTCGGCGACAGTGTCTCGAAAGTGGAAGGTTCCATTCTGCATAGCCCAGTTGACAAGATCTTCCGTATTCCGACGACGTTCAGGTTCCGGCACCGACCTAGATACCAGGAAGCTGTTTCGAAATTTCTTGCATTATTTTAACGGGGTTAAATAACTCCAACCATTGAAATATTAATCCTAGTGTAAATCTCAGCCTAAGGTTCTAAAATTATTTTGAGTCGCTGTAAATGTAAAAATACATGGAAATATTGAACCATTATTTTAATGAAATTAAAATTCGGTGCAGGAAACAAAGTCTGTGATTACGTTGCTCGTTCAAGCTAAAACAAGAGAGAGTAAACGACCGAGTTAGCAGGTCAACACGTGACCACCGCCTGGAGTCGACAACGGCGGCGGCCGGGGCCGATATTTTGGCGCGTCTCGACTTCCACTTCCCAGCGCACCATTCTATCCCGTCCCCAGCGACGCCCGATGGCCATCATTTCTCAAGAAAGAGCTGTGGCTGCCACTTTCAAGGCTCCCGAATTCCTCTACGGCCTCTCCTCTACATCCTCTCCCTTTGGATTCCACGATTTCGTTCCCACGACAGTCTCCCTTCAAGTTGCCGTCGAGAAATTACCTTAAAAAACTACTCGGGTGTTACAGCCGTCCTTAAAAGACACTCCGATCCAAGGTGCCCTCATCCCGAACACCAAATTTATAACCTGAATCTTTTGTGATGGTTATCTGTTTTCTTCTCTCCTTTTGTTCATCTCTTAGTTTCTGTAGCTTAAGAATAATTTTAATTTGCAGAGCTAAAGTTGGACGAAAAAAATTTATTCCTTATTTGGTAAGTAATCCTTTGTCATTCTCCAAATGAAGGGGATTACTTTACGTTATCTGAGCAGAAACCACTTGAAAATATTACATATATTATCCCATAATTTGGTTTTATAGCATAAGTCAGGTAGGATGGAATTTTGTTACATATGGTAACAGTGAAAAACGATGTGAAAATAATATAAGAAGGTAATTATACAGTGTGCTTAAAATGAAATTAAGTGACGTCCACTCTCAAAATACGTGGTGCATCTCTCAAGAGAGCTTTTTAGGGCAAAAATAATTACAAAATTAAATTAGAAAAAATGAAAAGGGGTTTGCGTAAGCAGCAATAAACAGATTCCACTGAGAAAAGTATTTGATGGATGTTTTCCTATATGATAAAGAAGATGCGGTGGTAACTGGAGTAGGAAAGAGAAAATTGGAAGCGTTGAGTATGTAGTGATCCCTAAAATGATGAGTAAGACTAAATGGTTGACCGAACATTAAATGAATTGATGGTAGGAAAATTGAAAATTTAAACAAATCCAAAGATTTCTCTTCGCTCAAATTACTGCGAAAGTGGGAAAACAGATTATACGTATTCACGTAGACCATATTATCCTGAAAACGATTAGCATACGAAAGAATATTTAAAAATGACTAAACCGTAATCGCAATAATAAAAGACGTCAAGTAGAGATGCTGTGAAAAGTGGGCATAAGAATGTGCCAGGCACCTAGCAAGGAAGCTTAAGAAGGGAAGGAGTGACCCCCAACATTTGTGTTGACGGTTATTGAGTATTAAACAATTAAAGAGGACGAAAATGATTGACTTACACTGATGATTCCTATCCATATTGTGCTCTGCTACTTCTAACTTTGAGAATAACAGTCTATTATTTTACGATGGAAAAAATTAAGTACATTACAAATTATTTCGCCAAGTGAAGTCACGAACTTACTTTCGAAATGTGACTAATTTTGAATCACCAGTAAGTACGTATACATTTGAGCACATCCATTTAAAATATCAGGAAAAATCAGACACGAGACGGTTCGGATGCTATCGTCCATAGTTGACTGCGGCCAGGAAGCCAGTTAGTAAACTCCATCGTAAGGAGGATCCACCGAATAAATGTGTCATCACTCCGATTACTCACGCTTTTTCACCGGTCCATTAAATTCGGTGGTTGGATCCACAGAAGCACCTATAAATACTACAATCAAATTAGGGCAAACAGTTGACAGGTACAGGATTGGACTCTGGAATCCCAGGGCCCTGGGTATATTTCAGCAATTCGGAGCCAATTAGCGGGGGGTTGTCACAGGACTAGGTGCAGGCGCCTCCCCCTCTTACCCTCGAGATGGGAGCGCCATAAACGTCATTTCTCACCAACACTCAAGGCGCCCGCGCGTAATGACGTGAGACGAGCTGAAGTCTTTAATTAGCCACGGCTCGAAATTTATCAACTAATTTAGGAAGTGGCACGGAATGCAGAGCTATTTAGCAAGACGGAAAGTCTAAATACTCAACGTTCCGAGGGATTAACCCTAATATGTGACACTCTTTCAGTAATAGAGGCCATACCACAATCAAAGAGAAATAAATTTGATTTCCTATCAATGCTAATTGATCAAGAATTGCATCAACCCATCAACAGAAAGCAACACAAGAAATGGACAAACTAACATTACGTATGCCTGCACTTCTTTTGATTCGATAACATTAATTAGATTCAGCATTCAATATTATACCAGTAATTATGGTTTCCTATGATCTCAGTTTTCTCTGCTCGTTCGAAGCTTTTTTCGCATTGGTTTCAATTTAACCCAAGAGCGGGGGTTGAAGAATATTTCTTCATTTTTATTCTCTTTCCCCTTTTATTGCGTCGTTCAAATTTAATTGGCTTACTTGATTCCTTAATAGGAACACCAATTTATTCACGAAGGAGCTCGGATATATTTCGCCATATTTTCATGCGTCTTCACGTCACTTCAATTATTCATCGGTTAGTTGCCGAAATCCACGCGCAGTATTCAGCAGAGGGGAAAATAAGGGTGGGGCCCACTCATTTCCATGGTTTATCGATAGAGTTATCTCTCTTGAATATTATTGGGGATTTCCCGCCACTTCAGCGGAATAAGGACTCGACGCATCGGGGAACAGCATGTAACGTGGCGAAGGAGGCGGCTGAGTGGGCAGTAGTAGCTGAGGGGGAGGGAGGGAGCCGCAGTTCTTGGGCGAAGGGTGACCCCGGATGGGGAGAGGAGGGGAGAAGGGTCGGGCGGAGAGCCTCCTCTCCAGTGACCACCAAATGATTAAGTACCAGGGCCGCCCCTTTAAGTGATGCCCCACCCTCCCCCATCCGCCCTCCCTCCTCCAAACAACAACGGTCGGCCCGAAGGTGGCTGGCGATCCCTCCTCACACGGCCAACCGCAGGCCTCCACGAGTAAACGGTCGTCGGCACTAAATCAATTTCCCCACGAGTCCTTAAGAGACCGTCCATACATTCCAACAGGAGAGAACTCCGAAAATTAGGACAACCTAGCCACATGTTTCTTCAAGACTTGCGAAATGACGTAAGTGCCCCCTCCAGGTTATATGCATTCGGTGGTTCCTATCATTAGCGCGATTCCGTGATCAGTGAAGTTTTCTTGAATTTTCGTAGCTCAGTGGAATAACATGTAACCTGAATAAACAAAAGATAACCTACCTAATGTAACTTACATCTCCGTTTAAGATGAAGGAATTTGGCATTTGACGCATTTAAATCCGAAGAAAAATTCTAGCAGAAGAGTCATGCTGTCATAAAGCCAGCAAATAATTTGATCCCACTCAAATCGTTTGATATATGAGATAAATTTTTGTAAATATCAATTAATTGAACAAAAAAAAGAGCAATAAGAGATCGTATACTCCTCGGACTAGTTTGAGGTACCTTGTGGTAAAAGCACTGAGTTATACGATTCCTTTTCTATACGCGACCCGAACCTCCAACTTGCGTATCATTCAACTACAAATGTAACGACAATTTGTTTCATATTCTGTTAATGTGATGCTAATCGTGCAAATGAAAGTAATATAAAACAACAATTTAAAGTTATATATTATATATAATATTATTAGAGAGAGAGTAAGAGAACTTTACACCTCTCTATTATTCCTCGAAAAGTCTTTTACAGTCTGAACTCAAAATTGGGTAGCATTTCACATCATAAAAATCTCCCACAGATATAATTCCCAATTTTCTTTCTGACTCACCAAAGAAAGAAAGAAAAATAAATATCTGGAAAACTCATTTTCCCCTCATGATTAATCCCCGTTTCTCCAATCAACACGTTTCCACTTATCCCCTACTGGAATGAAGCGTCATGGAGAGCTGGAACTGATGATCGTTTTATTGGGTAGCCGAGGAAACACTCATAGCGATGAGCGGTGCCTCTTCGCTTATGAGCGGTGCCATCGTCTTTTGTGTGTTCAGCCTCCCGGGTTGGCCCCCGAAGCAAGAGAATAAATGGGAAGTGATTCCGAGTGTCTCGCGTCTTTGCACCAGGGGGGAAGATGAGAGGGGGTGGGAGGGGAGAAGAACGACAAAAAGATGAAGGGGTCGTAAAAAGATAACGCAGGAAACAGAGAAAGGGCCGTTCGCAACCCCTTAAGACTTTCCCCGGGCGAGTAAGAACGGATAAAAAAGGGATCCCGTCGCGGACCTTTAGTAACTCATTTTTCCGCCGTAAACGACCCATTGTTTCGCCCCAGAGGAGGCAGGGAGTGTGCGTCCGTGGGTGGGTGGCGGCGGTGGTGTCCAGGTTCATTGGGGAGGGGAAGCAGAGGGGGTGGGATGGAAAATAAATACTTGGCGGCGGCTGTGCTCCGCGCCGGTCCCGGTGGAGAAAGAGATGAGGAAATCAATGCCCTCACTCCCTTCATCTACCTGCCTCGCCGTCCTTTGTGAGGAGGGGAGGCAGACGCGGATCCCTTCAGGCCAGAAAGTGCCGCAGAAGAAGAAGGGGAGCGCGGAGTAAGGGTTATTCGAAATGAACCCAAGTCAAAGCGCGAGATGAACGAATGCAAGCCAAGGCGTAGATAAAGTCCATCATTTTCTCCGAGAAGATTGCGGGGAGGCACATACAGAATCATGGGAGGATGGCTGTGGGTTGGTGGAGAAATGACTAATACCAGTTAATCTTATCTAATTCCCAAAGGGACATGAACAAAGGGTCTTAAAAATAATTACGGCTTAAATGTTTGTCGAGGTTACGAACTTGCCCAACCACTTGAGAAAAATAAAATGACACCGTGATTCATTTTTACATAATGATTTGCATCACACTCCAAACATGCTATGAGTTCATTGAAAAGGTAATATGATTTCGGAAAATATTTAGAACGGACACTCAATCCCGGAGATAAATGAATGAAAAAATATTCTTATTCGAAAAATTAGATTTTGTTTATCCTATCTCTGGATTAAAAGGTTTCTGATACTTTATTTCCGCCGTAACTTACTGGAAAAATCTCCAAATCAAGCAGGTCATTAAATACACTTACCGCTTCAAATTCCTAGTACCTTTCACACCATCAACATATCTGCGTCAAACTGAGAAGAAATGCACGTATCAAATCGCCAAGGTTTTAAATGCACTCAAATATATGAAAAACAAACAAGATTTAAAATACAAACTGCAAAGTCTCTTTTCTCATCAATCCAAACATACTGACGAGATCTGCGTGCTATTAACATGTCTTCCTATAATCCCTTCTTTTGCAATCGTCTGTCTCAAGGTTATCAGAAATTTTTAACCACATGCCTAGTTATATTTAGGGTGTTCTGCATTCCAAGTCCCCCGAGGAATAGAAAAGATCTATTAGAAATATTCGCTTTTAAATTTACAAATTTCATAGAGTCAAGACTTATAACGATACATCGAGATAATTAGCAAGAATTTCAGGTGCATGCTAAGGCATTCGAGAGCCATAGTAGAAAGGTAGTAACACATGAGGAAATATTCTAATTGTTACATTGAAGATAGGCGTAGCAAATGGAAGACCACTCCAATATTTCCTTATAGTCATTCGACAATCGGCGATCCCTGTGCTCAGGAAAGGAGAAATCATATAGAAGTGGTCAGTACCGAGACATTGGACGGTGTAGACCTTGTCCTTTATGAAAAGGCCCTCTTCCTGGCGGCCCTCCCCTCTACGGGGCCCTCTCTCTCCCTCCCCGCCCGCTAACCTCTTCCTCCCGGCGACCACCCTCCCAGCAGCAGAACTCCTTGGGGCTCCTCACCTCCGCCTGCCCATTGTCTCGTCCGCATCCCCTCACTCCTCTCCTTCTCCATCCCTCTCATTCGGCAGATCTCTCATTCGGGCAACCAATCACATTCCTCCCTCTTACGATCCCATTGTCTCAGGAGACATTTCATTTTTTTTTCTTCGGCCGCGAATTTATTTGCTCCATTCCTGCCTCCCGCAAACCTCTCCGCGGACGCCTCGGCACGTCAACATCCACCCCCGGAGAGTACCAGCGTGATGCGTTCAGTGCGCTGCAAATTAACATTTACTTATTGCCCCCGAAACAAAAACGAAATGATAGTGTCAAGAGGTGTAAAGCTGCAGTGGGGGTTCGCTAAGTCACGTGGGTCATCCCGTCACCCGCCCCCGGACCTCGCCGCCCCCCTCCCATGACCGGCTGCACTTCCATTCATTCGCGACCGACGATCGAGGGCCATCGAGGACGTCGAAGGCTTTGCGGGAGAGCAAGTGAGTTAGCCTACTCCACCTCTCCTCTCCCCACCGAGCTCCCCCCCAGTGCCAACCCCATTGAATTTAAATTTCGATTCCTTTTATTCGCGAGGCGGGGGAAGTTCGCGGGGGCCTGGTGTCGGCGCAGCCAGACGGCGGACGGGGCTCCAGGCGCGCATAAGCGTATGCAGAAGAGACTTTGAACCCCTCCTCGGGAGGGAGAGAGACAATGGGCACGCGGAACACAAAGCCGATCTCATTGTTTGCGCCTTGTTGGTTGCCGGTAGGAAATCCGAGGCACGACGCATATTAATTGTGTTTTTGTCAAAGAGCCAAATATATCCTCGCGAGGCGGATGCCATCAGCGCCACGCGAGAGGGAACGGGAGATTCCGCTCTCAGCGATTTATGCACTGACGATGAGATTTTAAATGGCATCATGGTTTCCTTTTCCAACAGTCCCTGAAACCACGTCCGCAATTATTAAAATGAGGAGCCCGTGCACTCACTCACTTTCACCGCCTGAAGATATTGCTCCGTGTGGGAGATCCGGTTTCCATTTCAATTAAGGTGCCATCAGCCTTGAGGGCCAACAAAAATGGCTCGACGCGGAGCGTATGACATAAGTTGCAATCGGATCAATATGAGGGACTGCGTACGAGGCAGTGGCTTTCGTTTCAGGTTTCAGCTTCATTTCGGTTCAAATTACAACGGGAAGATATATAATGAGAATAATCGAATAAATACCTATTAAAAAAATGATTCACATATTTGATAGAAGTATGTTAAATTGACGGTAATTAAATTAATTGAAGCACCAAAGGTACCAGAATAAATATAGGGCAAAGAAAAGTATACAGATGTTCTACGCAAACCAAACGTGTTGTTGTTTACTGGTGAAACCACATCCTACGTAAATATATAATCTGTGAAAAAATCAGGAAAAGTATAAAAAGTAGACGTTAAAAAAATGGATTGGACACACGAAGTATATGCCAACAAAATGCTAAATATAAGTCAATAATGAATACAGTTCTGATATATTATTGAGAAAGTATTATTTATTTAGTTTTAATACTACTATTACTTCGTACCGAGGGAGGAATAATTAAATCATGAAACTCTCACTGATATTTTCGACGGACTCCTTCCAATGGAGTAAGAGCGGTAAGTAAGTAAGGGCGGTGCGGAGTTTGCTCACGCTTGCGTGTTCACTTCACACCACGTGTGCGAGAACCCAGTTTGACTCTAGCTTCGCTCGCCCCAGCCTTTGCTCAGGGTTTGAGGGCGTCGTGGAGCCTCCGAAAGCTCGCCCCCGTCCTTACGGTGCGTCCGGTGGCCAGGGCCTCCGCAGGGCGAACAGTGCCGGACGAGACTGTCTTTGCCACGGAGTCGGCCCCGAGCGCTGGTCGGGGGTATCCCATGCATCGCCTTCGGGACCTACCCTCCCTTTCCCCAGCGACGACGGCCTTAAAGGGGGGGCGGCGGCAGGGGCGTGTGGGTAACAGATCGGAGAGCCTGGTTGATCGAACGGCTCTTTGCGTATGTTCCGCATTCACTCTGTCTTTTCGATCAGATTGCCCGAACTCAATTCTCAGATGCTAATTTATTACGAATCCTCAAGTTAATGGAAGTATAAAAAATGTAATGCCCTATCGATTCGTGGCAAATAATAATGTACTCTTTCACTTTTAATAAAACATTTCGACTTAGGTTTCGACGTCACTTCGTAATCTCCAGGTGCGCAATTCAGTTCGTCTTCTTAAGATGACGTCGCAACGTGGAAACCTAGATCAAAATATATTTTATTAACAATGGAATAGTTATTTGCTACGAACTATTATTAATATTATTTGCTACGAATCGATCATGTGTGCATTCCACAGCATCACGCCTAGATCCACAGAATTGAATGCCCTAGAACCGAGCCAATTTTCCGTTCGGGGAGTTTAAATTCCAATTCCTCCGCAGACCTTCGACCTTACTCACTCACCTTAGCATTCATGTCATTTTTCTCGAACCTTCGACATGATAAATATTTAACGGCACAAATGCTCTCAAATAACCACCGAAAATATAAAATACAAGTACACGAACCAATTTTATAATTTTTTATAAATATCAGTACCAATATTCTATTGGCGAAAAGTAGAATTTGAAATATTCATAAATGCATTTCTTTATTCGAATTAACCAAGCAACAGTTTTTATGTGTTTTGGGAACCACATTTTTACAGGATCAATTATAAATCACTGCCGATTAAACGAATTAAGTTAATTTTCAATGTGCTCAATTAATAAGAGGGATTAGAAAAAAATCAGCTTCTCGGTGCACATTGCTATTGAAAATTGGAAGGAATCGGTGACAACCCGAATCAATCATTAAGCGTCCCATTCCTACAACCCCTGGCTGAATACGAAACGACAATTTTCGGCAGAGACTGACGTACTCCCTGAATCAAAGCAAGCGAATGCAAGTAATTCGATTGGGATATTATACTGAATTGTTCGTCGTCATTAATTACATCAAATGCACTGTAAATGTTAACATGCAAAGACTAGAGATTTGATGAAAACGTTCAAGAATTTAGGTCGCATTTAGTGATGTGGATAGTGTCAGCGACCGATCAACCCAATGGGAATCGATTAATGGGAGGGCAGAAAGGCGCCCTCGGGGAATGGATTCGCGTATTACGGCCTCTTCTCCCCGCCCCACCCACCCCCTGGCATTGGCGACTGCGGGGGGCACCCGATGGCTTGTGCGGGCGGGGACGGCGAGGGTGGGTCGACCGGGGCCCCGCACCATGATCCTCTGACCATGCCGGTCGACGGAGACCCCCCACGATAGTATAAAGAGCGATGGAGAAGTGTGCTAACCCCAGCCGGTTATGCACCCTCCCTCTTGGTTAGAAGAATATGTTGAAACCGCGAGCTCGTCATTTATGAGGCGTTTCAAAGGAATAGAAGGCCAATAAGTGCATAGAGAGGAAAACTGTGACGACCAGAGAGCAATTAACTCCCGGTCGCGAAATCGTCACGACTAGGCGAAAATTACCGTAACAGCTTCCTAAAAGGAACGAACATTATCACACTTGGACTGCCTGTTAAAAATAGGATGCAGATAAATGCCAAACTTTTCCCAACTAAAGGTATGCACCTTATTAATACTGATATGCATATGTGAGACTTTAATTGTCACTTGGCAAATCAAGCAGGAGGCGAGATAGGTTGGATAAAGGACTCAAGCTCACTTGAGTGAAGATTGAGGATAGATTTCGGAGACAAAATTATTAGGAGCCTTTTTTGGTAGGTACATGCCAAGTCGAAGAAATTATGAAACATATAATGTTCAAAGATATTTCATTAATCCAAAAATGACGTTATAAAAAACAGGTTTTTCGATTTTCACGACAAACACATTTGGACCGCGCAAAAATTAGGTGAAAATACTTCGAAACACTTCCAACCCTCGTATATTTCTAAAACGTTGAATTATACTTTTTAAAAATTGCGGTATTTTTCTGGGTATTTATCCTTGTTATCCTCTCGTAGGATTGCGTGAAGGATATTTGATAGTTAAGCATTCCTGGAATATCCCTGTTGTTGCCTTTGGGGAGAAAAACAGAGGTTCTCTGGAGTCATTGAATTTAAAAAATGGAACTTGTTTGGGGGAGGTTTGCCACACGGGGCAATGGCCGGAGATCCCGATCGTTTCTTGTTTTCAGTTGATCGCAATAGGAAGCAATGCCTCCTCACCTACTCACGAGTCCTCAAAACAACAACAAAAATAATCTTTGGCGGAATGCGGATTATGTACTAAACACCTGTGTTTAACAACATTTACAACCTTTATTTACATTCTACTACATTTATAAAATATTCTGCACACAAATTATTTTATTCGAATTTCAAAATTACCATTTAATTGACCATGTCCGAAGTAAACACCCAAAACTCAATTTCGAAATGTTAATGAACGGCTTTGAGCAGGGGACATTTAAAAAAAAAACAAGGCCAAAGATTGATTGGCAACCATTTTGAACGTAAAAAGTACAACGTACTGACCATAAGTCATTCCACCCTTCGTGACTGATGTTGATTTATGTGTTAATCACTTCCTCCAAGAACGACCAACGCCACAGCCGTTCCGCAAACATTCAATTTACCACTTGGCGTGAAAACTAAACAAATGACCTCTTCAGAGATCTCACCTTGTTTGCCCTGAACCGACTGGACAATAAAATACATTATTTTAAACCATCAGCAATGAGGAGAAAACTCGCTGATGTCAGCGCTGGAAATCCTGGAGCATCATAAAAGTACCGCTCCATGAAAATATAATATGGGATAATTCGTTGAATTCTATGGCCTATCCCTGTGACATACGTCCTCAGTCAACAGTCGAAATTAAACGAATTACCAATTTACAGAAAAATGGTTTTCCCTAGAGTGCAACAACGGTTACACAGACCAAAATAAACTGACGCAAGGTTGACACAAATATATTATTTATATTCACTGAATTTAAGCCAATTAAAAATTTTAAACAATAATGCTTGATGGATACTACTGAAAAAATAAATAATAAAACTCAATTCACCATTTAATAAAAAAGGCGCGGTTACTCTGGTATCTTGATTGATGTGTCAAGTGCGTAACTGTGTTGGAATTTAAAATGTTAAAACGTTCCTGTATTTAGGTTTCGCCACACGACTCAATTACTTAGTCATCTGAGGGTATTGGCCGTCTTTTAAAACGTTTTAGGAAAATAGCAATTACCAGGAGTGATTCAGCATTGCGAAGATTTAATTTAGCTGATATTGGAGTTTATCCTGTCAAGATATCTTCACTGCCAAAGATATAAGTGAATACTTTTCTCGTAAAAGTTGCAATTCTAGAAGACCATTGTTTATTCTGCTGACTCAGCCAAATGGAAAAATGTTATGGGTGCATTCAATTCGCTTTGTGTGATCTGACGTTTTAAAAGGAATTTTCCATTTACACGAAAAACAATCTTCAAAATGTATATGATAAATGTACTTATTCTTTAATAATATCATGAATCTCATTCACTGTTTAGAATAGGATCATTTGTTAAGGAAGTGTCCCATTAAACGATTTGCCTTTTTATGAAAAGGATTTCTGTTTAAAGATCCAATTTTCAGGTTGATTTGCTAAGAATGTCATCAGTGAAATCCTAATAAGTAGCAAAGCATTTCTTGAATAACTGTTCTATTTATAGTATGTGAATTTGGCCAGAAAACACAGCAAAATCATTAAACTGATAGCTGCTATCTAATTGCACCTTATTATGGTGGTATTAGTAGATGCTAAAGTCCTGCGATAAACTTCATTCTGATGAATGCATTATGCAAATTGATCACATAGCCTATTCCATGAGGAAAAAATTACCTTTCACAAAAATGTAACATGATTCTTTCCAACGGTACCAATGAGCTGAACACGAGTTAATAATAAACGAAAAGAAATAATGCAAAATCGGAAAATGTTTTTGAATACAAAAAATCCACACTCACCTCATCCAAATCTGATCAAACAGCCTCACGTGGTCGGTCATAGTCGGTTTAAATTATTAATAATTCACGGATGATGTTTTTAATATAACCAAGACGGACTTCAATTGTTTTGATTTAAGCAGCATAATGGTGGGAAATTGAATCGCCAAAGCGAATTCTAGATCGATAAAACTTTTGCAGCGGATGAAAATGAGTTATTTTAAACAGGCTTCTCGTTGAGGCGTGACTAATACCTTCCCTTGTGTCCAGAGACGACTTACCAACGTTTTGGCAAGCCTTAATGGTACAGATTATCTGATACACGGGGATACGTCTGTTCGATTGGGATCTTGCTCGTATTTCACTGCCATTAATGGAAGAGCAACACGCAATTTTAGAAATAAGTCTCTCATACTAATATTTCGTCCACTTAAGGTCTGAATAAACACAATGCACAGAGTGAAGTTTCTTCGCGTTAGGGGACAATGCGTGTGCCAATGAATTTTGTCCAAAAATAACCGAGTTACATTTATTAGAAGAAATAGTCAACCGGCTAAGGGCGTGTTTTTGATGGCACAAGAAATTAATGTACCCGTAGTTCATCGCCAACTAGACATCAAATATCCTTCCACCAGATACTACATATTAAGCACTAAAAAAGTGTAGACATTTAGCCCAAGTTTGAGGAAGTAGGTTCATGGGTAGATAGAGATAACTTAATGAACAATCTGATCCTCGAGGAAATCACTCACCTGATTCCCATCCAAATTCCACTTAACTGAAATCCCATCTAATCCCAATCGTTGTTCCTCAGGTAAACGCCAGCCCAAAATCATTTTCGTCAAATAATTCTTTGCGAGCAGAAAATGAAAGAAAAATATATATATGCATGCGAGTCAAATTATTTTCCTGCCTCGTAATACTTACGTGATGGAATCAGCTTTTTGTGCAGCGGGCGGGCTGTCGAGAGTGTAAGCTCATAACACTGTGCCAGTCTCGCTACTTCAAAGGCAAGAGGCATTTCAAAGATTTTCTTGGTTGATAAACAGGAAACAGAAAAGAAAGAAGGTTTTTTCCTCTGACTTATTTCTAAACCCATGACAAGATAACTACTATATGACCAAAAATCGCGTCATATATTGAATGTCATTGGCCCAAGATGTGGTCGTGAGGCTGAATAGCGGGGCACATCGAAGGAGAATCCATTCTTCTCTAGGGGAGGACCATTCTCGCGCCCAGCGCCCCCACCCCCCTCACTTCGCCCGCCCCCCGTCAAAGCGATGCGCTCGAAACCCTCTCGGCCGCCTCATCCGGGGGAGGTCGTCTCGTTTTGGAGCGAGATGATTCCGGACCGCGGATCGGGATTGCTCCGGGATCATAGGAGGAGAGCGAGAGGGCGCGGGTGGAGGAGGCACGTCATGCGTGTTTGTGCGTGACCCCGAGTACGCTTGCGCAGGGGAAGGAGAGAGAGGAGGACGGCGGAGTCGAAGCTGGCGGCTGCAAATCCCGTCCTCCACCGCCGTCGAACCTCCACGGGTCGGCCGGCAGGTGGAGTCACCGACCGCCGCTCTCACCTAACCCCAACCCCCCCCCCCCGCCCTAGCGTCCCCCTCCGACGCCAAGGGGAACGGCTCGTAAGCGGCGCCTGCACCTTCCCGCAATACACTTCCCTGCGACCGAGGATCTCACTGGTGCTCGTGCCGCACATGCCTTGGCTCGTGTTAATGGTCGATCGTCTCATTTCTCTGCGAGTCTCCTACTTTTGCAGGAGACCCAAATGAGTATCCCAGGACTGCGAGTCACGGTAGTGACTTAGTCATTGCATACGAAAGCACCGTGTAGGAATGTTCCACAGAGAGGAGAAAATTAAACATGAGTTCACCTGGAACCAACAGAGTTACATGTAATTTATCCCAAGATAATAATAATGAATAGGGATTTGAATGTTGTCAGTAGTAGGTTCCATTTATTTCGGTGTAGCCTTTCTTCCTTCCCTTCCTGATTCGTATAGCAATCGCGGACATTACTCCCTTTTCCCAAATGTTGTCAATGTCCTGGAGAATCCAGTCTCCTTCGAGGGCCAGAGTTGACTAAAACATTTTCGTGGAGTCACATCTGTGTTGCTAGAATATCCTTGGCATTTTTCTCCCTAGAATATCCATATTTTTTCTCTCCAGCCAGCATTACTGATTTCCGACATAGAAAAAATTTCTTAGCTTTTGTGATAGAAAAGAGACATTTGAAGTTAATTTGTGTGGCCTATAATTTAAATTTAATTGTGCCATCTAAGTGTTATACACACACACACATATAATTCTTAGACGACGAAAGTACTTATATCATCTAAGTGCTAAGTATGAGTGAACAATTTATCCTTATCGTGCAGTTTTCACAAGTATTTCGCGGAGTATTTAAATGTAAACCCTGTTCAATATAACGCTGTTTCAAAAAGAAATGGAGCGTAATTCACACAAACTCTCGTGTCGGCCGGTGAGTGGGTCGAGGGCTGGCGACAGAGGGAGGAGGGATGGCGCCCGCCGTGGAAGGCGCCTCCCACCCCAAACCCCCCCCCCCCCACAGATTGAGGGAGGCCGATTAAACTGCTACTCTGCTAGAGTTTGGTCAGTACGGAATTACTTACGCTTCTGATGAACAGAAAACTGATTTTTACAAGAAATATCTGACAAAATCACAGTCAAATAGCTTCAGAACACGGAGAATATAAAGAATGAACTGTTTCAACTGAAAATTAACTGAGACAACTTAATGAATCCCTCTGCATTTGGCATAGTGCATCCGCACCGCCCAATGAAGTGGTGCGCTTATTTACGACCAACCCTCGCGTCACCACAGCGCGACAAATTGAAGCATGGCCTCCAAGAGAGGAGCGTCGCTGCCTCATCTTCGCACCATACATAGCCTCACGTAATGCGTGCATCCTCGTGAAAGCAGACAGGTAGGTGTAGTGAGGATAGATCAAAGCAGCGTCTTCTCAAAATTAACTTCATTCCCTTGAATGTCAATGAAAATATCATCGATTGAATTCCTACGGGTCTTTCAGAAAAGAATTCTGCCGATTTGGGGGCACAGAATAAACGAGGCCGAAGAAAATAAATTTAAGGTTCTCTGGAGCTTCTCAAATTCTGTGAAAATACTTAAAATACAATATAATTTCCAACTAATTGAATTTTATTCATTAATTTATTTAGTACTGATCCGAAAACAGTACTTTTGGCCTTGATATTTAACTTTTAACAATGCTATAGCACTGGATACAATTGAAAACACTACGTGCAGGATACCTTCTTAGGTGGGAATCGAACTAGTGACCTACGGGTTGGCAGGAGATGACTTTCCTCCGCCGCCAGCGGACCCGGCATAAATAGAGGCTAAACAGTTTCAGTGTTGGGCACAGTCGATAATTGTCTAGTAAGACTAAGTAATGATCCCCTCCACGGAAATATTTACTAAAATACGGAATTTTCTTTAGCTTAAAGGGAATCTAGTCTCGCAAATATATCTCACAATTCAAGGCCTGAAAAATAAAAATTTTCAAGTTTGATAACAAATGGAGGCCCACACGCTTGAACTTATTTCTTTATTCTCGTTGCGAATTTATCACATTAAGCCCGGTGGTGTCCTAAGTAAGGTCGAATTAAATTTTAATTGAAAAATAATATTTTATGGGCTATCATTTCAAAGCAACAAACGTGATAAAATTTTACGAAGCCCTAAACAGAGGGAGTAGCAACCAATTCGGGGTCTCCTTCAGGTGTGTTGATGGGGGGCAGGGAGGAGGATGTGTGAAATCGGAAAATACGGCGAGAGATACGGGATGAAATTCCCAAAAACTGCAAATTACTTATCTAGACGTAAATGTGTGATTTTTCCTGGCATCAGCAGAAATTTCAACATTATGGATGGCCTCATTTTACTACTGCTCTTACCAAAACACATTAGGAATACTATGGGCATTAAATTATACACTTAATGTTGCTGACAGTGAAATCAAGAAAAGATATACCCGAGGGAGGAATACAATATTAAAGAAAACAGGGTCTTTAGAAACAGTAAAGGAAGATCATATAAAAAACACATTATTATAGGTAATCTCTCCCCTATTACATAGAATATCCTAGAGGAGTTTCATCAACTCAAACAATATTCGAAAAAAATTTGAAAAAGATACAAATCAACTAGCTCGCTATTATTTAATAATGTTAATAAATAGCAACAATATTCGCTAAAAATGATTTTCTCCGCAATTATAAAGAAGCAGGCTATACCCAAATACCTCAGTTATTACCGAAGGAGCTCCAAAAGGATCAAAAATTGAATTATGACCATGAAATATGATAAAATTTGAGTTATTTTCCAAAGCACCTGTGAAAAACACGGCTTGAGATATAATTTCAAAATTAATTTGGGCGTAAGTTTGTCAATGTATTAAAAATGTTTTGAATTCAGAATTTACTGATATTCACATTTGATTTATGGCTCGCACATTTTGTCCTTTTTGCCCAGTCATTCGCCTAATTTTATCAAAGTATAACATGAATGTATGAGTATACATAAACATCGAGGAACCTGAATATTCCCCAAATATTGTTACCAACTACAAACTGACTGCTCCAATCCAATCCATTACCATCCAAAGACTTTCACCGAGAGAATCCGCATAACCGTGTATACCAATGAACTACTTACAAGAGAAAGGTACAAAAATTATTTCAGATAACATAAAAGTATCTAATTGTTACTGATGTACGAATCATTATCATCAAAACCTCCGACCTGAAATGTCGGATAACGTGTCTAATAACGACTTCTAAAATATATGCACATATCTTACTGGAAACCATAAACGCGAAAACAATATGTACTTTACATGAACCTTGTTGTAAGAAGATATTTCTGGTGTGAAAAAATATTATCCGGTCCATTCAGTACTTCACATCTCCTCCAGTAATATTAACCCAATATTATTTCCATCCTCGACTAACATTTCCTCTAACTTTAATGCAGCCCTCATTTCCCATGATTCCAATTCGTTGTTTGCATTTACTACTAGGTTAGTCCCGCCACTATGTCCTCAATGGAGGCAGAATAGAATAATGTAACCGCCAACTGGTATAACCCAAGCAGTAATCCATTCTGAGGGAGTAGATTCGGTGGAGACGGACCCCGGGCGGGTGGTGTCGCTGGGACAGGACGCCCGGAGAAGCCGGGAGGAATGCCAGCGCTCGTCCCCGGTGCTTTCTGGTTGTCGGGGAGGGAGGGGGAGAAAGGCCGCGGGGGTCGACGTGTCGGAGTCAAGGGGGTTGAAGGGGAGCGGGGGAAATCCCCCCGCTCCCCTTAAAATTTCTGGGGGAACATTATTTTGGTACGTCTTTTGGAACTTTTAATGGACCATTTGGGGGCGATGTTTTTGGTGCGTGATCATCAGTACTGAGAGAAGGATATTATCAAGCGAAATCGTCGAGGGGAATTCAAGTACTTTCAACAAGAAAGTTTCGACAAGAAGGAAGAATTAGAATGTAGTAACTCATGCGCTCCCAATCACATTTTTCGTTCTAAAACCCATAAGCATTCATTTACTTTCGTTTCAACAAATATATTTTGTGTCGAGAATACGAAAATGTTATCCTAGGGATTAGTGTGTGGCCGTCGTAGCATAATCCCACGCCGCACTTTCGCCCTCGAGGGCGTTTTGCAACGGACCGCCTGTCACCACATCGACAGACGGAGGGGGAGCGAGGTTGGCTCTTCTTCTTTACCGCGGCGGGGGTTGGAGCGGTGCGAGGGATGGGGGGGGTACAGGAATGATGGACGGGAGGCACCGCGCGCGCACCACATTCGACGAAGTCCATCCTAAGCAGTGACTCGACGGTTGCTCGCTCCTTGAATGCCAATCGCGAGTGCCATCGAAGAAACGACCAGCTCCATAAATGTATGGAACATCATAAACATCACGTCGACCGCACGTAAAAAACAGCCCACCCGAAAGTTTTGCGAGTCGTGTATGAGTCAATTCGCCTCGCTCCGTTTGCGTGTCGCCGACGTTTACTCTCCTCTGGATGCACCCGACTTTCGAATATTTGATGGAATGGACACAATCGCTGTCGCTCGAGTGCGGGGTTTAATTATCCTGTTTTCAAGGCATATATTTCCCCCGGAGTCTGCGGACCAGGTTGGTTGGTGGTGGGAGGATGTGGGGCAGGCGTGGATGACCCACGGCGCTCACGTACTCCGGGGAGGGGGGAGGTCCGTGCTTCCGTCGCCAAGGAGTGAAGCACGGCCGGTCCTGAACCGAGATAATGATCGCTTGGGGAGGGTGAGAGCGAGTGATCGCCGGCGTAATTCGAGTCGATGGAAGCGAAAGGGCGAGGTCGGAGCTCCCTGGAATATCGTCCGGACCGGTGCCACCGAATTCCCTCTCCCGAACTTGTGCCCTCATCCCCTACACGGCCGTTGGGGCGCACCCCCGGACCGCGCTGACTTACCGAGAGGCTGGGCGTCGACTGACGCTCTCATCACCCCGTCTCGCCTGGAGCTGCGCATTAACTTCCAGCCGAAAACTCTACTTAAAGGATGAGAGCGCGACCGTGATGCGGAAATCGATTAATACCACGTTCAGCAAGTGGGAGGAGTTTGTTCTCCAGCTACAGATTTGGGAAAATTAAAATAATTGAGGATGATGATGGGGACGCAAATACATATTTGAACAATAAATATATCTACTACTTTACGGAGTAATGTTAACATCAGTTATCTGCTCGGCATATTGAATCTATCACCATTAGTAGCTTCGGAAGGTTTGCATTTTTCATTTTCTAGCCTTTACTCCCAACTGGGATTATCATTAATCGTTTAGAATTGTTTGCTCCTTTATTATTCTGGCATATCCAGAAACCGGACTTAATTTATATAGGCAACTTGAATAAATGTGTGTGTATATATATATATATATATATATATATATATATATATATATATATATATATATATATAGCGGGTCGCGGTGGTCTAGTGGGTAGAGCGTTGGACTACTGACCGGAGGGTCCCGGGTTCGATTCCCGGACAAGGCACTTTGGGCACCTGCAGCTCCACCCAAGCTAGTTGATTTTTCGGGTACCAGATCTTCCTGGGAAACCATAACCGACACAGGGAAAGGAACTGGCCCCCCTACCCTGATGTGTGAATGTTCACACGCGGTACATGGGTGAGCTCTATCTCATCACCTACTAAACCTTCGGGTTGATTACTGTGTTTATGGTTTTTATGCATAGCTGTGTTTTTTATACATAACTTATGTGATTGTCTCACGGATGTGAATAGTAATGCATATCAAGTTAGCACTTTCAAACAAAAACACAGAAAAACACTGAAAAGAAACGTGCGAATTTCTTTTCTTTCTAGTGTTTTTCTGTGTTTTTGTTTGAAAGTGCTAACTTGATATGCATTACTATTCACATCCGTGAGACAATCACATAAGTTATGTATAAAAAAATATATTTATTTTATATTTATATATTTATTATGTTTATATATGCACATATATATATATATATATATATATATATATATATATATATATATATATATATATATATATATATATATATATATAAACTTTAAGTTTATGGCTCACGCTGGGTTGCGCGAAAGAACTCCAATTGGAGAAAAATTTAATCTCCACAATTTATCCATAAATCGATAATTGAAAGTTGTGCTACATTTTAACAATTATTTTTAAACTGTTTCACTATCGTATCCTAATCCCATAGCACTTCCATGCTGGATTCGGACGCAAAGTGGGGAGCCTATGATTCCATTTCAAATTTCAAGAACATCATCCTCGAGCACCTTGGTTCTAAGGCTGAATTATTAGCCATCAACTTCTAGATATTCGTCACGCCACTTTAAAACGAAGATTAATCATATGCATTTGTCGGATGTTATCGACGCATGTTTGCCCAAGTTTCCTCAAAATTTGTCAGTCCTAAATTAGCTACATATTATGAGACACCACGATTCGTATTTCAACCCATCTTGACGAAACAAAGACATATATTTCTCATTTTGCTGTTATATTCAAATGCACGTTGAAATACCAACCACGATGACTTTTTACATCAGACTTTTGAATTGTTACTTTTTATGAATATTTTATGGAGAAAGAAATGTTAGTCAAGCGTCAATTAATCTCCAATACAATAAATAGGTATTCTAACGAAAATAGACCTATCGACGTTTTTTTTAGCTATAATACTTTTGCTCGGTTGAAATGGGTGGAAAAATATCGGTTCTTATATGCAAATCAACGAAAATGAAAAAAATAACTTGGAAAAATAACCGTTTATTGACATATTTATATTTATGACAGACACTAATGACTGGATTTAAGATACTCTTTAACTGTAAATTTGATATTTGAAGAAGCAAATGACCTTAGTCGTCGAGACACCTAAAAAATTAAATTACTACTACCGCTTGGAATTTGTATTTTCGGACACCTTGAAACGTAAGAATCATTTCTGATAATCGGAAGGCAATTGCCACTTCTTCGTAAATAAACTTGGTCTGGTTAAATAACAGAATGCATTATTAAGCGTAGCACACGCCATCCTTAAAAGTTTCAGAATTATAAGTAGCTCGAATAAATAACTACGATGACAACCGATTCCACGCTAATGTCCAATTTTCGGGTTTGCGCATCGTGAGCCATTTCCTTTGACTTTCACGTTCCCCATCGACAAACTCCTCAACATTTCCTAATGGTTCCTTCTTCAGACGGTCAATCCGATAATAATGAAGTGACTCGATTAAAATACACTGACTGCTCTGACTTTGAGAAGGATAAATGGTGGTTGACGAGAAATATGGGAATTTTCGCGATATAGATTATTACTAAAATGCTACCAGAATTCTCTCTGCCGGAATCATTCACTGTAATTGTATAATCACTTCCAATTAAGAGTCGTATAACTACATTAGATCAAAGAGCCGATAATTTATACGAGTACACTTCCAAGGCAAAGTTTGACTCCATATGTTTTCAGAGCATGATAGTTCCGCTAACGGAACCACAATAACAAAAAAATCAGGGCTTTGCGCTTTGATTTTGCTGACCCTTCACCTAAAGTATATTCCCCATAATGGTCTTTCACATCATTATTTCGCAGTTCTTATTGCTTTTGATGAGAACCACCTCTCCGCTTTAATTTTTCCCCTGAGAAATTATCAAAGATATGTGATTTTCAGGAGAGACGTAGAAGCTGTCCGTGGAACTCTCACGACTCTCGTTTCAGCGGATCAGGGATCGCACTCGAACAATTTGAAATTTAACGAATGTGATTGATCACTTGATCACAAAATTTTTCGCTTCGGCAACCACGAGCTTCTCAGATTTAACTCTCATCAGTTCACGTAATCCACCCAACGCAGTCAATACAGTCAGGCATGTAGTTTTCGGCAGGTCGTCAGTCACGCACCGCAATTTCCTAAACAGTCTGTTTACACCAATTGAAGAGGTCTCGCGACAAGGGAAGGATGGATTCCTCGAATACCCTATCTAGCTTGTAATTGAGAGAGAGGGGGGGAGAGGGAGGCTGGGGGAGGGGGAGAGGGAATTAGAGGAGGAAGGCGGGGTGAGATAACCACGATTTTAAGCAACCCCTTCCACTCCAGCCCATCTCCGACTTCGTTCGCTCTCCCCATCCTTTCCGAGCAAGCTTTACACCCATGTACATGCACAGCCCTTAATGTATGTAGAAATATATGCCTGGTCTCTCACCACAACAGCAGACCACTAACGAGTTGCCTGAAAACCGCCCCAAAGCGCGACAGGAAAGAGGAGGGTGTCGGGTGCTTAACGAGGATAATGTCGGGGAGGGGAACCTTCCCGGAGGGGAAGGGCAAGGAGGGAGGGGAGGGTGAGGAGATGGGGATGAAGTCGAGTCGGAGGGAGGAGGGCGAGGTCGAATGGCTGGCGGAGAGAGAGAGGAGCCGCGAAAAAGAGGCGCCACGAGTAGCATCACGAGTTCAGGAACTCAACCGACGAGTGTAGTAAAATGCACAAGGAAAAATGACACTGTCTCAGGATGGAATAGTGAAAAACTCGAGCCAAATAGATTGATGTACAGTAACAAGTGGTCGAATACCATAACTGCAAATGTACTCTAGCTCTAATACAAGAGCAAAGATTTTTCCCGTGGAGGTGGAAGAAACGTACGCGTCAAAAATTCCAATGACCACATGGCCATACTTATTTAATCTAAGTCGAATAATTTGCTCAATTTGACTGGGAATCCAATTATGTTTTTAAGAAATATCTCTGAGCTCAAATTAAATATGTAAAAACAGCACTGGAGGTCAGGTCTCAACGTAACATAAATGTATTCAAAGGTATGAATAACTACATTCATAAGAGTGTTTTAGCCGTTACTTTGTGGAATTTTTCCATCTCACCTGAAGATGCCACGCAGTGGTGAAACCATGGTCGTCCAATTAAAGTGTAAATGTGGAATTTCCGTGTTTTCTTTCTTTCTTTACGAACTACATTCATATTAGAGCTAACACAAGTCAGTAACTCTGAATTAAATCCGATCACAGTAGCACCAATACATTCGAACAACAGATAAAATAACGAATCACCGAGTTCCCAAATCGATTGCTCCCGGATATTCTCGCGGGCCATGGGAGAGGCCCTCCTCGGTGGAGTGGAGGAAATTGGGACGGGTTAAATCACCTTCGCCGTCGACGGGCCCGGGGTGGCGACCCCCTTAAAACCGCCCACGTGACCTCCGTCGGCCACCCTCCCACGGCCTGCCAACGGCGAGGGCGGCGCGCGAGACCTCCCCGCCCAGTCCCCAGAATCCGAGAGGGCCTCCTCCCCCCCCCGTCTGGTGGCGACCCTCCGAGGGCCCTAGCAAGCAAAAAACAAAGGGGAGAGGCGAACCGAGAGACGCCCACTCGGCAGGGAACATCATCGCATGCGTTCGGGGATGCCGCGTAATGTACGTGGCGCCTGCGGTGGGCAAGAGAGGGGCGGAGAGGGGGCGACGGTGTAGGGGAGAGCCTCACGCGCTCCAGAGGGCCTCTTCGTCCGCCCGGAGACGAGCACTCCTCCCCGGCGTGAAAACGGCCGTAATTCAATGGGCGGTTGAGGCGCGGGGGTTGAGAATAAAATCACGCCCTGGTCGCTTTAAATAACTTTCCCTTTTAAACAGTAATGCTCACCCGGTATTTCCGCTAGGTGGCGCCGCGCCCACCCACCCGAAGGCCACGCTCTCTATTCGCCCACAGAGCGTGGATATCTACTGAACAATCAGGGAGGAAGTGGTGCGGCTACGATGGGACTAAGGTTTTTGGCGCAGTCCCATTGCATTGCATAGTCTTAAAGAAGGAATCCAAAATCTTCCCGGATAAATCTGTGTGACTGATTTGGTCATTTTGGTTGGGGGAAGAATGAATTTTCCCGGAATATAATTAAATCCGACAGACTTACGACATGTAAAAATTTACATAAACCGCGAGATACAATTTTTAAAAATAAAGGAAAAAATATGCAGACTATGAAGAATGATTCACAAGAAGCATAGAGGACGTAGTTCAACTATCTCCCAAACATATGTAGCGATAAATGCGCAAACAGAGAATATTTCAGACGACATCAAACCGACGGTACCACTACAGAGGCCAATAATGATGATAATTAAAATGAAGAAAACTTGAAGATGATGGTGAATGTGAAGAGAATGAAAAACACCCATTCTAAGCTGAGATATTGAAGATGATTCAAGTTTTTATTAACCAGGAAGTTCTTTAACAGCATCACTGAGAATAAAATTAAGAAATCCTCGCATTTCAATTCTCACGTTCAATGCTTCAACCTGGTCAAAAGACTAACGACATTCCAAAATAGGTAAGCACTTATTTATGCACAGCGGAGCAATGAAAAGTTTGCGCCGACTGAAAATAAACTCTTGCCATTATTTATTTTGAAATCGTTGTTTTTCAGTCCTTTCGGTGGAAATATGAAAATTTTCAACTTGAATTATTGAAATTATTTAGATACTTAAAATAAAAAAGTATCATCTCAGCTATTATTAGCAATAACAACACCAGTCACGTAACTAAGAACGAACGTGCTAATGTCATAAGTGAAAATCAACTGAATGAATAGCCGCTGAAAAATCTTGGATTAATTAAAACACTGGTATTTTGAGGTGCATGTAGGGAGCGCTGGAATGAAAATAAAATGAATGTGATCATATTGCATGAACCTTTTTCATGCGCACAAAAAAATGAGCGAATATATAGAGCAGAAGCATTTCCTTTTCCTACGATGCGATGAATATCTTACCTGGCGAATTGCAAGTGGAACTAACGCAAAAAAAAAGAGAATTGTGGGAGCCCATCGGAGGCCAGGCACAGGCATCTGGAAGGCGCGGGTGAGTGAAACCGGAGGGCAATTAGAAGCACCCGGCGAATGTTTAACACGTTTTCTGTTGAGAAGGGGAGGAAGGGGCGAAGGCGCCCGCGTGGGCGGCATCACATCTGCCCGAAAGACAATCTCCCGCCATCGGGTGTGCGATCGGGGCGCATAGCATTTGTGCCAGCCAGAGGGCCAAGAAAGAGAGAGGGAGGGTGGGAGAATGGCGGGAGGAGGAATTGACGCTTAAATCCCGTTAATGATCCTCCGGGCTAATTCCTCGAGGCGAGAGCCCTTCGTCCTTTGTCGCCACGGCGCGCACCTTGACGCGCGACGATAAATCAGCAAGATCACCCCCCTCTCCCACTCCCAAATCGCTCCCCACCCCCTCACATTCCCCTCCCTCACCGCCTCGTGAGAATTAAGAAGGCACGTTATAAAACCCCAATGAACTCAAACATCAAACAAACAGTTACCCATGAGCCGCGGGCACTCTCACAATTTTTCACCAAGTCCTTTTCCCCCTTGACTACGTACGTAAGTGCTTTGAAGAAAGAGCATAAAAAATGGAGGTGATAAAAAAACCGATTTGGCGACCCCCCCCCCCTTCCTTCAATGACAAGGAATGCCTCTTCTCGCCCTCTCTCTCGCGTTACCTTCCGTGGCCACAACCCCCTTTCCCCAGCCCTCTCTCCACAACCATTAGGGATAAACGTCAAAACCTAAGAATAACACCCGAACAACATCAATCCTTCGCAGCTTTAAGGCTCCCTTTGTCTCTCCGCAGTTCGAATCATCCATCTCCTCGCTTCGCCCTCCCGATTCGTCGCCCTTCAAGCCCCCGCACCAATTGCACGCCCGCACCCATGCACCGCAGTCCCCCGCTCCACTCCTGCCTCGAAAGTGCCGCTGACACTCCGAGGAAATCTTAGCAGCGTCCATTAGACATGTTTCGAACGAAGGGTCCGCCAGTTCTGTAGAGCGAAGGGGAAAAAGCCAAGCACTTCTGCGATTACCTGAAATTAACTACCTTGAGGTGAAATCAACAACTCGAAGGCAAGGCTGAGAGTTTACCCACCGAGGGGAAATTCTCCCTCCTCTCTCGCTGGGCACGCCTTTCCCTAGCGACCGCTCTTTTTTCATCGCCAAAACCGAAACTCACCCTTGCATGGTCCTCTTCTCCGAAAAGAGGAAAAGCGCGATCACCGAAAAAGTGCTTACAAGGGGAATTAAAAAAGAATGATGTTTTAACTGTCCAATGATTGGTTGGGATAATATTTAATGAAAGGACTAAACATGACGAAGAAATGAACGAGATTTACGATTCGGCAGAAATTAAATGATATCAGGAGTTAAAGACGGCGGTAATACATGCATAGATGCTATGACATAGAATGCTTCAACACCGACGTGCCATGGGACGCTATGGAAAAATACCAATGCATTGGATGTTGGATGATGTGTATGTCCAGAAATTCGTTGGGTAGTCGGGTATTCTCTGCTCCTGAGGTTAATTTAATTGGGGGAATAAAAAAACAGTTGCCAAACTAAAACGTCATGATTCTGAAAGACGATGTGTATGGTTAATTAAGGTGCTATCCCTTTTCTTTGGATTAACTCGAAGAGAGGTTTTTGTTTTCCTGATAAATTCAACCGGAATTTAGGATTTCGTTCGCATAACTTTTTCAAAAAACATTCTTAATTCAAACTCAGCGTTTGTCAAATAATCACCTAAAAACAAAAGACTGACGTTTATTTTATTCAGACTTAATGGGTACTTTTTTGGCATCCGTGTGCATTTTCACGGTTTTCACGGTTTCACGGTTTTCACGGATGGTGAGGAATTTTTACCATAGGCGTTATCATAGTTACTTATTTATCTTGAATCGAAATAAAATTCTATTACATTGAGGTTATTTAGAGAACATTCCCAAACGCTGTAACGGTCCATGTACCAATTTGATCGCTGAACGTCTTATTTTACGACTGCAAATAATTTAACAATCAGCGTTAACCCTTTTTTAACGACAAACATTTCCATTCTGATTTCATTATTCTTCTCCTACGAGGGACTTTTAAGTGACATTGAATTGTTTACTAATGCGAAAGAAGGTTACATACAAATATTTAGGAGAAGAAATTCAATAATAATTTGCCGAATACATCGCGAAAGCACGAAGCAAAAGATTATCGTGTTTTCCATCGAATTTGCCTTCCATATCAACTACCAACAATTCATTCTCATTTGTACATACACAAACGCTTGAGGTGCTGTGAATACGCAATGCTGATATAATTACCGTACCAAAAAATTCATATACTAAAGCAATACTTAAATCATGATTTTGTGTATAAAACTAGAATAAATAATAAACGGACATTGTACCATGACGTATCCATTGAGATATCCATTAAGTGAATAGCCTATCAATCCGTCAAAGGGAAAGGCAGGAAGAGTCAACTTCGTCAAACCAGTTGACACACAGAGGAGTTTATATTTACACATAAGAAAATCTGGTAACTTTATCGAACTTATCTCTTCGACGAATTCTCTTCCATTTTACCTTCATCCAGTAATGTCCAGTAAAGGGGGAAGAGGCGTAAACTATATCCTATATTAATAATTAAAATTTAAAAAAAATTAAAAATGTACTCAAAACTTTCATTGTCAGCTACGTCAGTTAATACGGACGTCCCCAGGCATGCGTAAAAATGTCTACACGGGAGGAAAATTAAACATTATTTATCAACTCATTATGCAACCTTAAAAGCCGCTCCTTGTGTTCTCAACTAGCTCAATGTAACTATTTCTCCGATTTTTTGCGTTCAAGCTGCTTGTTTTAATTAATACGAGCATACTAAAAAGTGCAGGGAGAAAGGCAGGGCGAGAGTGGAATATAAATGGCAGAGGAAACGTTTCAAGGAGGATGATTAACGTGTTCCCAGTCGTGGTAAAATAAGATATGGTGGATAATAATTTCACTCAAGCAAAAGATGTTTGCCTGCTTAATTCATTGCGCTTGGCGAGGAAGATACGTGCAGCTAAGGCACATCATATCTCACTCCTGGGGGTACTACCGAAGAGTTTAATTATGGCTAAGATTTAAACAGCTTTGCATTTCAGAGGGTTCAAAGTACTCAAGGTTTGTGTGTGTGAACTGTGTAAGCTTAGCAAAAGTAGAATGACAACTTTCCTCGAATTATATTACCCACAGTACACATTCTACTATGACCGAAAGTTAATCAGACGCTATAGAAGTAAAATTGGAGATTTTTATTAAAAATAACTTTGTAAGTGCTCCAATAGTGAAAATAAATGTGTGATCCATTTGAAAGAAGTGCCATTCGGCTCCGAAAATACGCAGCATCACAGCCACGGAGATAATATAGAAGCATTGAAAAATATTTTCACAAAGATGAATAACCTATCCATATTAATAGATTTGGTACTTTTCCATAGAATTACAAAGAGAGGTACGTAGAGGTACCAAATATATTCCAAAAAACCTAGTTTTTAAACATAAGGATATGTTCTTTATTTAACCAAGATATAGGTAGTTTCTTGTCTTTTTGACTTAACTAAGTCTAAGGTAGTGCCAACAAAATGAAAACTTGAAGGAAGACATTTAGACGGATAATTGTAGGTTGAAGTTCTGCGTTAAAATTCCGTGCGGAATAAATGTGTCTCCTACTTACAATCATTAAACTTACGTATAGAAGTGTGAACAAATGCAAGGATCATCGACCGTTATACTTAACCCACCTACAGCTTGGTGAACTACGCATTCATGAATAATCCGTTCAACTGCGCAATGTAGGAATATTTTCGTGCACCTTCACACCCTCCGTGTCCACATTTCAAACGCGACGATGACCAATATAAAATTGGTTATTAATGATTTTTAAATACATACTCCAAATTCCCATACCGAGATCAATGGAGGAGCATGCCCTCGGTGGGAGAAGCAGCATGAAATCAGTTCCACATAAAAAATTTATGAGAATCAATATTAATAAAACAAAGGTTATTTATGATACATTCCTTGAAACAGTCCTGTCTTTTATGCCTCATTAATTCATTAAACAGCCCTTTCACATAGGAGTGAAACTACAATTTCCATCAATCGCATAATACGTCCATTAAGATTTTATACGGGTAACTGGATGCCAAAAATATATTTCCATGCACAATGTAGCCCACAAGGAACATGAAATCTCTCTCGCCATACCGAGCTTCACCAAGCAAAGTTTTGACATAGGGAAGAGACATAAGATACTAACTTTTCCAGATATCCAAAGATATATAGTACCTTCTTGATTTTACGAGCTTCTAAAGGCGGCTGACCGTCTGCTTGGGTGTGGCATGGGAGGGACGTTTTGGGCTCTGGAGTCGAAATTATCCAAATATACGGATTTGCTTCTATTATTACATTTCTTAAATTGGCAAATCATAGGATGGGATGCATATATGTGTGTGTTTATGAAAATATATTTATATATCCGAGGCCTTCTTCAGGTCAGACTAAACTATATAAAAACTATAAATATTATATAAAAAACTATATATAAAATATAAACTATATATACGAGGAAATATTTTATACTATATATAAGGAAATATTTTTACTTTCGTGATCTGCTCAAAAACCGCCTTCCCCACATGTCCTGTGTTCGCCTTTTATGTGTTTTCCTATCCCCTTTCCTTATACCTATTTCTATGTTTGAATGAATATTTGTGCGCCGTATGGCGGGATTTTCAAGTTTGAATATATATATATATATATATATATATATATATATACATATATATATATATATATATATATATATATGTATATATACAGAAAAATTCAAATGAATGTTTGTTCATGTGAATGAATATTTGTTCGCCGTATGACGGGATATTTTAATTCGTCCATATAATAGAATATATATACATTTATTCAAATATCTAATTTGAATATATATATTCAAAAATCCCGTCATACGGCGAACAAATACTCATTCACACACAGAAATATATATTTGGAAAGGGGATAGGAAAACACAAAAGACGAACGCAGGACAGGTGGGGAAGGCGAATTTGAGCAGAACACAAATGTAAAAATATTTCCTTAACCGGGACTTAAGCACCAGACCTTCCACGTGCCGGGTTGATGCGCTACCAATTACGCCATTAAACCTAATTTACACGGAGATCTGCGATGTTTTTAAAGCGCCCGGTGCTCTGACTCCTTGGCCAAGAGATGGCTTTAGGGAGCTGTTTTCACCCACCAAAAGAGAAATAGACAATACACACAAGAAGAAAGGACAGTTGCCCATAAAGCATATAGCATCATAGAGAATAGGAACAGAACGTTTCATGGCACGCATAGCCAGAAGAAGAGATGAGCCACATGGGCCAAATACACATTCAAATACAAAATCCCGCCATACGGCGAGTGTAAATACGAGTGTGGCTAAATACGAGCATGGCAAAATATGGGGTGATAAGAAACCCGTAATTTAGGGCTTGGAGATCAGTAGCGCACAGTCCTTGACCACACAAAACCTACGAAACACTTACGTTTGGGAACCAGCAATCCACCTATATTGAGTGTGAAATAGATTTGCATTCAAGTTGGACCGCTTAAAATTCCTATGTGCTCTGTTGACCTAATAAACTTATCGTTGTGTAATGCCTCCTTACTCAAACTCAAGCTAATTAAAGTATATCAATCAGATATAAATTATTCATATATTTTCCATATTTCTTTCCTTTGTGAGAAAGAGGTGGGAACCCTTTCCGGATAAGGAAACTCCGAATTTTCCTTTCCGATGACCTCGGGAAAGACACAGGAGACGAGGGAAGCGGCAGCATGGCCGGGGACAGAGGGACTCACCAGAGGAGGGCCTGTCGGAGTAGCGGGTGCAGTAGACCCAGGCGGGCCACAGCATGGCATCCTTCCCGGCCCCGTTCTCCGGGTTAGGCAGCTTCTGCTCGGCCTCCGCGTCGGCGCCCTCGGCCTTGGCGGGCGACGACTCCAGCGAACCGGCCGTCGCCGCCTGCTGGCCGTCGGGGGGCTGCTCCTCCCTCGGGGGTGCCGCTCCCCGGGGCGTCGCCGCCACCGCCTCCGGGGCCTTCTTCTTCTTCTTGGGCAGCTGGGGGAGGGGAGGCAGCAGAGTGGGTGGCGGAGTGGGGGACAGCGACGACCCTCTGGATCCCTCCTTCCCACCCAGCAGCAGCCTCCGCCGGCCCCGCTCCTCCTCCTCGAGCACGGCCCGTAGGCCGAACGCGGGCCGCAGTATGTTGTCGACGGAGAAAGGGAGCGGCGTGGGCGCCGGGGGCGGCACGACCTGCGGGTGGAGGTGCTGGTGGTTGTGCCTGGGAGCTCTGGGGGTGGAGAGGGCCTCCTCGGGACGGAGTCGGAGCAGGGCGTGGTGGTGGGCGAGGAGGTGAGGGTGGTGGTGCGGCAGGGGGCGGGCGGGCGACGTCGACACGAAGTCGGGCAGCCAGCCGCAAGCGGAGGAAGTGGCGGGGTCCACGGGCGCGCCGAGGGCCAGGCCCCCGAGGGCCACCCCCGCGGCCAGGATGGCCTGCGGGGCGACGATGGAGGAGGGCGGGGGGTGGGGCGGGGCGAAGGGCGAGAGGGTCAAGTGGTGGTGCGGCGTGTGGTACGGCGACGCCATGTGGGGCGGCGGCGGGTGCGGCGGGGGGTGGAGCGGGTGATGGTGGTAAAGTGGCGGCGAGCCGGCGTAGTAGGAGGACGAAGAGGAGGCGGAGGGGGAGCAGGGGGAGGCGGAGGCGGAGGGCGAGGGGTGTGTGAGGGGCATCCGGGGGAGGTACGGGTGCGGGGGTTCTGGGGGCGAGGATAGGGCTGCCGCCTGCAGGAGAGGTGGCGGTGGTGGAGGGGGTGGCGGGGGGCCACCCGTGGTGTCCCCGTGGGCCGTCTCGGGTTCGAACCTTGAGAGAGGCGGGGAGACGGGCCCCACGGGGGGCGAGGGGGCCGTGCTGGAGGGCGGTGGCGCCGCGGAGGACGAGTGGGGCGACGAGGGGCGGTGGCGGTGGATATCCCGGCTGGGGCCCGGGCTTGACGCCCCGCTGGGGCTGGACCTCTCCGTCTCGAGGGCCATTGCGGCCGGATTGGCGCCGACTGCTCTCTTCCCTAAGGAGCTCGGACTCGCGCCCGCGGCTCCTCTGGAGTCTTCTATTTGAGAGTCGCGATCCGTCTTCGATGGACTCTTCACTCGGTGCGAGTGTGACGCGATCTCATCGCTACAACTGCGGCGTCTGAGTGCTAGTAGGTTCAAAAATTCGATCCGCACGGTTCTAAACAGGCCCAATTCTGTCGCATCAAGCCATTTCACCTTTCTTTCAGTTAACCCAACAGTATTCAGTGCTCATGTCATCCGCGAAATGTTTTCTGAATGCACTGGTGCGTATATAGATGGATTGTAATTCACCTAAATCATTTTATCCTCAATGTTCAATTCACGTTGCAGTCTACCTATGGCATAATTAAGCTATTTACGCGCTTCTCCTCCGCTCGTTAGCGTAATTGTACATTCCACAAGAGAACGATAACTCTGGAGATAGCTAGGACGGGGGTGACTTCCAACATTTTTTTGCTCCCTTCGAGTCGAAGGTATATATCACTTCTTCCTCATCGAGATGCCTCGATCCAGCCAGCATTCCTTATCAAAACGTCAAATCGGTTTAATAAAGATGAATCATTGCGACAGGAAATTCTAAATGGCTTGTATTCGCCCCCTCGTGATGTCCGTCCAGTTCTCCCTCTCCGATGGACGATGAGAGATATAAATATATCAATCTGCCCCGTAGCATTCATTCACTTCATCGGCAATATGGCATTAAAATGTCCACCTCCTCTCCTGCCTCGGTGGTCCTGTGTAATAATATAATAATATCTTCTCCGGCCAAGCTGCCACTCAAGCTCACAAACACACATGCATTCACACACACACACACATACATTCACGCACTCGGGAGCGCGGACAGAGCTTCCAGGGAACCACCTAGTCCCCTCCCTTTTCCAGCTCCAGGTGAGAGGAGGTCGAATGGAAAGCCAGGCGGACTTACTCCTTCTCGAGTCCGCCGCGCGGGGCGCCACCGTCTGGACACGGCCGAAATCGTCCCTTCCTCGTGGTCGGAAGGGAGGGCGCGCCGAGAGGCGGCAAATGGTGCGGAGGGGGTGGATGTCAGGAGGGGGGCGGCGGGTGAGGAAGGGGGAGTAATTTAGCCGTCACCGGAGCCTCCCTCCTCTCCTCTCGTCCTCCGCGCTGCACTGTTCCCGCCCACCGAAGGGAGAGAGAAGTGGACGACTGGAAGGGAGGAGGAGGAGGGCCGTTTGCTCAGTCGACGCCGCACGCACAAGCACGGCGCCTGCACCCTCTCGTCGCCCCAACGCCCAACTCCGTCGTCTCAAGCCCTCGCGACGACGACTCTCAACGCCGAATTCAATCCCCCGATCCGAATCCCCTCTCCGGATGATCTCTTCTGGACGAAAACGCCCTCTCACGCACGTCTCCCACGGGGTGGGCGAATGGACCCGAGAGGTAGGGGGGGGGCGGGATTGATTGATTGGATGGGGGAGGGATTATGGCGCGGATCGGTCAATTCGATGTGACGGCGTCCATAGGGCGCTGACTTAGTAATAGCGAATGAGTGATTCTCTAATTAAAAAAGTCCACACGTCTCACTGGCGAGTGCGGTCACTTGGTCCGACGCCACACCCCGGAGATGAGGACTGAACGCCCTTAGAATTCCACTTCCTCCACTTGACGGATGAATTCGTGGAGGCTTCCAAACCTCCTTACGTGAAGCGCATTTGTCGGCACGAGGGCATTTCAATCAATGCCTCACGGGCGGAGAGTTAAGTGGCTAGAGAGATGTCCGACGATCGGGTCTCCGAGCGACTCTACTCGCCTTCGCTCTCGGCTGGTGAGGTCTCCCCCGGCGAGCACGTCTCCACGTAAATACAGGAACGTCGCACTCACTCCGGGCGCACATTCGGGGAAAGGGACGGCGTCCCCGGGGCGAGGAGAAGGGTGCTGGGTGTGACCCTCGAAGCCACGCGGAAAGGGGCACCAACTCCGAGGCGGACTACTGGCTCTGCTGCCTCCGGTCGGCTGCGCCGTCCTCGACGGGGACACAAGGGGCGACTGACCCCTGAAGCGAGTCCCGTCGCACCCAGTCGACGAGCCGAGGGCTCTCACCCCCGTCGCGTCGGAGCCTCCGACGGCGGCGGTCAGCGTCGAGTCGGCCGGGCGCTCCTCCCACTCGACGACGCGAAGCCGCTCTCTGCCCTGGCGCGGCCCTCCGCTCTCACCGGTGTCGCTCACCGCGGCACGGGAGGGGACAGACGCACGCATCCAAAGCGACGAGACACGGCGGGCGAGCGACGGAGGGAGCGCGCGGGCCGCACGGGCGGAGTCGTCAGCGGTTGAGTGAGTGGCAGTCGTGAGGGGAGCGGAGGAAGGAAGGAGGGAAAAGAGACGGGACCGGATCGGTTACTTGAGTGACGGGTTCGTCGTCTAGATTGGAAGGAGGAGGCTGGGCGACTCTTCGCCGGGGGGCGGAGGGGGAGTGGCGGCGGTGGTGGGGGCGGGCGCAGGAGGAGGGGCGGGGCGAAGGAGGCGGGGGGAGCGAGTCCGGAAGAGGGTGGAGGGGAATGGGAAGCGGGGGGTCGCGCGGGACCCTGGTGGGGGGGGGAGGGAGAGTGAATTACGGAGGGGGCGCGTGGGGGGGAAGGGGGGGAAGGGGGGGGGGGGTTAGGACGAGACCGCGTCCCCCGAAGGCGAGGGTTTTAATAAAAGGCAGAATAGGGCGGGGGGGTTAAATCCTCTCCGCGGGTGAGAGTCGAACTGTGCCCGTGTCGGGGACCCGGGGGGAGGCACTCTCGCCCCCCCCGTCCCCCGCCGCCCTCACACCCCCCCCCACTTTGGGGCAGAGAAATCTCCCCAGCGCACCCCCCTCTCATCGTCCAGCAGCCCACCCAAGTAGAACGGACCACCTCCCTGCGAACGCTCACCCTCCCCGGTATGTGCCGCGAGAGGGAGGTAAATCCTCTCCTCCCACGCAGTGCCCCCAGGGTGGGGGGTGGCCGGTGGGTTTCGACTCCCCCTCGGCCCACCCCCCGATCCTCCTTCAGCTCAACACACCGAAAAATCCCTCCCTCTCAAACACACGACACAGCTCACTCAAAGTGGAGAATGAGAGGTGTACAAAGGGTCGAGGGGCTGGAGGAGGGGGCGGTTGTATGTTTACTGGTGTGTGCGGCGCGGAAGGGGGGCCCGGGAAGGAGGAAGCCGGGGAGGGGTTCGATTGGCTTCCTCGGGAAAGGCCCCGCCCCCCTCCAACCCGGGCATGCGCACTGCGCCCGTCGCGCCCCTCCACGGCCGCCCTCGGAATGAGTCTTCTCTCTCTGTATCTCACTCCTGGTCCGTGCTGCCCCCCTCTCGCCCCCCGCCTTCTCCTCCCAGGTCCCCGGCCGCTCCCCTCCCCTTCTGCATATCCCTCACGCACCCCGCTTCTCCCCTCCTCGTTCCACTCGGCCTAAATTGATGGGCAGGTCGGCAGTGTGGAATGAATCCTGAAGGTGGGCGGGGCTTATAATATATCAAGACGGGTATCATATAAATAAATATATATACACACACATTTTTGTGAGGGGTGGGAAGGAGATAGAGAGAGAGAAGAAGATGGGGAAGATATCAGAGAGAGAAAGAGGAGACGTCGCATCCATTCTCATTGGCTCGAAAGATGAGGATAGACCGGTTTGCGTCAAGGGGATCGGATAAAGGACCCCTGCCTCCCTCCTCGTTCCTCTTTATCCGGGAGCGAGTCGGGAGTGGCGGGGGTGGGTGGTTCTGTGCTTGGAATCGAGTCCGCCCTCCGAGGAATATGTTCGTGAGGCGTTGGTGCCATAGGGTGTGATGTGAGGGATGAAGTTGTGGGCCCTTGTCCGAGGGGGCATGGGGCGGAGGGCGCGCGTGTATGCGATGCGTCGTGAGGCAATTTTGAGAGTGATGAACAGTGCCGGTGCGTCGCCCGGCCTCGGAGGAATGAAAACAATAGACACACGGAATAAGCGTAACACTTTCAGAAGCTTTTTTTGTTTTCCATGGCTGCCTAACTTGCGAGTATCATTTTCGGTAAGAAGCATAGGAATGAAGGAATGGGTACAGAAATGGAGGACTCATGAAAGAGAGGTATTTTGGGTAGGATGAATAGTGGTATGGGCGCCAGGGATTTATGACAGAGACGCGGGGAGGGGAGGGGAATGAATCAATTTCATGTATTTAATTCGGGGTACAGGTTCGCTTGCAGAAACCAAATACATGCTTCTTTCAGATGTTGGTTGAAAGAGGTGTGAGGGTGGAACTACAGAGATCAGGATGGAATCATTAACCGGAATCAACATTTTTGTGAACGGAGGCATTGTTTAAGAAACTCGAGAGAGGCGGATAGGGAAGAAGGATTACATGAAGCTCTGTGATCGTTAACGCGCATGTTTAGAGGAGTTTTGCATTGGCCAAATTAAAAGGCCTGAGAGAGTTTACATTGAAGGAAAAATCTTGTTGGGGTGCTTTCCTGACATTTTTGCGTGTATATATATATATATATATCTTGGGACTCGCATCTGGTGGATGACCCGGGAGGAATTTTTAAAGGCGGTAATTTCTAGAGGTACAGGATGAGGCGTGAAAGGTATCAGTTGAATTTTGAGATGTCGGAATGCTTTATATGAGGGGGCCTCGTGGTTTTAAGTATGTCATCCTGATTTTAAAGTATTAAATCCCTCAGAGTCGTTATTATAGATCTTACTCCCACCATTTCAATAATTAATTAACCGCCTCTAATAACTAACTAATCTACTCCCCTAATGTATTTGACTTCCCTGCACGTCTTGGCGGTCTTCCTACTATTTTGTTATTTACGTATGGCCTCTACAGCTGCCGCGCGTATACTTACGTTAGACTGTCAGGCTGTGATGTTAACGTTATAGGGATTAGAGAAATAAGGTATTCGAATTCTTGGCTTTGTTGATCAGTAAATGTTGACGAATACGTATTTCACCATTTTAATTATTTGTGTAACGAACTACTTTTAACAATTACATTTCTCCGCTTCCCTTTTCTTCCTATGGGGAACATTCACTGAATATATTTCAAGACATAAAATAATACCGAAGGGAAATGAGACACATTGGAAATCCGTACATGCATAAGACTTTACGTGCATTTAATGTAAGTTGAGGGAGAATCCAGCTAGGCAGCGATGGGTAAGGAATACACATTATCGCCAAGAGAGCTCACGTGGGGGTATCGCTTTTGAGTAAATAATTCTAAGAAAGAACCGAGAGGTCTGAATAAAATTTATCCTGCATATTAATTGAAACTTATGTACATTAAGTTGTATAATACAGCTATTAACGTTGATCTGATTTGTTTCAGGAAGTCTTAGATTGAAGTAAATTGCAGTATGAAGATGACAGTTCCTTTACATGAAAGGTTACAGTGCCTGGGAAATCCACGATGAAATAATGGCCATTTAAGAAAATGCTATTCCGTCATATGAAACAGTTGTGAAGTGGTAATTATTCACGGAGAACTACACATGTCAAAAGTGTCAGCACGCAAAGTTCCACGACTACTGACTCCTTTTCAAAAGCAAACATGGCACGACCTGCAATCGCGATCACGGCGCGCGATTTAAAAATTTTGCCAAATACGTCCTATTCTCACGATCTCGACCCAAGCTGCTTGTGTTTCCCAGAACTCAAAAAAACCGTTGCGGAGTCGGATATTTGACAACAACGAATGACGTAATTAAAGAGGTGGAACAATGGATTTCGATACAACCTGCTGAATTATACAAGTAAAATCACGGTCTGCGGAAGGTCAATAAACGCTAGGAGAAATTTATAACTCTGGATGGTGGAGAAAATAACATTAAACCTTGGCATTAAGAATAGCAAATAAAAATTAGGTTTCTATCCCGATTATATTCTAGTTATAGTTCAAAGTTCACGATATCCCTTCTTAGTCGCCTAGAAAATAGGGAGGAAGAAACGAAAGGGCCTTAAATTGGGAATGCGAGTTAGCGGAGAACTGACCAAGTGCGTTTGAGTAGCGGGTAATCACGCATTAGTTTTCTAGAGAATCAAGGGAATTGCACATTTTGTTAAGAGCATACAAGGACATTGCCAGAAGTTTGGGGCAAGGGTGAATCATATGAAAAGGAAGGTAATGAGATTCCCAAGAAGAAAAAGACTAAATTAGACAATAAAGTAGGAGAGAATAAATTAGAAAATGCTCACGTACAAGTACATATACACTTTTGGGGAGTGTTTTAGATGGAAATTGGTTTTGCGTATAGAACAACAAAAAGGATTCAACCATCGGAAAAATCATGAATATGAAGATTATGAAACTGAAGGAATTAGATAAATACCCATGTAAAAACGAATTGATTTTTACATTAATTATACAATGACATTGAGGTTAAACTTATAATTCCAAACGCTGACCTTTGAGGAAGTGGGATGAGTGTGGCTTGGGTTGTGGGTGTGGCGACAAATGGAACAAACTGAGTGAAAGATGGACAGCGGTGTCTTATGTGAAGAAAATTCTTACAAAAACAAACGAATTCATGCAATTAGAAAATAAATTAGAGTGAGAAAGGACGAAGAATTCCTTGGATGAAGAGAGGACTACGCGAAACTCGCAGATGCAGATATAGTGGATGGAGTTTAGGACTCTTTAAAGCCGTGAAAGGTGAGCTATGAAGAGGAAGTGAGATGGAGGGGGGAGGAGCTTATGAATGGTCTTCTTTGGATTTTCCGACTAGAAAGAGTGGAGAGTCGAGATAGGAAATATATAGGCATTCAAGAATTCAAGACTTGGATGAAGTGTTTAAAGGCCTCAACTATGCACAGTTGTTTTCAGAGACCACGTGCGCCCTAGCCTCGAGAAAAACGACGTACATAAAAAAACAAGTAGTGACAGTTGAAAGTAGCAAAAATAAATGAATGGTTAGATGCTCCTTTTGCAGATTACCTATCAGTGGATTAAGATAGTACCATGGAATGATTAGGAGGAATGTTTTTTCCAGAGCTTCCGATCCTTCCTCTGAAAAATGTAGTCTTTAGTCTACATCTACATAAATACCCTGCGAGCCACCAAAAAGGTGTGTGGCAGGGGGTGTAGCACCATGAGGGAAGGGTAAGGGTTGAGGGGGTTGGGGGTTAGGTGAGGAAAGGTGGGGGGAACATGTAAGAAAAAATATATACATACATACATATATATATATATATATATATATATATATTCACACACACACACACACATATATATATATATATTCACACACACACACATATATATATATATACATATATATATTAAAATATACATATATATACATATATATATATATATTAAAATATACATATATATATACACATACATACACACAATCTCAGAATACACACAAAACCCGTGTATACAATCAGTCTATACACGGGTTAAACTTGTTATGCTTCCCAGAGTTCTAATTAATTATACATTTCCTCCCAAGCTGTGTGATTCTTCGTGCACCAGATCTTGAAAAGCTATAGGCAGCACAGGGAAAGGAATTGGCCCCACTTATCTCCTTGACGTGTGAATTTCACAAGCTCTACAAGGCGATATCGACCATCGTCGATTAAACCAATGCTTGGGTTAATTACTGTGTTTTGGTTATCATTAATGCTGCGTAAAAAATGTTAGTACGAAAACTCTGCTTTCATATGAGGATTAAAAGTATTTTGGTGGGATGTAGAGCAGCTATCGACCAGACATGATCGGCAAATAGACGTCATTAACTATCTCCATTAGATACACTAGATAACAAGGCTGAAAACGCTATGCAATCCGACGATGGCCATGGGAAAACTTATTGACGAAAAAAATC
>CM073768.1:140004871-140180046 GCA_037158775.1 Hetaerina titia
AGTAAATATATCCGAGTTGACCCCTGATCCTTCCCATGTACAGTCTATACTCCACAATTTTAAAATATCATCTACCGAACTCCATTCCCGTTACCAAGGGGAAAATTTGGCAGGAGATTTTAACAATATGTGGGAAAGAGATGAAACGATCAAGAATGGGACTGAAGTGTTTACAAGAAGGTAAACTTCACGATATTAAGGAATCATAGAATGTAATTGGATGTTATTCACGATACGAAACTTATAACACCTACTATATTCCGAATCACGTACTTGCAATGAAATATGAGTCGTAATAAATAATCAAGGAGAGATCATACATAGAAAGTAGAACATTCAAATGATAATAACTTATCTAGGTTTTAAATAAAATGGTACAGTATGGGTGAATATGAAAGAATTTATTTGTGAATGCATTTCAACTAAATCAACTGGAGTAGCGAAGGGACTTTAATTATAATCAAATTAAACTATAAAGTTACATACTCTTGAAAGTGAATATTATGTAGAAATAAATCAATATTCATTTACTAAATCTCATTCACTATTGTCCCCTTTGAAATGAAAATGGATACATTTCAAATAGGATATTTTTGGGGAGGGGTTTAAAAAATGAGAGTTAATCTAGTCTAAAATCAAGCTTTTTCCTAACAAGAAAACAGAGAAATCTTCTCCTTTTTTGGGAGAGGATGAGATGCTCTTAACAGGATAGAAAGGGTTGAGAACGTGTTTGGAATATAATTATGTAGTCATTATTTCCGTTTGAAACGATATAAAAAAATAATTACAGAAACGATGTTTTAAACTGAAATAAATTCTTGCGATGAACGAGACTCATTTCTCCTTACTGCACCGAGTACGTATTTTTGTTCTCTTAGGTAAATCTTCTACGATATGGAACGGAGGAGATCTCCTCCGAAATGAATGCATATAGAAGAAGTAAATGACTTCAAATTGGTAGAAAAATGTAAAACACGCCAATGAGTAATAAATAAGATTCCGCAAATAAACCCTGTTACGCCAGCGGGTTTCTGCAAAGTTCATCATTACTATCTGTAGTGTAGTGGGAGCCAAACGCCGCTTCAAAACTAAATGATTTTTAGCGAAAACGTATAGGGACGAGATTAGAAGAGGAAACACACAGGAACGTCAAATTAAGAATCCGAAGGAAATTGGACATCCGAAGTCACGAAGACAGAGTCGTGTTAGCCAACGACCTAGATGCAATTCAAAATTGGTGCGATACATGGCAATTGGAATTGAATTTTAAAAAAATGCGTAGTAATACATTTTTGGGAAAAGAGTAATTCCCTCCCTTATAGTTACAAAGTGAAACAAACCAATATCGAGAGGGTAGATTCCTTTAAATACTTGGGTGTAACAATTACTCACGATCTGTCCTGGGGAAAACACATACGAGAAATATGCGGTCGTGCTAATAAAAAATTGGGATTTGTGAAAAGAGTGCTAGGTAAATGCGACGAAAAGGTGAAAGAACGATGTTTCCTTGCCTTGGTCAGGCCCCACTTAGAGTATGCTGCCAGTATATGGGATCCTCATAACATAAATTTGGTTTCGGAATTAGATCGAGTTCAGCGGAGGGGGGGCTAGATTTGTCAAACATTGTTATGACCAACTCAGCAGCGTATCCACTTTGCTAGACAATTTAGGTTGGGATTCTCTTACACAGCGGCGTTTCCAATATAGATTAAACTTATTAAAAACATTTAAAGATGGGGCCCTTTTCCGATGACATCAAGGATATTATACGAAACCCAACGTATTACGGTCCGAAGGGATCACGAATATAAGACTAGAGAGATAGACTGCAAGACTGACAGGTTTAAAATGTCATTTTTTTCCAAGAACGATAAGGGGAACAGAATGCTCGTAGTCGAAATTCCCCAGGACTTCGTTCATTACAATAAGTATTAACGTACAGGTTAGGGATTTCGCGAGGATGTGTATACATGTGTGTATGTATGTATGTATATATATGTATGTGTGTATATATATATATGTATATATTTTTTTTCCTACAGGTTCCCCCCACCTTTCCTCACCTAACTCCCAACCCCCTCAACCCTTACCCTTCCCTCATGGTGCTACACCCCCTGCCACACACCTTTTTGGTGGCTCGCAGGGTACTTATGTAGATGTAGATGTATATGTAGATGTAGATGAAGAATAAAATGGTGGCAATAATAGTTTGTGCAAAATGGCCAGTAAATGGTAGGCACTACAATATTATGAACAAAAATTCCTTAAACATCATTGTAATCGCTCACTTCGATCTTCAATAATTAATGTCTCGTAGTTTTTGTGCCTCAAAGATTCCTTCAAAGACAAAGGAAGCACAAATTTTGGCTCGATGCATCATTTAAAACAAGACACAGACCCACAGACTCATTAAATGATAATTTTAATCAATAGGGAAAACTGTTTACGTTCACAAGATTAGTAGCATATTGGTGACTTTCATAGGGACATTACTGCGGGACGCAATAAAATACGGCGGAAAACCTATGAACTGGGGAAAATTCGGGATACTAGTTGACCCTGTTATAAAGAACCATGCTTGCCAAAACCAGAAGATAATCGACTCTCACGGTATCACAAATGGATACACAAAGTTCTCATTCCCCCTTTCAATCAAAAGATTACCCTTTGGACACCAATGTACCCACTTATTCAATTTATGGTTTTATATAAGTTTAAATTGAAAGGCATTGACGCCGAAAATAATATACATAATTTGGCAGTCATTACATTCTTGGGAAATGATAAATGAGGTGGTTTCCCGTTGCCTTCCTCAATGGTGTATTGAACGTGACACCATCATTTAATGGCCGCACCACTGGGGTCAGACGCTGTAGAGAAAATGATGGATGACAGTAAAGAACTGAGTACTATCGGAGAAAAATGGGAATGTATCAGGCAAGGGATATCGGAAGCCGCAAAAGACACTATAGGAACCGTTAACGGGAAAAGGATAACGAAACCATGGGTAACGGATGAGATGATTGCAAAGATGGATGAGAGAAGAAGATTGAAGAATGTAACCACAGAGTTAGGCAAAATGAAGTACAAAGACTTAAAAAATAAATTGAGAAGCGCCACAAATAAAGCAAAAGAAGACTGGTGGAAAATGTAATGCGATAAAATGAAAAGTTTACAGAAAAAGGGTGAAATTGGTGCTATATACAGCAAGATTAAGTTATTATCGGGAAGTAAGAAGGCAAGATCTGTGCTAACAGTTAAAGATAAGTGGGGTAAGATAATAGTTGAACCAGGAAAAGTCCAAGAGAGATGGAAGGAATATATAGAAACACTGTATGGTAAAGAACTTAGGCCGATAAGGTTAGACATAGAAAAGGAACACGACATAGAAGAAGATAGCTTAGGTCCAGGCATACTAGACGATGAAATAGAAAGGGCATTAAAGAAGATGAGAGCAAATAAGGCGGTTGGGGTAGACAACATGCCTGTAGAACTGTTGAAATGTTTAGGAAAATGTGGTAAGAAGGCCCTATATAGACTGATTCGTAGTATCTATGAAGAAGGAATCTGGCCGGAAGATTTTGTGAGATGGGTGTTAATTCCTATTCCAAAAAACACAAAAGCTACATCATGTGAGGATTACAAAACAATAAGTTGATATCCCACGCAGCTAAAGGTATTCTCAGGATCATCAACAAAAGGATAGAGAGTAAGGCAAATGATTACTTAGGGGATGATCAGTTTGGGTTTAGGAAGGGAAGAGGTACGCGTGATGCCATTGCAGTAATGAGATCACTAATCGAGAGGAATATAGATTACAATCATGATGTTTTTTTATGTTTTGTAGATTTCGAGAAAGCGTTTGATAGAGTGAATTGGGAAAAATTAATGCGTGTATTGCAGAAAATAGGAATGATTGGAGGGACAGGAGATTGATCCGCAATTTTTACAGGTCTCAGACTGCTCAGGTGCGAGTGGGGAACGGAGAATCTGGATGGGCAGTGTTAGGAAGAGATGTAAGGCAGGGTTGCCCATTGTCACCAGTGCTGTTCAACGTATATGTGGAGGAAATGATTAAAGAGACATGGGAAGAACTGGAGGTAGGAATGAAAGTCGGAGGGGAATTCGTAAAATCGGTTAGGTTTGCTTATAACCAAGCATTAGTTGCTCAGTCAGCCAAGGGGTTGCAAGCATTGCTGAGTGAATTAGAGGTTCAGTGCGATAAATATGGGATGAGAATCAATATTAATAAAACAAAGGTTATGCGATTTTCCAGAAAGAAATAGGCTAAGCTAAATATGAAAATAGGTGGGGAAAAAATAGAGCAGGTAGAACAGTTTACATATCTCGAAAGTGTTTTTGGACCAATACGGTCAAAGTACGAAGAAAAGAGGACTCGTAGAAGGGACGTAAGGAGAAGAATTGCGCTTGGCAAGGAGGCTTTCTCAAGGAGGAGGGAGTTGATGACGGGGACGTTGAGTAGGGATGTTAAGACAAGACTGGTAAAAACTCTGATATGGAGCGTAGCTATGTAAGGCGCGGTAACGTGGTCACTGAAGCAGGAGGATAGACGTAGATTGGAGGCTTTTGAAATGTGGGTGTGGAGAAGAATGTAGAAGGTGAAATGGACCGAAAGGAAAACAAATGAGGAAGTACTGGGGATGGTGGGTGAGGAGAGGGGTTTGTTGAGAGAAATCCTCTGGAGGTAGGAAAAATGGATGAAAGGCGTATTGAGCGGTAGTGGAATGTTGAAGAGGGTAATAGAGGGGAGAATGTTGGGCAAGCGAGGTAAGGGTAGGAACAGGATAGGGATGTTGGACGGGATGAATGGAGGAAAGAAGTATACAGAGATGAAGAGGGACCTGATGTAGAGTAGGTTTCTGGATGGGGAGTTACAAAATGTTTATTTGAGAGTTGTGTCCATCCAAAAACCTACCTTAACCGGTAGATTACCTAATAATAATTAGGCAGTAATAGGCGTTTCTCTATTACCGAATCCCACAACAAATCTAAGATTGGGGTAGGATTTCAGGGGAGGGCAGAGCGTCGGCGGCGAGTATCTTGAGTCCGGTTAAAGAATGCCGGTCGGCCGCTCTGTCGCCGCAGCCATTCAATCCCACAGACACCACACCGGCCATCATTTTTCCTCCTCCGCCGCTTCTTCCGGGATCGGGGAACTCGGGGGTTTCGCTGACTGAGTTTCCCACCTGTAGCGGAGAATGTCGAGCAATGGTAATTGTGTGTTTCCACGGAGTTAATTGAAGTGAGTGATAACTATAGACGCTAATGTACAGAAAAAACCCCAAAATAACAGTACTCCTGTCCGTAAAGGTGCGGGGACAATTGTTTCTCTGCATTAATCTGCATTTATGATTGATTCTGATTCATATTGCATCTGTCTTGCTGATTCATGATATATAATTCAGTCGTGAGGAAGGTATAAGCGTTGAATCATTTACCTATTCATTGGCATATCTTATAATAACTATTCTTTTCGTTATTTAAGTTCTCGAGAAGTAGGTCAGGTGAAGAAAACGAAGTATGCCACTTAGGTTGGGCCATGTGAGGAAATGATAGCGGAAAATTAGAAAAAGGAGAAAAATGTGATTGGAGGAAATATTAAAAGCTGGTGGAAAGTTTGCTGAAGATGGTGAACGTTGGGAAACCGGGAAGTAGATGAAAGACGAAAGTGGCCTTTTTAGACAGCATGAATGCTTGCAGAAGTTACGAAGAAAGAAATAGGAAGTTCCCAAGACACTTAGTCAAGATACGAGATGAATAGTCGCTAAGGACGGCCCAAAACCGATCTATAAAAATTGGTAAAATACAAAGCTTGATTCATTCACTTTCAGGACTTAAATGAACAAAATTATGGAAAATTGTAAAAAAATAACAACCGTGACACGCAATTTTTTCTAGCTAACAACGTCACTATGATTCGCGGTAAGTTTTATTTGATGACACTTACCTAATTTAGAAACATATTTTAAGATGCACAAACAATATCAGTTACGCAAAATTTTGACACAATTATTTATCACCTCCATTACATGAGTGATATTCGTGAAGAATCTCCGAGAGGAACACATAAAATGCCAAATGTAGACATTCTTTCAGGAGAAGAAAATTTCCTCAATTGAATGAGCCTGGCATTCTGGAATTTTAATTCTAAAAAATGATACATTTAGAAAAATAAATTCATTGTGTGCAATTACACACACCGAAAATCATCCTTATTGCTAATGCCGATTGTATCGATACTGCGGTGCGTTTAATTAAATTAAACCATGCCTCTCAATGAGTCCGCTTAAGTATTTCATGATAGATACGCTTGTTTTTATTGTTTCTCAGAGAAAGGAAAAGAGTAATTCGTAAGCAAAAATCAAACACAGCCTACGCTTAATGCTAAATGTGTAACCGTTGAATCATTAGAGTATAATCTGGGCTCCAAATAAGGATTTTGAGTGATTTCAAGTCAGCGGCAAAGATAAAACAGCAAAATGGGATGTTGCGCAATCAAACAACCTCTGTTAGAGCCATATGTCAGCAGGAGGTGATTGATGGCCGTAAGTAATTTAACTTATTACTTCTGTAACAACCCAACCGGTCCTAATGAGTGTTTTTGCTCTACCGGTCGTGTATGTTCTTTCTTCACTTCACTGATAAAATCCTAACAAGCCTAAGTACACGCACATCGGTCAGTTTTTATATTTAACTGAACCAAACCAATAAAGCAAATTAAAAAAACTCGATCTGAGTGAGATTCAATCCCGGGTCCTACATTACTGTTACCCTATTAGAAAAACTCGCTCGCCGACATATTATGAAAGTGTTTAAGAACTAAGACATTGAGTATGTAACTAAAAGATGCATTTGATATTTTACCAAATAGTAAAAGTATATGAATAAAAATGACAACTTCGTTAGCAGTCATCCTTTCAATAAGTTCTCTGCGAGAGGTTGAAAGACTTGATTAAATGATAAGTGAGATGGCTACTGCATTATTATTTACATATTATATATTTATATTATTCTCTGTCAATTTCCCGGTCTTTAATACAATAATTTTAGTCTTTGAGAAATACTACATTTAGCTTTGAGCCATCGTACTTTCTATCCACCATCTTAAGAGATTCACATACGAAGACATTTGTTTAAGAAATGGCCCACTACTAGAGATGCTAATATGTTTTACCGAAATTAGTTAGCTTTTTGAGTTACCAAAAACGAATGCATATTATTTAGGTTTTATTGGGACATAACTAATTCTTATAAAACCAAACACACACTACTTTGGTAAACTAATCCGCAGTTACTGGTGAAACTTCAGTAATGTAGAGCACGACCATTAACTACACATTTCCGGATTACAGTTTAGCGTGTCCAATTTAGTAATCTTTAGTAGAATTAATTACCCAGCCACAAACTTATGGCAGTACATAATCACATCCTATTATTGAATCTAATTTCTTCTTTAAGCTGCTGTCTCAACGTATCGCTCCCTGCAAGATGCCTGTACATTCCGTTACGTCTTTCAGCATAATATAAAAATTACCGTAAGGTTATCACGAAGGATGGGATAATTACCACTTTTCAGTGGTTTGAACAAGGTATAAACAGAAGGATTGGGTACTTTTGGAGGAATTTTGGAGGGGTTGAATAATCATCCGCTCACCCAGCTTGGCTTATCGCCCCGGGGAGTCGATTGAACTTATGAATATGAATTGACAAAACTGAAAGTCGTGACGTTGAATTTTTGATGCTCCTTACCCGAGCCAAAAGCAATTTTTAAAATTGTTTGACAACAACTTGCGTCAATCACTGACAGAAACATCTACACAGGAAGACGTTTACATTCGAGTAATGCCAAATATTTAAAATTTAATCAGATTTACGCGTTCCTTCCACGTTGGATTCCTGTTGATGGTGACGTTTCACTGAATCAGCTGCATACGTCCTCAGGCCGGTCTGAAATGGAGATAGCCTCGAAAACGCCGTTATTTTTATACGGCCAGCCTATCAGCGGGACTGTTGCTCCCTGATTGGTTGGTGCCACTTGCAGCTGCGACCTGCCGAATGGAAGCGAAGTATCGTGTCGAGGGTTTGAATAGATGGATTCTGAAGAGTATAGCCGTCCTCCCTATTCACATAGTTGTTCATTCACACAGCTCTCCTTGATTTGGAAGTGGCCTTCGACCGGGTCTGGACTCGGGACTCGGTCCATGAAGTTTATCAAATCTCTATCCCTTCATATCTGCTAAACATGTCCAAGTTGTTTGCCAGAGACCGAATCCTCTTCATCCAACACAACCTCTGCCCTTCTGACGTGCGTCCAATATGCTTTGGGGTTCCGCAAGGACCCATCATCTCCCCGAATCTGTTCAACCTTTTCATGAACGATATTCCCATCTCTCCCGATTCACATTCTGTGCCGACGATAACTCTTTACTGGCTCTGGGTTCGGACCCGGAAAGGTTTGTCAATGCTCTACAAAATCAACTTGCCACTTTGGAGTTATATTCGTGACAACTCGCAGTCAACCCACTGAAGTACGTGTATATCTTTTTTTCCACCAACGAAAAGCAGACAAAGGCCTTACATTGCACTTCGGTATGTATCAACTCATCGCGATATTCCTCGGTGTCAACCTCGACAAGATCCCCTCAGCTTCACCCGTTGGGAAAACATTTGAAAAAGCGTCCGCAGTTGTCTCTGCCTTAAACCCTCTACTCTGTCGAGGCTCACTATAGCTTTAAAACAAGCTCCTTAAAGTATACCTCAGTGAATCGCTCCCTCCAATCCTATGCCTCCCCTGCTTGACGTCATGTGGTAACATCCTACCTGCATCGGATTCAAACGGCCGAAAACAAAATTGTAAGGAAGTTCATCGGAGGGTGCTGTCTCATCAGGAACTAAGACGTCAAACCTAGACCCTGTGCTTCATCTCAACCAAACACACCTCCGCCGGTTCGAGTCCTCCCTGGGCCACATTGGCAATAATACCCTCGACCTTCTCTGGCAATATGGTTCACTGAAATATGCAGCGCTCCCTCACTATACCCCACACTACCAAGTATTATCTGCTACGGCGTGACTAATTAAAATGGAATGTTATGTCCTGAAACCGCCATTCCAGAAATATGTTGGAAATAATCAAAAGATTAGGAACGGCAAGATAACACAGATTAGTGCAAAATAGGCATGATATGACAATCTCCACTTCAGCCTGACTTGAGGATGTCTGCAGCAGAGCAGGTGAAGCGTCGCCATCAACAGAATGCCAACGCGGATAAAACCTATATACCAGCCAAATTCATCTGAATCCCGCGAAAACCTTCGTCAGAAATTCAATAGACTGCCAACTGTTGAGCAATCATACATCTTAATGAGAGTGTACATGCGAGGGAAAAGTATTAACTCTGGAATATCTTTATCCATGACTGCTAGATAATACGTATCATGCATTCTCACGAAGGTTTGGCTGCAAGGAAAATGTAAGCGCATTATGATTCAATTCTTGGATTATGGTTCCCCTTAACTGTTACTCGGGTTTCGCGGCTCAGAGAATTTCTTGCAGAGGTAAACATGGGTACATCAATAGATTTCGCATCTCATCCACTTTTTCTTACGAGGTTTCCTATGATATTTCACCGATTTTACATGTTGTTTTGCTAGTCTCTGCATGCACAAATTAAACTGCTTTTGCGCATTCAACTTCCCTCTCAATGCTGAACTCGTATACCTTTTCATAAGCTGCTCCCGTTCCGGTTTTTCTCTGTATTCAGATTCAATCGAATCCTAGAAATAGATTTTTGCTCTTTTAAGCGGCGTCTTTTGCTATGCATCATCGGGAGAGAAAAACAGCTAGAAACACGCATGGAAAAACTATCTAGAAAATGGAGCACCAGTTATGTTGAATAATTCCAAAACAGTCATAATACTTTGTTTCGGATTTCAGTTTAGTCGTGAAATTTAGTAGAATGCAGCCTTAGCATAATACTAATCGTTGGGAAATGATATCACAAAGACGCGATTGACCGCACGTGATTCCACTATTTGGACTTGTTTCAGCATACCGGTGTCACCAGGTCTCCTCCATTCTTTTCGAGAGAACACTACCAAGTTCTCCAGAGAAGTAATATGATAGATTATCCACTTCCAGAAATATTTATTTTTCTGTATGATAGCAAATGCCACTGTGATATATATGATGGAAAATTCTACTAGAAGATGGCCTAATTAAAGATGAAAGCATTATAAGTAAAGACGATCGGGGCCCTCAGATACTAAGAAGTAAATTCGAGCGAGCCGTGGCAGACCTGAGAAACAACAAGGCACCAGGAGTTGACAAAATAACCGGGGAAATAATCAAGGCACTCGGGGTCCAAAGCGAAGGATGCCCTCTCTGGAATAATCAAAGATAGCTACGACAGCGGAAAGATCCAGAAGACTTTGAGAAAAGTATCATGATTGCAATACCAAAGAAATCGAAAACAGATAAATGCGAAGAACACAGAACATTGAGCCTGGTGACTCAAACATTAAAAATCCTTACTCGGATATTTATCCGAAGAATAGAAGGAAGGACAGAAGGAAACCTCTCAGAAAACCAATTCGGGTTCAGGAAAAACCGAGGAGCAAGAGAGGCAATTCTCAGCTTGAGAGTTCTGGCGGAAAAAATGAGACGAGTAAATAAGCCATTATACGTGGCATTCGTGGACTTGGAGAAGGCCTTCAACAACGTCGAATGGAACAAGATATTCCAAATACTAGAAGCGTTTGGACTGGACTAAAATCCTTGTGTGCGGAAGAGAGAAACTGAATGCAGATATCACAATTCGAGGGGTGAAACTAGAACAAGTGGAATCCTTCATCTACCTGGGCTAAAGCATAACATGCGATGGAAGAAGTTCGATCGACATCAAGCGAAGAATAGCCCAAGCTAAGAACGCATTCATGAAGAAGAGGCAATTAATATGCTCAAAAAACCTAAAGCTGGAAACGAGGAAACAATTCGTCAAGACTCTCGTGCGGAGTATGGCACTCAATAGTTCCGAGACTTGGGACATTGGAAAAGTGGACCAGCGAAGAATAGAAGCCTTTGAAACATGGTGCTGGAGGAGAATGCTGAAGATTAAATGGACAGAAAAAGTAAGGAAGTATATAGAAGAGCAGAAGAGGATAAAACCATATGGAGAACTCTACGGCAAAGAAGAAATAGATGAATTGGACACTCATTGAGGCACAATGGATTGATTAGGAATAAAATAGAAGGAAAGGTCACACGAGAAAGACACAGAGACATGTACATAGGACAAATTAAGAAAGACGTAAAACAGAAAAGGTATCAGGGATTGAGGGAATTGACATTAAATAGAGGCGAGTGGCGGGCTGCAATAAACCAATCCTAGGATTGAAAATACTGATGATGATGATAGCAAACAGTCACTCAACATCTTCTCTAGTAAATTATCACTAGATAAATTATTCACCAAGTAGGATAATTTCATTTCTGCGATATGAATTTCATTGCCCGCATCTATGTTGCTGAAGATTGCCCTCTGAATCGGAGTCGGTGTCCTATTCTACGGAGGATTTCTCATTCGCAGTGACATGATATTGTAAGCATGCGGAAACAGCCTCGGAACAGCAACCGGTTTAAATTGTGACCCTAGAATAGTTTAAGGGTGATTTTATTTTTTTTTAATATTAACTACATTAAATGTGTATCAAAGTTATTCACATATGCTCAACTCGAGGGAATAATTTATAATTTCGGAGAACAGTGAAAGATTTAAAATCGTTAACAACAAAACTGAAACACTTGAATGTTATGTAATAAAGTTAAATTTCTTGCCTAATGGTTTCACGCTCTGCCAAAACAAATAAAAAGGTTCTTGATATACTTACAATCAAGTTGCATGAATTACCAATTTGAAAATATTCTATGAGTTCAATGAATCAAAAGATATTACGAGTCATACAAAAAAGTAGTCTCGAATGTATGACAACGTATGCATAAGAACATACCTATATTTAATGTGGTGAACGTAAATAGTCAAATAAATGAAAATATCATCAATAGTATAAGTATAGATATATTTGAAAATCTCTCCCTATTGAGTAGTAGTCTAAAGGGCTTAGGGTAGGTTTCCGGTAGATCTAGGCATTACACATTGCTGTACTTCTGATCCTCAATTAACATGACACAAAATATGACTAAGCTCAATTCTACATGCATGTATTACAATAACTCTTTACTCGGCACTGTACCTTCTTCTACCCCCCTTCTTATTGCTATCCAATATGACTGTTATTCTCCTCCATCTTCCTTGCTTTACCAGAATTACCTCTATCGTTACCTTACCTTTAGCATGCCATTGCATTTCACTATCTCCTGCATCCACTTGCTCTCCCTTCCATGTATATCTCCCCAGAGCCCTCTCCCTCCCTTTCCCTGATTAGAATTTGGTATAATGCAGAACTTCATCTCCTTTTCGTTCATTTTATTCGCTCAATCCATCTTCACACCCGCATCACAAATACAGGGTTCGTCCAGAAAATAAGTGTACTGATTTTTTTCCGCCACTCCAGGCGCGCCCAGCACCGCTCTGACGGGCTGCGATTGGAGGGGGGTATGTTGGCAAGCGACGCTGAAATAGGCAATCGGCTCTTAGCTGTGGTGTAGTGAGGAGCTCTGTTAACGCGAACCTCCACGCTCGACCCACGTCACGGAACGCGATGCCGAAGTTTTTGGAGCAGCGTTATTCCATCAAATTTGCGGTAAAGCTTGCGAAATCGTCTACCGAAACTGTCGGTATGATTAACCAGGCTTACGGGGAGTCAGCCATGTCCAGAAACATGATCTTTCGGTGGCACAAGATGTTCGTGGAGGGCAGAGAAGAGGTCGACGACGAACCACGGCCTGGACGCCATGAACGACACTCACCGACGAAAATGTGCGAAAAGTTCGCGATGTACTGAACTCTGATCGTCGTCTTAGTGTTCGGATGATAGCAGAGCAGTTTAATGTGCCAAAAACAATAGTGCACGAGATTATTAGGGACCAAAAACATCTGGCGGCTGCATCACGACAATGCGCCGTCTCACACCGCGCTTGTCGTGTCGGACTTCTTGGCCAAGCACGGCGTGGCAACACTGCCGCACCCGCCCTATAGCCCTTGTGGACTTGGACTATAGTGGACTTGGCACCACCGGACTTCTTTCTGTTCCCGAAGATAAAGAGGAGTTTGAAAGGAACGCGATACGGGACTTTGGACGCCGTCAAAGAGGCCGTGACGACGTGTCTTCGAGAGGTTCCCGATGATGCCTTCGCGGGAGCGTTCCAGGAATGAGAACGCCGCTGGAACAAGTGTATCGACTCACAAGGGTCCTATTTTGAGGAATATTAGCTTAAAATATGTAAAAGTGTAATAAATTTTTTTTCCTGAGCTCAGTACACTTATTTTCCGGACGAACCCTGTACACCCGGTCTACGCCTATCCTCTTACCTCAAATACCAATTTTCCGAGTCATAGAAAACGACGCAAAATATTTTAAATTTCACTCATCTTTTTTGCATTTATTCAAGGTCCAACTACCGCCTCTTCGCTAAAAGCTTCATTACCAGACACATTTCTTCTTTTTATGTCCCTATGGGGACGTTAACGTCCCTATAAGGGCAGGAGGGTGGAGTAGTATATTTTTTATGTCCCTTAAAGGAACATAAAAAATAAACTACTCCCCCCCCCTCCTCGAAAACACTTCCTAAACGGCTGAACTGTTCCACTTGTTCTAATTACCCTCCCAACTTTAATGTTTATCTTCGTCTTCCTACTTCTTGAGAATCTCATTGCCTCCGTTTTCTTATGGTCAACTCTCATTCCATGCCAATCACACGGAATATGCAATGTGCTAAGAAATGGTTGTATCCCTTCGGCTGTCTGCTTAAATAACACTTGAACACCTTAGTGCTTTATGCCTGGTGTGGGAGAATTCCCCACCTACTCCTTCCACACCATCCCTTCCTTTGCCTCTCTTGCCATTTCCTCCGCATACCTACAACACATATGTACACACAGTGTATGAAAAGAACGGATGATAATGACTTCCTTGCCTTACTCCCCTAACTACCCCTACTATCCCGACTCCGCATTCGCCCTTCGAACCTGTGCACTATGAAACATATTCAAGCTCCGGTCAAGTCGTCTATCCCTCCGGTATACTCGCTATATTCTGCAAAATATTCATTAATGCTGCCCATGTTACTCTTTGATGCTAGTGCCTCATTATTACTGTGGCAACACGCGGACCTATCCTCCTAAACGCAAACTGATCTTGTGCTCGGTTGCTATTTTCTCCCTCTTTTTGTTGACGATCTTCATTAATATCTCCTTTGCCGTCTCTTACATTAAACTGTTTGTCCTATACGCACATAGTTTTTACATACTACTGCTTTTCCCATTTTTTGGAATTATCAGTCTAACACAGTTTTTCAGTCAGAAATATCTTCGTATGGAATAATGGAATTGGCTTTGGATATGAGGGAAGGTTACTCTTGACACTATAATATCAGTTCAACAGATTCAGGCTTAAGGTCGTGGAAGTTCTTCATAATGAATATAAGGAGAGTTTGCACTTTTACACAGATTTATTATATCGTACGACGCGTTTCAACTCACTGAGTCATTATCAGTTACAAGACTTGGCCTTGACAAGATCTTGTACCTGATGATGACTCTGTGAGTTGAAACGCGTCGTACGCTATAATAAATCTGTGGAAAAGTGCAAACTCTCCTTATATTCACTATAATATCAACTCATATATATATAGAAAGTAACATAGAATGTAATAATTATATAATCGTTTGGTCGTAAATTTTGAGAACCCGCTCACCAGAGCACACTGGAAATTGTTGATAAGCATAATTGCTGTAAATTAAAGGAATGAACTGAACGAATTGGAAAATTAAATTCTGTATGGAATCAGACGCCAGACTAGGAAACCTCGTGACGTATGGGGTAACAGAATGGCTAGATAATGACAGACAGTGGAGTATGCTAAAATTCTTCATGATCGCTTGGGCTTTCTAACACAATTGTGAGGGAATAATGTTACGAGGCAACAGCTGAAAGTAGGAAGAAATTAGGTGTGATGCTAAACCTTTATATTAGCGAAATTCAAACTTTAGTCAGCCAGTCGGCCAAGGAGTTGCAAACATTAAGGAGTGCATTATGTGAGTGAACTAGTGTGAGTTATGGAAGAATAATTAAACATGATAAAATGAAGAGAATGATATTTTCATTACCTATTAAGATTTAGTTCAGCGCTGGAGTTTTAGGGCATTGATTGAAACAGAAAAATTGACTTAAAACAATGGCAAGTATTTTGGATGAAAAATGCCGTAGCGGTAAAGAAATTATGCAATTAAGTGCGTTAGTTAAAGTAGCATTTACGATGAGAGAGTTGATGGCAAAGGATGTATGTACAGTTAAAAGAAAAAGATCAATGAAAAAAAGTGTTTTACAATGAAGATATGTATGATGTTGCAGAGAGTGAACGCAGATTTGTGGTTTTTAAGATGGCGGTTTGGAGAAAATTAGATAAATTAAATGGAAAGAAAGAAAAATGAGGCAAAAGTGCAGGAAGAGAGAGTGTTTCCAACTTCCTCTTATGTCCATTAGGATAGCGTCCGCGGGGATTGAAGGGGCAAATGGAAACGGTATAAAAACTGCTCACCAGTCGAGAGAAAACGATGATTTTCTCAAAGAATATTAAGTTAGTTTTGTGCCCTTTAGTCATTATTTCGCCAAGTCGGAATTCGCTCGGATTGCAGGGATCCAGTTGCGGTTTAATTGAGATTGATGAAGCAGCACTGTTTTTCACTCGATGGCGAAATAAGAAAAAGCCATTAGAGCGTGGACGCAAATATTTCATGATTTTTACCCTAAATGGGGATTATGCGTACAAAATCTAGTCTCCATGAAGTTCCACTGATTCTTACGAGTTAAATATCGGGGAAATGCGTGTACTACAGAGTACTTTATGGTAGTTTTGGTCTTAAATTGAAAAAAAGCAAAGAAACGTTGCACTCTGCAGTTTGGGAATGAAATATGAAACGTCATCGGACTCCGATCGTGGGCTGTTGATTATAATAATTGGAGAACCGAGCGATAATTATCGTTCGGTTCTCCAATTTAGTTCTTTATCTGATTTTTTCATTTTTTTTCCTTTCGGTCATCACACTTTTCCGTCGTTACGTTTTACGCTTGCACGTTTCAACCGAGACATTGCTATTTATATCTTTTAGTTCATTTTACCCTAAGATATTATCTTAAACAAGACTGCGTCTCAAAATATGTGCGCTTTGAGTGCATTTCTTCTTCCATTTTTGTGATTGCCACTGTGTTAAATCTTTGCGAAATGATTTCTTAGTTTATTACTCGATTCGTTTTTCCTGAGTTTCGTATTTCACCTTCGCCATTCCCTCCAGTACCGAAGGAAAGATATTGGTGGGCAATTGCATCAATCTCAGCATCATCCATAAGAAATGGAAAACCTGCAACTCCTGCTGCCAGACGAACTAACTGGGGAGGACCGAGCTGAACTTATAGAAACTACGAGAGCGCGTTAACCCTCTGAGAGTCACACCATTACTTTATGATGTCTAATGGAGTGATATACCTGAATGCTTTAGAGGACTCATTTTCATTTAATACCATCTATCTTTCTCGCCATTTGTAAATGCCTGGGAACAGTAAAAAAAACAACACGTAAAAGACTTCGGGAATGCTATATTAAGGTTTAATTATTCGCATATATGTGAAAACAACATTTTTACTTATATTTTGAAGCATTTTTGCCACGAGCAACATTGAACAGAGAACTATTATTTTCTTTCCTTCTCTTAATATCGACAATTGCCACATTCTATTCCACACGAAACAAATATTACGTCCAATAATTTTTTTTTAATCTTGGGGGTCATTTCACAGCCCTTTCAGAGCCATTCGCTCTCTGTTTTCCATTAAGTGTGGCTATCTAATTCGATGGAGACGTGGTCAGATGGAAGCTTGTTTCAGCAGCAGCGGTTAAACAGCCACGGATGAAGCGGCAAAAGTTCCACGGATCGTCAAAAAATATCTCGGGCGTAACAATCACAATCCAGCCCCGTGTAGAGCGGGGGATAATCCCTGGGGTCCCATTCTCCTGCAGCACTCAACAGCGGTTCGCGCACCTTTCGAAGCACTGCGGCGGGGGGCCTCGAACCGCCTCCATCCCACCCCCGCGGACCCCCGGCGAGAGGGACGAGAGCGCCGCCGCCGTCTCCGGAGGTGTTCTCGGTATCCGCTCTGCACACTGCCACCACCTCCCCCGCCCCCTTCCGCACTTTACGGCAGCCATTCCTCTCATCTCTATATCCCTATAAGGGACTGATCGATTTATGACCCCTCACCGTAACATAGTACCGAAGGAAGGAGTCGCACGGACAAGGAAAGCTCCACCACCTTATCGGGCTATTTCTACTCTATAAAATTTATAACCAAAAAAATGCGCCGTTCGCGAGATCATCTTTTAAATAATCGCGAGGCACAGAGTGCACATGTAGTGTTCATGAACGCCATCAAATTATAAGAGCAATGAACCCCGATGGATTCTGAAATGCTGATACGGACAATCGCTCTTGTTTTACGACTTAACCCACAAAGGATCTATCTTCCTGCCAATTGAAAAATGATTCCTCAAGAGGAGGCACTTAGACTTATGTTATAAAAAAGCGACAATAATTGATGAAAAAACCGAAATAGTACATGGGATGAAAAGGATAATTTTTCATTAAGAATAGTAAAAACAGCTCTACCTGTACTAGAATAGATGCAATGCCATGTAATAGAATTTTTGGTAAGTCAGAAGAAATCTTTCAAAGTTTACGAATTTTTAGCAGCTGCGCTTTGAAGTAATAGTGAAGGGGATACGGGAATAGAGTGCGGCTTACGGAATTGGTTCGATGTGATTGAAATTACCTCAAATGCTGGAAATACTGGCAAAGATTGAATGGACGAAATAAATTAATCGTGAAAAAATCATGAGCATGGAGGTAAGATTGTGCATAAAACTGTAAAGATAAAGTAACAGGATCATGCCGATGATTAATTAGTCTTTCGTACTCCATAATTACCCTTAGTAAATTTCAATTTCACACACTTTCTGGGCAAACTACGTCGTAACCGATGTTGATTTACATGGTTCCATCAGCTACCACTGGTGTTGATACTTATACTTGTTTTCACCTTATGACAAAGGGGGTATTTGAAGCGCCCATGCTATACCCTCGGCCCATGCTGTCTCGTCCGGTGATCGATGGAAACCGAAATATTTTCGAAGGAAAACTTTTTAACAGTCATTATAGAAATAAAGGTTTTAACCGAAGAACATTAGCCATATTTCTAGCCATATTCATAGTCCTCACGATCTAGATTTCGCTGCGAATGCGAAAAGCACACAAAATGTATTCGAGATAAAATTATTGCCTCCGGGGGTTGGACAATAAACATGTGCATCCAAGGACCCTTTATTTTTTAAACTCGCCTTACTTTAAAGTTTATTAGGCAAGATATCTAATCAAAGCAAAGTTGGAGAATACTGTTCTTGGTAGCGCCAGTACAACAACCAGGACTGAACAGGGCTGAACATTACTGACTAAACGCCACTTTTTCTACAACATAACTCATTCGTGTATTTTATTTCTGAAAGTTTGCAATGACACCATTCGAAAGGGTGATACACCTTTGCAAAACAATTTTATTAGTTTAAAATTCATCATGGAAACATTAAAGAAAAGTGCTATCGAGAACACTCATTCGGGGATTAATAATCACTTCCTATTCCTAACATTCCTTCTTGCGCGAATCACGATCATATCATATCATTGTGAGAAGTGAGTATTTTTACATTAATAGATTTCAACGATTTTTACTCGATGGTAGATCAGATCACTTAATTAGTTAGATTAAAAAAAAATAGTCAAAGACAATATCCCTCCTTCCCATTCGTCTAAATGGTGGAACTGCCAAAACACTCCGATTTTCATCGACATAACCATCGAAGCAATCAACGCGACACATGCTCGGTGTGTTGGATCGCATTTGACATTAATCCATACGACGCGTGAAGTTCACACGTTCAGTGTCGGCGGTGCAGATCCTTCCTTTGAATTTCTCAATATCTCGCAGAGTGTTTTGAAGCGCCTCATCCACTCAGCAAAAGAAACGCTGCGAGGTTTCCATCCATTCACACCACAATAGAACCTCCAGAGGCCATCTACGTTTTCACTGACGCCAATCGCTAGATTCTTACGAGGCGTTTGTTTATGGACATGTCCTCCTAGAAGGAAAGCCTTGCCAGTTCGTCAATATATACCGCCAGTTACTTCTCTGCTTTTCTTTTCCCATAGAGGTTTGGTCGACGTCACCTCCCGCAGTGACGTAGAGCTGCCTATACAAGCGGAGCGAGTTTTTTCCGCTCATCGTCTAATTGGTGCGACCTAAAAGGTAATCCAAGTACTGTTTCAATTAATCACGACAAATCAACGCTAATTCTTCCCCTCCTTTGATCTTGTAGGCATTATAACTTTAAGTATAGGTGTACCAGTACAAGACGAAGGCGGCCTTAAAACACGCCGCTACGCGAGACGAGTCTGGAGGAAGACCGGGAAGTTGCATAATTACGCCCGTAGCCCAGCGTCGGCGTCCGAAGGGTCTCGCGAAGGGCCCTTTAAGAGTGAAAAGGGGGCAGAGGAAGGGAAGGGGAACGGGGAAGGAGAAATAAATATATTTATGCGCGGTGGGATCAAGGAGGGATCACCGCGGCTTGGAAAGTGAACTTTCATCTCCGCCGCCCTTTTTGCTGACCGAAGGTCGGCTTTGTCACCGTGCGTGGATTCGCGTGCGAGGATTAAAGTCTAAAATGGAGAGGCCCCGCCGTGAAAGAGAGCATCGGCATCGAAGGGAAGAAGCAATTGCGGTAATTCAATGTATATTATCCGTTCGGCCACAATTTTTTAATCCAGATTATCCAGCGATCACTCCCCTCTCGCATGAGTACGGAATCGTCTCTCGAGGAAATGCGGAATAATTTTGAAAGTGGACGAGAGCGAGTGGTGTGGGTGTCTGCGCTGAGGGGCCGACCGGTTGGACAGACAGGTACGGCGGCGCACCAGTGAAACGCTCCAAGAGACCACGCAAGAATATAAGGGAATATTGCCTTTAATAGTAATTTTGGCTTAAAAGCGGGGCTGTTTAACCTGAACATGAGGTTTTTTCTAATGAAATCAGCATTCGTTTTATTTTTTTTTATGCAGGCAGCAGCAGTCACAAAAGAGGAGATTCAAAATAGATAAACATTTTCCTTTTTTTTTCATCGAAATGAACGGTTCATTACATGGGAAAAGCCAGCAATTCATATTTTTTTCTGATCTCTCCAATAATTAACGGTTTGGTATACTATATAAGTGGGTTCACTATTTCGTCTCACCCTCAAGAGTTCAATTAATAAAAAATAACCACCATTCACAAAGGAGACACAACTCAATAAAAAGTACTTTTGCACTCCAATATTTCAAATAAAAATCAGTAAAAACTAGGCAGCGTAACTAATAGTTACCAAGTGATAATTTGCAGCTGCGACGAATTGCACCATTTAGGATTGGTGTCGTGAACAGCAGACAATAGTATGGAAAGGAAAATCTTTAGAATTAATTTCTTTAAATAAAACAGTTTCTGGTGTAACTTGGTGGAAAATTTTTGACGTTTTTATAAATCAAACCACTTTGCTTTTCCACATAAACATCATCAGGTAAAAATACGAGTCAAGCACAGAAAATATACATATCTCTGGGCGGAGGAGAAGAGGAGGGAGGAAAGAAAGGATTGGTTGAGCTAGGAAGAGGGGGGCTAAAAGTCTATGGTTTGAGGCGGAGAAGGAGGATTGGTAATATTGACAAATTAGCAATGATTGGATAATTAGATTAGATAAAAACCAATTAGATAATTAGCAGGCTGGAAGGATAGGGTCAATACAATGTTACAAATAGCCCACCTGACATCGGATTAGTTGGCAGAGGATTACGGAAATGATTATTGTGAATGGGGAGAACAAATGCACTTAGTAATTAGTCGGGTGACTCGGTAGCGGGCTGGGAGGAGTCGCTACATTGTTGAAAACGCTTAACTTGGTTTCAGGTGGGTTGGCAGGGGGTGAGGGAAAAAAACAATAACGGGGAATGTGACGGGTAAAGAAAATCGTTGGTCAAAAAATCTTCCCCGTAATTCGTGTGTTGAAGGATTTCTAATTGCTCCAGCGCATCGAGACGGTGGCCTTTCTTCTCAAAGTGTAGAAATTCGGGAGTAAAATCGCTGGTGTGGCCACAATCTCTCAAGTGCTTGGCGAAGAGTGATGCGGAGATGTTATTTTTAAAGCAAGCTCGGTGTTCCTTTATTCTCGTTTCAAATCTCCTCCCCGTCTGGCCTATGTATATCCGGTTGCAGTCTTTGCAGCGGAGTTTGTATACTCCACTTTTGTGTAGTGATTCAACGTGGCTAGATATGTATATATACTGTGCTTGACTTGTATTTTTACCTGATGATATTATGTTATAACGAAACCTGGGTCGTGAGAATAAAAAGTTTATGTGGAAAAGCAAAGTGGTTTGATTTATAAAAACGTCAGTATTTACTTCTTTGTCGCATGAAATAGTCCCTAATTCCTTCCAGCGAAAAATCAAGGAGATTATTCAATTTACTAAAACGTGAGATGAAATGTCATTTTGAAGAGCTGCCCCATGACGAAAAAAGACGAAATGGAATCAAAGCCTTAACTACTGGTGTCAGATTCAGTCGATTCTGGGAGGTCATTCAGGAGTTTCTGCAGTCAAGTAAAGTGGATTTAGCCAAATCGATGTCTTCCCGATAGGTCTGCTAACCGAGTCTATTGAGTGTTGGTATTCTAGAGCCCATTTGGTTGGTCGAAATGTGTAACGAGTGATATCATTGGGCATGAAGTAAGTTCCACCAATGGGAGTTAGGGGTGACGATCAAAGTATTAAAATCTGACTAGAAGTCAACGGTCAAAACAAAAACATCTGTTTTTAAGGCAATACTCCACGCTTGCATGATGAAGCAAAGACATTTTGGACGAGCACCAACAACCAACATAGCACTTGGATCGTTCTTTCCAGATATGTATACCCAAAACATAGATATTTTCATTTTAGAGCCCTTTGAAAAACATTTAACGAGGCTTAAGATTTTTAATGAGGTGTAAATATGTCCACGGAGATGAAAAAAAATATTGGCTGACATTCAGTCCAATTTGCAATTCATGCCAACTTCATTGTACTGTTGCGTGTTGTGTGGGTCTTAATAAACTTTTATTTCTCATATTTTACATCTTAATGATGGGTATACACTATAATGACGGCTTTGTTGTCAGGTTCAGAATTTCATACCTGTTAAACAGCTACATTTTTACAGATGATAAAATATTATGACAATGCTTTTCTTTACTAACCAAAAAAAACAATATCTACTATAGATTCATGTGCGATAGCAACCAGTAAGTACATTCCAATAATATTGGATAATATAAATTACAGATTCAGGTGTAATGCATTGGAACTGTTCCATAATAACAGATACGAAGACTATTACAATTTTCCAATTATTACATATTTATTTCCGAATATTTTCGATGCACTGCATCGTTTCCAAGTGTAAATGATGTTTTATATCGAAACTAGTCGGAAATAAATCTTTATTAAGTGGAAAATTGTAATAGTCATCGTCTCTGTTGTTAATGTTTGATCAGTTTCATCATTCAACTGAAGAAAATTATCTAATTAATGCACATAAAATAACGGCATACATTCATAATGTATAATAATTACACTCGCGGTAATAACAAATTAACTTTCTTATTGATATGAAGGTCAGTAGATAGATAAAATTTTAATGCGGAATATAACACAACAGGTCTTTTTACGCTATGCTCCTCATTTCTTATTTAATTCCCTTCAAGAGCTAAAACAATAAGCCTGGCCGACGAAACAAATGGGAATACCTCCCCTATGGTCCATAATCGGTACCACAGTTACGTTAAAGTCAAACCATAACATCAAAACTGCGAGTACGGAGAAAATCTTAAGTCATTTAAACAAATGGTTAAACGTGTCCATATACTCCGAAGGTGTTCGGATCAAATAACTTGATGGAGGAATTTTCAAGAAACTGTAACAGTAACTTTAACGGAGTCACGCGCTATGTGTGCATTATAATGCAACCATTTAATTTGTCTAAGGTATGAACAGCCTAAGTGTTAGAAATTGGCTTTATTAACATCGTGGACTGTGGCGCGTCGCGCACGACTACGAATGCCTGTGACATTGTATGTACGGTATTTCGTCATAACATCTTGTTCCTTTAAAGCCCCCAAAATTTCAGAGTGTAAGAGGACGTCTCGGTAGCTTAATTGGTTAAAGCACTCGGCCGGATATCGAGGGATCCGGGTTCGAATCCCGGTCAAGGCGAATGATTTTTACTCTCTGAAATGGTTGCATTATTGATGGAGGAGATAAAAGGCTAAGATAACATTCACGAGGATGATGGAAGACAATAAAAGTTGGAATCTCATAACTGCGACAAAAGAGAGCCGCTAAACGAGGTTAAGTCCTCTTGTCATTGAGCTTATCGGCCATCGCTAGAGATTATTAATCCGTAATACTTGGAATGAAGATGGCCACGGATAAGGAAGGTGCCCGAAGGAGAAGTCTATGGGGAAATGTAGGCGGCGTGTGTGTGTTTGCGTGCTTCTTGCCTCACATGGATTAAGGGAGCCGTGTTCTTTTGGCGGAAAAAAGCGTAGGATGCCGATAAGGCGAAAGAGAAGAGGGCGCGAGGGGGGTCGGGAAGAGGGGGGTGTTTGCCCCGCTAACATATCCTTGACGAGGTGCGAGGAGAGTGGAAGTGAGAGGAGGGGGGGTGAGAGGGGAGCGAAAGACTAGGGGGCCACATCGATTGAGCCGTTGATAAGGATGGACTTAATCAAGGGGAGGAATGGAGGGAGGTGGGTTTGCATTAAAAGTTTCGGTCGGGGCGGAGCGAAAATGCGATGAAGAGCGGGCGTGGGGGAGGGCCTCAGGGAGAGGGGGAGTGAGGTGTTTCTGGGTGTAGGGCGTGGGAGGGGGGGTTCCCACCGCACTTGCGAGAAGGGCGAGGGGGGTGAGGCGAAGTCAGGGGCCGTGGGAGGGCGGGGTCGAGAGAGGATGACGGGGAGGAGGAGATGTGTCCCGAGAGATAATGGATGGGAGACTGGGAACCATTCGGATCGATCCAGAGACCTCAATTTCCCAACGCCTAGAGTGAGGGGATCACTTTTCGAAAAAACAATCATGACAAATTAAATCCATTTTACGTGAAAATTAAATTATCAATGTCTATGTATCCGTACAAAATAATCACCAGAATTCGATATCGAGTGTACCCTAGCATCAGAAATTAATAGGACAGGTTTTCTAGTAAGCTTTCATCTTCGTCGTTTTCGGACCACATGGGACTAAAAGAGTGTAGATGTTTAATATTTCGAAGAGGAGTGAGTCAACCACAGCCAAAAGGCACACCTCAATCACATGCGGTAAAGGTCTTTTCAATAGAAATGAGGTCCGAAGCCACTCAACCGGTTTGTTTGATTGAACACCTGGTCTTATGAATAGGTCTAAATATTCTTTATCTATTATTTAAAATGATATATAACCCTCCAGGAATCACTTGGCTCAATTTTTTAACGAAATACTAAAAAATCAGTTTTCAGCGATAAAAATAAGATGAAATATGCTTATTTATTGGTTTGAGCTCACATTGACGTGGAAATGAGAATTTACAAAATTAAGAAGAGTTTAAATTTACAAGTTCTATTTATCATAATTTAAAATAGCATATGGTGTTAATTTTTTTGAATTTTAAAATTGAAATGATTATGATAACTAAAATAGCATGCAACTCATTTCCAAATCATGAAACACTCAGAGAGTGGATCCCCTGAAGTATTACCAGTTATGATCCACTGGGAGAGAAAACGAATATAATTTTCACTTAAAACGCTTGGGACGAAGAAATTACTAGGACGATAAAAACTAGAAAACTGTTACGTTATTGCACGATCCGAAAATGGAGGAATTTGAACATATGGTAATTTCCAGGTTCTTCAAAACAGAAAAAACATATTTCATAGAGCATCGTCTCTAATGAAACTACTTGCGCGTGCCATGGCCCCTAAAGCTGTACCGGCGGATTGCTTCTAGTAGGTCACCCTTGACAGATAGGTTTAACGGTAGGAGCCACACAAGAGGTGGCCAGTGCAGCGCCTGTTACTCAGCGAGGCGGCTGCAAAAGGCGACTGACCTCAGCGACGAAGCTATTTCAATGATGATGTTACGTTAAAAACGCCATTGAAGAAGGCACCAGAAAACCACTAGAATTACGTACATCTGTCCCACATTAAATAGTTATGGAATCATAGATATAATGAATCCTGTAAACATTTAAAAAAATGTTTAAATGAAAGCTGATTATTTCTTCTAGTGACAAGGAGGTCCAAAAAGGGGAGTGACTTGTGCCTCTCAACTTCGCATGTGAATTTAATCGATGGGTATTGTTCGTTAAGGTCCTCGAGGAAGTTGTCAACGGAGTAGGTGTCTGTGTCAAAAACTGCGAAAATGTCGTCGACGTATCTGTACCAAGTGTCGGGGAAATATTTAAATTTGCTTCGGCACTGTTGCTTAAAATTGGACATAAATAAATTAGCTAGGAAGGGGGAGAGAGGATTACCCATGGTAGTGCCAAAGTTTTGTTTGTAGTAGTAGTTGTTGAAGGTGAAGAAATTGTGCTTCATGATTAGGTTTGTTAAAACAACGTATTCATTTAAAGTTTCTTTCGAGATTAGTTTAGATGAGAGCCAATCTTCAAGGAACTTTAATGTTTCGGGTATAGGAATACTAGGGAAGAGAGATTGTACGTCCAAAGAAATCAGTATTTCGGTGTCTTCCAAGTTGGTGTATTGAATTTTATTGATGAAGTCGGTAGTGTTCCTGATACTGGAGTCGTTTTGGAATTCGAGATTCGAAAACTCTTGGGTTAACCATTTTGATGAATGGTAGGTGGGGGAGTTAATAGCCGAGACAATGGGTCGCATAGGGTAGTCGTTCTTGTGGACTTTTGGAAGACCGTACGGTCGGGGAAGGGTGGGGTTGGAAACGTGGAGTTTGAAGCGAAGATATTTGTCGATCTGATGTGAGCAACCAGCTATCACTGCCTTTGTGTCCTGAATCATGCGGTTTAGAGGGTTTTTTGAGACTTTAGTGTAAGGACCACTTTCAATGAGTTGGATCATTTTTTGAAGATAGGCATCCTTGTCCAGAATTACACAGCAGTTGCCTTTGCCTGATTTTAAGTAAAAGCAATTTTTAGATTTGAGGGACTTGATTATGGGGAAGAATTGGTTGTGGCCATTGAAATGATATTGAGAATGGGAAATGTTTTTCCTTAATTTAGATTCGCAACTTTTGCGAATGTAATTCTTCGTGTCAGTATCAATGGGCTTAATAGAGGACTCGATGGAAGCAATCAAGTCGTGGAGGGGAGGTTTTTTGGGAGTGACACTAAAACTGAGTCCACGATTGAGTAGGGAAAGTTCTTTCGGTGAAAAATGTATGTCTGAGAGGTTTTTCACGACCGTAGCTACGTTCCTTGTATATTTAAATAATGAATCCTGCCAACTATGGGACTCGACCCACTGGACCATGTGTCGTTCTCGGCAACGGAGAACCTCTGCGGTCATTATCACACGAAATCCTAGCACAACTAAATCGAAGACAGCGAAAAAGAAGACCTCGAAGAATGCCGAAATGACAAGGATAGGTAGGAATGTGGAAAGTTAGGACGATTGAGAGCACAGAAAAGCAAGAAATCATTAAAAGAGAAATGGAATGTAGATAGGTTAAGTTTGTGTTATGCGAGATGGAGAGACATCGGGGATTATTTGAGTGATAGTTGCAGGAGAATACATATACTCGTATTTGGGGAGGAGGGATAAACGTGGAGTGGCCGCACTACTGAATTGGAAACTGGAGAAAAGGGTAGTGGTTATAGAGCAGGTGAGTGGCTGAATTTTATTGGCAGAGATAAAGGCAGACCCAACCAATCTAGTTATAATACAGGTACTTTTCCCGAAAAGTAGTCACCGGGAAGAATACACAGTTTGTGGGATCAATTAGAAGAAATAACTGGGAACGCGTCGAGAAGGAAGCACCTAATAGTTATTGGAGAATTGGAACGCAGTGGTAGGTGAAGGGATGGGATGGGAGAGAGGTTGGAGAGTACGTTTTAGGAATGATTTGAGAAATAAGGGGTTTGATAATAACCACGCAACACCTGGTTAAAATATCATCACATGCGAAGGTACACATGCAAGATGCCAAGAAAATCGGGTAGAACATATCATGATTCAACATAGATTTAGCGACTGCATCATTATCTAGCATAGCACCCCGGATGCGGATACAGATTTGGATCATAACTTAGTTGTCATGACACGACATATAAAATTGATAAGGTATAGGAAGAGAAGGAGAGTGGCATAGAGAAATATTGAAGGTTTAATGAGACTAATGCGGAGAGAGTACCAAGAAAAACTGAATAAATATCTAAATGAAGATAGGTGAATGAAAACGGTCGGAGAAAGGTTGGCCGAGCTTATAAACGGGATGGAAAGAATAATGAAACCAACAGTGGGCATGTTGAGTACAGGAGAATTAAAGAAGCTAAGGATCACGAGTGAGGTAGTTGAGAGAATGGATGAAAGAGGAAATGGAAGAAGATAAGGGAGTGGGAAGAAAAATGTGTTCATAAATGGACAATAAGAGTAAACGAGAAATTAAAAGGGAAAAGAAAATTTGGTGGCAAGATACAATGTAATGATATGGAACAATTTTAGGAAAAGTAGAAGCACTATGTGAGAGCGAAAGAGATTTGTCAGGCTGTAGCAAAGGAAAATCCATGCACACCACACATAAGCAAGGGAAGTTATTAATAGAGCCAGTGGAAATTGTGTGACATTGGAAAGAACACGTAGGAGAGCTTTATGGTAAGGATATGGCCCATTAGAGAAATAGTGGGGACTATATGAGGATTAATTTCACATGCAGGAAAGGTAGTTCTAAGAATCATCAATCGAAGGCTACAAAAAGTGCACACAATTACCTAGGAAAATACCAGTTTGAGTTTTGAAAGGGGAGAAGACCGCGTGACGCCATTGGAATGATGATATAGCATTTGTAGAAAGGATTATAAAATACAAGTACTTGCACAAATAGGAGGGGATATCAAATACAAATAAGAGCAATATGAAATACTAACACCTGTACAAATAAGAGGTCTTTGCCATTTTCCATTAGAAGGTCTTTGTTAAGTCAGGTTTGCTAGGTGATCAAGCAGTCAGGCAGAGTCCGACAGTCAAGAAATCGCATTTATTTTTTTGTGGTTTACATAAACAATGGAAATAAACAGAGCAGATGGAGCAGTTCATATATTTGGGCAGTATTTTAGAAGGAAAAGATAATATTAGTGGTATGAATATCAGAAGATGAATTGAACCAGCAAAAGAGGCATTTGCAAGAAGAAGAGAATTGATGATGGATACACCGAGTCAAAATGAGAAAAAAGATTAGTAAAGATTTTAGTATGGAGCGTAGTGATTTATGGATGCGAGACTTGGTCTTCATGGCAAGGGGATGAGCAGAGATTTGGAGGATTTCAAGATGTGTGTGTGGCGGAGAATGGAGAAAGTAAGAACGGAGATGAAGAACAACGTCGAGTTTCAAATGAGGTAGGCAGAGGGAGGAATTTATCAGGGGAATCCGAAAAAGGCAGAGAAAATGCATGGAGGAATTACTGAAAAGTAATGCGTTATGTTGAAGACTTTGATAGAAGGGAAAGCATTGGGTTAGTGGAGGGGACGAAGGAAGAGAGAGGACTAGAGAAGATAGAATTTAAGGCCGGCAGGAGTTACAATGAGAAAGAAATTATGTAGTTAGGGTCCTGGTATGCTTAAACGTAAGCAGTCGATGGGGATCATCCTAAACCGGCCTTTATACAAGTAGAGCGCATTGAATAAATGAATCGTCGCGGTGCTCTATATAAAACTGCACTTGCAATAACAAGTACGCATCTAAGGCAGCAAAATATAGTTCAGATTAATCCCAGGAGCCAGGCTATTTTATGGATAACTATATTCAATCTGGAAAGAATACCAGAGATAGATGAAGGTCTAGGAGCAGCATACGAAGTTCAAACGGAAGGGTAGTTAGCCGAGCGAGTGACCAATTGATCATGATCATCAGATAGGAAAACCATGCAGGGACACAATAGAGAATACCTGTAGAGCAAGCCTTGAGCGTCCAAGAATGCTAGAAGACAAACAGGAAAGGAAAATGAAAAAGCAATAGTAAGCAAAGTAGAGTGAAATTTAATCTAACAGTGACTTATATATACAATTTATAAGACCATTGGACTGTGGTTATCCCACTGCTATTGTGAGAAAGATCTAATGGCGAGGATCAAAATGCGCAAGCGGGAATCAACAGCGACAGAATAAGGGAAGTACGTAACAATATTTTCTGGCGAATTCGTTATGAAAGCCAGGAATAAACAAATAAGTCCCCTCAAAGTTAAAGTCAGCACCATTTATTTGTCTCATCCATGATGTCTTCGACGCAATGGAGGCGCACTGCTGAGCAATTACTTTGGCTAAACAAAGCTTACCTTTGAGAGCAGCGAGTCCGGCGAATGTGGGGTTGGGGAGCGTGGGATTGAAGGGGTCGAGACATCACCAGCGCCGCTGGTGGGTGTGGGGGCGCGGAAGGTCTGAGGCCTCCCTTTTTCCCGCTGGGGATTCGTTAAGGGGCGGAGGGAGTTGAGAGGGAGGGACGCGGGCCGCCGGAAAAAGGGGTGAGGGCCATGATGGGAAATAGGAAAAATGAAGGGTGTTGTCGATGGGGAGGGAGGGCGCGTGTAATTGGAAGGGGCGAGTTTAGTCATACGAGGCTCGTTTAGGGTGGGGAGAGGGGGGCGTGTCCCGGGCGAGTTCCGGACCGAGAGGAAGGGAGTGCTTCGCGTTGGCCCGAGGGACATGATGGGAAGGCGGTTTCGGTGCTTGGCGGCGGAGGGGTCGAGGGAGGGGGCCGCTGGGTGTCCGTGGGAGATCCGAGGGAACCGGGGGTGGAGGGGGGGTTCGAAGGGCGGCCGGGGAGGAAGATGATAAAGGAGAGAGAACGGGGAGGGAATGGAAAATGGACGTCCGCCGTGGTCTGTCGAGAGAGGGCGCTGGGCAGAGCGCGCAGGTGGGTCGCGGAGGGGATGGTTGGAATGCAAGGCGATAAAACCGTTGATAGGGAAAATAATTACTCACGAGGTCGCTGAGCATGTAGGACAAAGAAACGAGGAGGGGAAAGTAGGGTGAGCTTGGCAAATGCGCTCGATTTAATTGAGGTTTGTTCAATGACGTGTCTTCCGATTAATTTCTTCAAACAATCGTCTTGAGGAAGAGGCTCCAGGTGACGGTGATGCTAACATACTCGTGTGATTAAGCGGATCTATTTCAAAAATGTTGATTTTCATTTTACAAATTAATGGAAGTCAAAACGATGAACAAACTTTAATCCTCTACGTTATCAAGGTGCACCTTCCATAGCTTCGCTGGAATTGAAATAACATCTGTTCTTATGTGCCTGAGGAGCCTTGAGAATATCTAGTAAAATCCTGCTTCATCAGACTGATACTGTCCCAGAAGCGTTATTATTCCATGGGCAGATTATATAGTGCTGAGAAGTTCAGTATTTAATTAATGTGACAGATACCTAATGGAAAAAGGTCTCGTCTGGATGTTCGTGGTATTAAAAGAGGAAGAGAGCTGAACTATTAACCGGAGGGCCCGGTTTCAATTCCTAATGACGCCTCACGGCACCCTCAACTACACTCAAACCGTGTCATCTTCCTAGGGAATCACGGACGGGACAGGGAAAGTAACTGGCTCTCCTATCCTGACGTGTGAATTTTACACACTGTTTGGCTTAGTAGAAGAAAGGCAAGCTCTAATCTAATCTATAAAACCAATCTCGTGATTCATAAATTCAGTAATGCATGTTATTACTCTTAATCATTGTGAACTGCTTTAGATGAAGGAAGAGATATTGACTCCTGCTAGAAAGCTAGCAGAAGACCCAGCGTCAATTGATCTTACATGAGCTACCGCAACTGAAATAAGAATGAATATGTAGTACAGGTATTTCTGCGCAACTTGTGGACGATAACCGCGTCAGTGCCGTGTAACACAGAATCTATTGCTCAGTGGAAAATATCGAGACATACCAAAGAAATGATTAATTCGTGGAATTGTAACTCTCAAAGACAAAATAAAAAATTTAATGAATGTGGATTTTCAATTCAGGGGCGAAATATTGGAAGCAGTAGAGAATATTTTTTTCCGTTGCTTTTGATGTCTGATTGAAGATGATAATAGGAATGAATCTGTGAAATTCGTTTACCTAAATATATGTGAGCACATTATTAGATAAATATCATGCAGTTATTGATGTATCCCTATCTTACATACTACGTAAGCCACTACGCACATGCTCAGCAGGCAGCGCTAATTCACTCACCATTACATGAAAATTAAAATAACGACAACAATTTCTAAAGTAATAAATTGAAATTCCTTTCCTAAACACTCTTTTTTTAAGTGGAAACTCATAAAAAATTTATTCTGGCTACATTTTCCAATAGAAACTAAATATTAGCTGCTCTAATTCGAACGATTGACTGTTTCTCTTATTCTTAAGGTGTCTCCCAATTACTCTCGTAAATTGGTGTTGAGGATGCACTAAACATAGACATGTAACACACATAGAAGTGTTGGCTAAACATTCATTAAATTCATTTTTATTTCTTGGTAAGTTACAATTGTGCAAAAATAGAGAACTCTCGGGAAATACTAATGAGAGGAGGGGGAAGAAGGGGAGGCCTGGAGGAAGGGGAGGGACGCCGGGCGAGAGGGCGGCGCTGATTGGGGCGAGGAGGGGAGGAGATGAGGGTGGAAGGGGAGCGGGCCTAACGAGCGGATTGCAGGCGATGATCGAGATACAATGGATCCGCGGGGGCGTCCGGGGCCGCTGCCGGTGGGCCGCCGGGGAGGCCTGCCGTCCCTCCGACCTCGAGGCCCGCTCTTCGTGCCGCGCTGATACCAGGATTCAAAATATACACATTTCCATTTATTTGATTTGTTTGCAGCCAAATGGGCGTGAAACTGACGTGGATGGTGGGATTTCTGATGGCCTAGGAAGTTAGAATGTCCGATTTTATGTAGTCTTCGTGCTAATTGGCCCCGCACTGCGCTCCCGAAACACTCTCCCAATTAAAATACCACCCAAATCATCCACAATCGCCGGAATACTATTAACTCCTTTTCCACAGTCTACAGAATCCAACTTGATCAGAATGCCCACCAATCTCCAATGGTGCAAATGACCTGAGCCGTCCGTGTCCACCATTAACGATTGATATTACTGCCAAGAGAACTGCATCAGAGTGCTAAGGGCTGTCGACGGGAAAAGTTATCAAAGAAACAAATGGTGTTCACCAAAATCACTCGCCTTTCATTCGCTTTGACCATCCCCTGACATTTACTCTTCCTAATTAGTTTCTCTTTCATTTCCTCGGAAAATATCATTTCTCTTAACGTCCCCCACTGCAGACCATCTGTAAAGAGCGTTTCGTATCATATGCCTAACGCTAGGCTATGTCCACAAGAGATGGGCGTGCAACTGTGATTTGGTGAATTTGAGTGTTTTTAGGAATATATATTATATGAAAACTTACTTCAGTGCTCATAGTGACATAGTTTAGATAAACCAGTGAAATAGTTTATCGTATTTTAATAACGAGAAAGACGCTTGCAGTTGGGAATATGAGTTCAAATAAGGAAAAATAATAAGAAAAGATGAAATCGAAGTTTTCACGTTGTAATCGTCGCGTACATCTCGTGAAATTACGCCACATTGGAATATGGTTGCGCTTAGAAATCCCAAAAGATGAGGCACAAAGAATGAATGGTATGGGTGGCGCAAATTCTACCCATCTAAATTCCTGGTATTTCTTGTCTCTCTCTTCAATTATTCCTATTTTTTTCAACTGTGCTTCACACAAACTTTATTTTATATATTTACGACGAAATACAAGTTTCCAAGTACTTTTTGAATTCTAAATGTTAAATAGTTCCGAACAAATACTGAAATTCAGCCTCGTCTGGTTCCAGTTAGAGAAATTCGAAAGTTCCCCGTCTTCATCCAAGTGTCCCACGTTAAACATCGTTCTAGAGAATAGTTTCCTAATTCACAAATTTTCCCTATTGAGTCATATGCATTTAAGCTACAGCCGCTTTGAACGACATTCTTAATGCGATCCTGCATTTCCATCGCTTTGAATCGCTGTTTTTCTCCGTTCCCGTCATTTCATTATCATTGCAAATGTCCCAGTCTTCTAACCAAGCTATGCTCGCTACAGTATCTCTATTTTTTAGCCACATAAATCCATCGAACCTCGAAATAGGAATCCTCCGTGGCAAAGGTCCGCCCGCTTTGGAGTCGCCGTCCCTCGAAATATGGCCTGAGGGCGAAGGGGGCCCCTCCCGCCATCCATAGGTCCCCCGCCCCCTCCCCCAACCATATCGGGACCCCTTCCTCCTCAAAGAACTCCACAAACGCTCGCTTCCGTGCCAGCATTCGATTTATTAATCAAGAGGAGACGTAAATGGCCGACGGAACACGTGAGAGCGTTTGGGGAGAATGGCTTGGGGTCGGTATCAAATGGAAAGAGATTGGCTCGTGAGATTGCAATCCCCGCGTGTATTTGTATTCATTCATTACAGCCGCACGAGTTAAAGAGAGCCTCCCACCCCAGGCCCACCTCCTAGCACCCCGCCCCGGCACCTGCACCCTCGCCCGTCACGCCACACCCTCTAATCCACACTCCCCCTTGACTCGCGAGGGAAAATATCGCCTCTCGGTGCTTGTGGGTTCACTCAATGAAATTGAGACCCCCAGGTATGGGAAGAAGTATGTTGGCAGTGCACATCCGCGGGGTTCGGTACGACCACTCGTTGCTGGCGATGCCCTCACCAAGGTCCCTATCCATTGCAACGTACGAGGAGGGCAGATGACGATGAACTCCGCAGTCACCATCACGCTTCCACGTTTCCTCAGCCGAGCGTGATAAAGACCAGGAATCTGTCATCAAACTAGAAATTATTCCATTTGGGTACGCCCCGCTACGTTTGTGCAAATGTCAAGAGTATGTCTCAAATGGAAAATGTTTTCAAGATGCTTACCATGCGATGGAGTCAATTACCACCGATTGCGGTGGATGATCAAAGAAGATGCGATTAATGCAATTAACATCAGGTAAATGAATCATTCTGAGGGGCCGAAGAGGCACTCAGATGATTTATGAAGCAACAAAAAAACAGTGATACAGTCGGTTGTGTTTCGATAAATCTGTAATTCAAAAATTTCAGAGTGTAAGAGGACGTCTCAGTAGCTTAAATGGTTAAAGCACTCGGCCGGATATCGAGGGATCCGGGTTCGAATCCCGGTCAAGGCGAATGATTTTTACTCTCTGAAATTGTTGCATTATAATACACACATAGCGGATGACTCCGTTAATAGTTACTGTTGCGGCATCTCCCGCAGTTTCTTGAAATGAACAGCCTATGTGTTTGAAATTGGCTTTAACCTCGTGGACTGTGGCGCCTCGCGCACGACTACGAATGCCTGTGACATTGTATGTACGATATTTCGTCACAACATCTTGTTCCTTTAAAGCCCCCAAAATTTCAGAATGTAAGAGGACGTCTCGGTAGCTTAAATGGTTAAAGCACTCGGCCGGATATCGAGGGATCCGGGTTCGAATCCCGGTCAAGGCGAATGATTTTTACTCTCTGAAATTGTTGCATTATAATGTACACGTGCCTTTCCGTTTTACAGCAATAATTCTAATTTTATATTTTTACTTATGAACCTGAAATAAGGTGATCAAAACTAAAAAGAATGGTTTGAGACGTCACTTTGTGGAAGCGATTCACGACGGAAAAAGAAAATACTTAGTTCTTCCACACAAATAACTTCAACTTCAATAACACCTCCCCTCTCATCTCCTCTGTCCACTATATAAAGCGATGTGTCTTGTTTCTTTACCTGTTGATGACTTTGTAAGTCGAAACCTAGGTCGTGTGTGTTCAAATTTGTGTGGAAGAACTAAGTATTTTCTTTTTCCGTGATCAAAAGTAGTTCTACTCATAGTTAACTTTGGGGTATAAAACATGCCTCACGTAAAAATCAAATAATACTAAGTATGTTCAAAATACACAAAACGCTTACCACAACTGTGAAGGACTTTCAGGGGCTCATCAAATTTGACCCTTCGGAGTTCATGTGCCACATTAGTAACTCTAATCAAAGCAAATCGGACATAACCTATTAGCTTGCCGAACAATCACATTTGGAATGAATTTTACTCTAAACTGTCGTAGCTAATAAGTCATAGAAATGAACGGATCTTCAACTTTTCAATTAAGCTATCGAGGAAACATAATTGCCACTGAAATCGATTGTGTGTGTGTATATATATATATATATATATATATATATATATATATTCATTAAAATGGAAATAGATATAAGGAAAAGGGATAGGAGCATCTAAAAAGGACGAACACAGAAGAGGTGGGTAAGGCGGAATCGAACATTTTCCTAATATCTATTTCCATGAGAATGAATATTTGTTTGCCATATGGCAGGATTTCGTGTTTGAATGTATACATATATACACGAGGTGTATTCAAAAAATTATAAGAATTTTAATTTTTCGGACAATAATATTTATTTATTCTTATATATTGATGTTGTCACCTTCAAAGTAGTTGTCATTGGAGATTACACACTTGTGCCAGCGCTTCTTCCAATTCCCGAAACACTTCTCAAACTCGATCTTGGAGATAGCCTTCAGTTCTTTCAGCGATGCGCTTTTAATGTCATCTACGGCTGTAAAACGACGGCCCTTCAAGGTTCTCTTAATTTTTGGAAATAGGAAAAAGTCACACGGAGCCATATCTGGCGAATATGGGGGCTGGCGCATCGTTACAGTATTGTTTTTGGCCAAAAATTCACGAACAAGCAATGAAGTGTGAGCTGGTGCATTATCGTGGTGCAAAAGCCATGAATTGTTTTTCCACAGATCCGGGCGTTTTTTTCGGATTGCTTCACGAAAACGGCGTTGAATTTGTAGGTAGTACTTCTTATTGACCGTTTGACCTGGCGGCAGGAATTCATGATGCACTATGCCATTAAAATCGAAGAACACAGTGAGCATAACCTTCACATTCGACCGCACTTGTCGAGCCTCTTTCGGTCTTGACGAGCCAGAATGCCTCCACTGGGTTGAATGAGCCTTAATTTCAACGTCATATCCAGAAAACCATGTTTCGTCAGCTGTTATTTTACGTTTCAGTAATTCTGCATCGTCGTTTACTTCATTTAGTGACCCCTGAGCAACTTCCGTTCGCCGCTGTTTTTGTTCAAAATTCAACAATTTTGGAACGAATTTTGCTGCCACTCGTTCCATACCTAAAAAATTGGAAATAATGTCATGGCCATGACATGAACAATGAAGTCATCATCAGCGACCTCTCTAATTGTGATTCGGTGAACGTTCAAAACCATTTCTTTCACTTTTTCCACGTTTTCATCGATTGTTGATGTGCTGGGGCGTCCAGGGCGTTAGTCATCTTCAAGGTCTCCACGGCCTTCTTGGAAACCCTTATGCCAGTCGTAAACTCTTGATTTACTCATAGCAGACTCACCATAGGCCTTTGTTAACAGTTCACACACTTTGTCACACTTTATTTCATTTTTTACGCAAAATTTGATACAAATTCTTTGATCAATTTCTTTTAAAAAACGAAAATCGCCGAGCTCATAAATCACACGTCTAACCTTAGTGGCTGTCACAGACAAAGTCCACAATGAAAACAGGTTAAAGTTTTATAATACTTCAGGGGCATGTATACCAACATATTAAAATAAGTTTGACAATCGGACTCTCCAAGCCCGCGAAATGAAAAATTCTTAATATTGCACTCTTCTGGTAACATCCTGACACACTTGAGGGGTCAACCAGAATTGAGCATGTGTCACACTTTTTTCGCATAGCTATGGCTATGAACCTTCTGGCTATGCGTGCCACTAAACGTACTGTTCCTATTCTATATATGATACCATATACTTTCTAACCAACTGTCCCCTCTTCTTGTGTGTATTGTCTATTTCTCCTTTGGTGGATGGAACAGCTCCCTAAAGCCTTCCTTTGGCAAATGATTCGGAGCACTTGGGCGTCTTAAAACATGGCAGATCTCAGGGTAAATTAAGTTTCCTTGGTGGTGTAACTGGTCGCACGTCCGCCCGGCAATTGGAAGTTCCGTGGTTCAAATCCCGGTTAAGGAAATATTTTTACTTCCGTGATCTGCTCAAAAACCGCCTTCCCCACGTCCTGTGTGTTTGCCTTTTATGTGTTTTCCTATCCTCTTTCCTTATACCTATTTCTATATTTGAATGAATATATATATATATAAATAAAAATATATATAAATATATTTTTACATATATATATTATTTACACACACACACACACACACACACACACATATATATATATATATATATATTATATATATATATATATATATATATATATATGTGTGTGTGTGTGTGTGTGTGTATTATGTAATTTTGTCGATCTAGTATAAATATTAACATCGATTTAGCCGTATGGAGAGAGAGAGAGGAGAGAGAGGGCTATTCAATAAAGCTTTCTCTCCACCGAGTATAAGTGGACGATTCGAAACGGTTTAACTAACTTATGAAGCCTTTCGGAATTATCTATGGTAACAACATTTATAAAAATATTTCTTATGTACGTTTATTCATTACAAAACATAAAATTCTCATAGCGCCTCATTCATAACATATAATCATCCCTTCCTCCATTTGCAGTTTCCTTCTATTTACTAAAGGAAGAAAGTCAGCGCCGAAAGAATTCCACGCACATGCCAGTGTTGTTTCTCGTGTATAAAAGTTTTATTAGTGCTTTTAGTGTCCTTTAGTTGTAGTGTATTAGTCATTTAGTAACCTCGAGTTCATACTATATATAAACTTTAATATTTAGCTTAGCCTTTTTCTTTCTGGAAAATCGTATAACCTTTGTTTTATTAATATTGATTCTCATCCCATATTTATCGCACTGAATTTTCAATTCACTCAGCAATGCTTGCAACCCCTTGGCCGACTGAGCCACTAATGCTTGGTTATAAGCAAACCTAACCGATTTTACCAATTCCCCTCCGAATTTCATTCCTACCTCCAGTTCTTCCCATGCCTCTTTAATCATTTCCTCCACATATACGTTGAACAGTACCGGTGACAATGGGCAACCCTGCCTTACACCTCTTCCTAACACTGCCCATCCGGACTCTCCGTTCCCCACTCGCACCTGAGCAGTCTGAGACATGTACAGGTTGCGGATCAGTCTCCTGTCCCTCCAATCCATTCCTATTTTCTGCAATACACGCATTAATTTTTCCCAATTCACTCTATCAAACGCTTTTTCGAAATCTACAAAACAGGCAAAAACGTCCTGATTGTATTCTATATTCCTCTCGACTAGTGATCTCATTACTGCAATGGCATCACGCGTACCTCTTCCTTTCCTGAACCCAAACTGATCATCCCCTAAGTAATCATTTGCCTTACTCTCTATCCTTTTGTTGATGATCCTGAGAATAACTTTAGCTGCGTGGGTTATCAAACTTATTGTTCTGTAATCCTCACATGACGAAGCCTTTGCCTTTTTTGGAATAGGAACTAACACCGATCTCACAAAATCTTCCGGCCAGATTCCTTCCTCATAGATACTACGAATCAGTCCATATATGGCCTTCTTCCCACCTTTCCCTAACCATTTCAACATTTCTACAGGAATATTGTCCACCCCCACAGCCTTATTTGCTTTCATCTCCTTTAATGCCCATTCTATTTTATCGTCGAGTATGCCTGGACCTAAGCTATCTTCTTCTACGTCATGTTCCTTTTCTATGTCTAACCTTGTCGGCCTAAGTTCTTTACCATACAGTGTTTCTATATATTCCTTCCATCTCTCTTGGATTTTTCCTGGTTCAACTATTATCTTACCCCATTTATTTTTAACTGTTAGCACAGATCTTGCCTTCTTACTTCCCGATAATAACTTAACCTTGCTGTATAGAGCACCAATTTCACCCTTCTTCCGTAAACTTTCCATATCCTCGCATTGCGTTTTCCACCATTCTTCTTTTGCTTTATTTGTGGCCCTTCTCAATTTATTGTTTAACTCTTTGTACTTCATTTTGCCTAACTCTGTGTTTACATTTTTCCATCTTCTTCTCTCATCCATCTTTGCAATCATCTCATCCGTTACCCATGGTTTCCTTATCCTCTTCCCGTTAACGGTTCCTATAGTGTCTTTAGCGGCTTCCAATATCCCTTTCTTGATACATTCCCATTTTTCTTCGATAGTGTTCAGTTCTTTACCGTCATCCATCATTTTCTCTACAGCCTGCTGATACTCCTTCCTCGTTAATCCATTTACTGCTTCTAAATTCCATTTCCTAACTCGCCGCCCTTGCCTTATCTTCTTGAAACGAACATTACATTTCATAACAACTAAATTGTGGTCAGAGTCCGCATCCGCTCCTGGGAAACTGTGCGAATTTGTCACACTGTTCCTAAACCTGTGCCTAACCATAATATAATCTAACTGATACCTTTCTGAGTCACCTGGCATTTTCCATGTATACCTACGCCTTTTGTGGTGTCTAAACCATGTGTTAGTAATGACTAACCCCTGTCTCCTGCAGAATTCAATTGCTTTCTCCCCGCGTTCATTCCTCGTGCCTAACCCATAATCCACCACCTCACCACCATCTCTTCCTTCACCTACCGTCGCATTCCAATCCCCCATCACTATCAAATGTTTCCCTGCAGGAACACTCGCGATGATATCCTCTAACTCATCATACATCCTATCAACTTCTTCCTCCTTGTGGTTGCTCGGTGGCATGTATACCTGAACAATGACCAAGTTCGTCGGCTCTGCTTTAATCTCTACAAGTAAAATTCTATCTGTCGCTTGCTCTATGTTGACTACGCTTCTTCCTACCCCTTTATTTAAAATTACGGCCACCCCTCGTTGGCTCTCGTCCCCGCCGCTGTATATCACTCTATAATTGTCACTCCAGTAATCCCCGCTATCCTTCCATCTCACCTCGCAGAGACCTAAAACATCTATATTACCTCTTTCCTTCTCTCGCTTAATATTTTCTAATTTGCCTCTCCTCAACATTGTCCTGACGTTCCAGGTTCCTATTCTAACTACTTTCGCCTTCTTCTGTGTCTTCTGTCCTGCTGCAGTTATTTCTTCCCTACACATATACATACATACATACACATATATACATACTATTCAATCCATGGAAATATTTTCTTTTGTTTTCTTTGTGTAATTCGAGATTTCCTCTGCATTAATCTTAAAATGTACCTTTGGAGTTACCAATCGAGAAAAAGCAGGAAAACAACTGACGAGATCATTTGGCATGGTTGAATTTACACTTACGAGCGCCAACCACCACCAACAAATTATCTGCTTATAGTCAAATATTTGAGCACATTTTTTAAGAGTATAAATATCTTTATCGGACTTTTTAGTAATTCCTTCGTTTTATTAAACATAACCCAGAATGTTGACTTAATATTTAGGCATTCAAATATCCAAATCAGGAGAGGACTGCATCATATCTTGACATTTATTCGTAGTAATTGCCATGTATTTTCATGGATATATTGCTTTCTTCACCACAATTAAGATACAGGAGACCACAATTTTTTCACCGGAGTTTCACAATTGCTCTCTTTATATTTTTAGGTTTTGACGTAAATGATATCAGTGTGTCAAATTCATCCTCATAGGTGTTTTAAGTAGATTTAAGGGATAAACCAGTAAATGATAACGAGGAAACATTTCGTTTTATGTATAATATTCAGGTAGATAAATAAATAGAAATAATTAACCATGTAATTTAATATGTAAATCAAGTCGTTTGATGTGTAATCGTTCTTTACCACTCATACTACCATATAGCCGTATCCTAAACTAAAATGTGATAGATTAATGGGTAGATAATACTAAATTGTTAATTCTTCGATTTGCGCAGATTCATCTCAATCGCATCTCATTAAAGGGGTTATATATCAGCTGCTGAGATATGTGACAAAGCATATTATATAAAGGTAATGTTGAAGACAATTAACCTTACAAGAAACTGCAGGAGACGCCACAGCAGTAACTTTTTGGCGCAGTTATCTGATAATATGCATTACAATGCAATAATTGCAGAGTGTAAAAATCATTCGCCTTGACCGGGATTCCGGTTCGAATCCCGGTCAAGGTGAATGCTTTTTACACTCTGCAATTGTTTCATTACAATCAACCTTATTTTCCTCTCTCAATATATAATGAATAAATAGATTTCGCTTCAGTTTTTCTTTAACATAGTCGTCTTCAAAAGAGTGCTGTCTTCCGGTGAAGCACTCAGAAAAATCGTGACCGATGTAAAAAAAGAAGAATCTAATCACACTGTAGCCAGGAAGTCGATACTGAGAAAATCCACATTCCCTGAATATGACTCCTTCATTAAGTTGATATAATTAATATTTAAGAATTGTTATTACTTTTAAAATTCTCCAAAGACAGCATTTTACAGCAAGTATTTTTATGATTGTGAATAAGAATCGAGACTCCGACCAGTTAAGTCCTCCAAAAGAACGCGATATTATCCGAACGACTTCATAAAAAGTGCTCATGTGACAGGAAGTCAACAACGCACCATCTAATCGGAGCACTACATCTTCAAATCGTATTTTCCATTCTTTCTGCTCATGATAGGCATGCTCGAAACGTTTGACGCTCCGTTAATATTAATGCATACGCATTCATTTTCTTTTCCAACATTCAAGTGAGAAATGGTTGTCATGGGAACTGCGTGAAACATAAATGAGCGTCCACTATAACCAGATCTCAATATTGCTTCTAATTCTGGAATATTTGAACATGAAATAATGAGGAAATCACTTAGTAGGTGAGTACAACTTTTGAAGCGACGAACATATAACTTGGACGAAAATTCGGATTTTTCCGAAAATATTATATGGCTCTTACCTAATATATGGAGGGCTAATAAATAACTTAATGTTTTGCGTTTTCCTTTTTACTTCACGAGGGCTGGTAGAAGGAATGAAGAATCAAAGGAAAAGATAACGGAGGGCAAATAAGAGTGTACTGTGAGAAGTAATCACGATTTGAAATCCCCCGTCAAAAGCCTAACTTTAATAGGCAGGAGGACGAATTATTTTCTGTACTACAAACCCAAAAAGGAACTTTGGACCTTTGAGACAATGCGATGAAACATGAGCCATTGATTTAAACAGGCACCTGGAAAAGCACCTTGAATTCATACGCAGTCAAGCATTGATATATGGCTGATCAAAAAAATTAATTGGATTTTTACGGGAATTAACGCGAAACGTAACACAATGTCACTATAAAATATTCTAGTTAAAACTAAAACATGTGCTAAATGCAATATTTGTTATTTGTAAAGGTGAAAAGTGACATAAAAAGAGGGCAATAGTTTCAATTTATTCCGAAGATAAGTCCGGAACAAATTACTCCCATCGATCGACTTCTCCCACATGTCCGAGGAGGTCTTCGCTGAAAAGCAAAGGGGTCCCCGCCTCCTCTCAGACGTATATAAAGCTCGGTCAAAATCGTCGGTGGAGTGAATTCTCCTTCCCCTAACGTCGGGAAACAAACCAAGAAAAGGAAAAACGATTACGCGCAGTCCCACCGTGGCTGATACGTCTCCATAAAGCCCCACCCCATCACCCTCGCGCAGTCCAACCCCAAACCAATCGATCGATTCCACTCTTCGGCTCCCACACACCGTGCTCCCGTCCATCTTCCAGCCTTCCACTTTGTGGGGAGGGGGAACTTCCAGCGCCCCCACTCCACCCTCTGCCCTGGCCAGCCCGCACACCCCCAACCCGACTCACCGCCCCTTCCACTCTCTCTTTCTCTCGCCACCGTATGCTTTATGTCGTCCAGGACTCGGGCGGAACGAGGTCTTCCCCTGCACCACTACGCGGACCGCTTCATTTTTTTTATTTTCCCTTCTTGAGAATCATTCCCGTCGTGAATTTCAAAAGTGAGATTATAATGCCGAGGAAAACGTTTTTATAAGGGAGACGAAAGCGCGTTGCCAAAGCGATGCGGCATTATGGAGAGGAAATAGAATTTATTGCTGGAGTCGACTGCTCTGGAGAGGGTTGTAAAGTTGACAGGATGTGCCGATTTGAAAATTATCGATACTCCATTCCAGCATGAAATGGAAACATCAATATGTACGCTTTGTGGAAATTTGTATGCACTTTTGGCAACGGCCTCACATCGGAGAGGAAAATTAATGTGACAAGAGAGCACGCAAGTGCGCAAGGGTCAATTTGTACGACTCCTGACCGCTACCATTTTGTTCAATGCCTTTTCCATTCACGTAGGAATGAATCTACCCTGCATACAATTTATTCAGAATATCCCAGCTGATCTCATTTTTTGTCTGCTTTACGTTCATCTAGTTCTCGAACAGGTCCGAAAAAAAATTCCACAAATTTATGACTGAAGCTGACACGAATGGCACCGTATGCAGATTGAAGAAAATTGGATACTTTCAGAAAAATGGAAGGAAGAATATTCACGAAATCAGTCATTATAGTACCTTGTTATGCGCATAGAGAATGGAGGACATAAGTTAACTCTGGTGCCTAATCTAATAATAAATAGTTTTCATATTCCAAAATGATATCATTAAAAAAATGACTATAGCGATTTGAAAAGAAATATATATTGCCTGAGAAACAGATTCATCAGAGATGAAAGAATCAAAAATTGAGCCCATTCAAACCGTCTATTCAAAGAAATAAAATTCAATCCATAGCTATGAGTGTAAGTCCAAAATTGAGGAAATGTTATGAACGATTTTAAATTTCAATCAGTGGCTGCCGCAGGAAGAAAATGATTTGGAGAAAGGAACCACGAAGTTACAAAGGACAAATGAATGGGTTCTTGTAATTGCCAACGAAGAAGTGCCATGAAGAGTATTTGAAAACTGTCTTCTAAAAACACACGCTCAATAAATGAAGTGACTTTTAAAATCGTGATGCACTATAGGTAGGGTTTAAAATAGGTAAAGTATACATAACCAATGGACAGAAGTTTAGACTGGGGAAATTGTTTTTGTGATTCCAAAAAGGAGGACAGCAATTAAACAGTCTGATATTCTTCAAATGTAACCAGAGTATAAATACTTCCAACGTTTGGATACTTGATTTCAAAGGCATTTTACAGAATGCACCAGGAAAATCACATTTTCTAATATGTGCACACCAGGATAGGCCTATTGGATAGTCAAGCACCCATTGGTGCTTGACATTTACTCAATTTAATCCCTTCTACATTACGATTTCTCGTATTTGTATACCTTACCTTCACATTTGTTTTCTTCCCAATGCCATTACAATACGTTCGCTACTGTCTATTTTAACCAGAGTTCCTCACATAAGCCTGAGATATGGTCTAAACTGCAAGGCAATAGCCCGCAGTTTGCTCAAATCTTTATCTCTAAAATAAAATTGATTGAGTTCCGCAAATAATCCACTGATACTCGAGAGTAAGCCGCTAATATACCGCGGGTTGACGCCGTTCTGGACTATCATTTTCATAATTCTGGAGGCAGGCATCGACGCACCGAGAATTGGGGAACGGTGAATACGTTTCTCATGTTGGCAATCAATGCGCGCCAAGCAAGCACTTGGGCCGCAATGGTGTCACGTCGCTCGGTGAGTCAAACAAATTAGCGAACATTTTTACCCTCCCCATATTATCCACCGGAGAGACGGCGACTGCCAACGGACTTTTGGAAGCGATAGTCCTTAGATAGAGTAAGGGATCTATCGCCCTTTCCAATGCTAAAGTCCTCCTTTTTTGACCTTGTGCCATCCCTGCTATCACTTATATGCAGTTGTTCACGACGAGATGCAAATTCATCAGTGCTGCCGATAGACTCCTCACGGACCGCACGACTTAAAAGTTTTTACATCGGTGCATCTGTTTTGTCGAAGGATTTTTCGAAATCTAAAGATAATGCACCCATTTGAATCGCCTGCTTTCAGGATATCGCAAGTAAACAGCTTAATCTTTTTCCACATTATCAGCTCTGCCTAAATCCGTATCCTATTATGTAAGCATATCGCAACTGCCTTGGAAGAACATCACATTACTATCAACGATATGTTCTAAGGAATTGAAAATATTTCCTCTAAAGCTAGTGATCTGTTATTACCAGGATTCTTCCTATTGACATTCTCATGTATTGAATGATGTGAGCCATCTTCCCATCGGTAGGCATTGAACTTTTTGAACATTGACGCCCACTCAAGGAACAATATTGCTAAGTAAAAGCTGCTTGGTGTTCAGTAAGCTCCTTCAGTATTATTACCAGTTATTTATTTTCCCCTGACCTGGGATTAATTCTTTTTTATATAGTGGAGTTGTATTTTTATTCCGTTTCGTAAAATAGCTCCTTAAATATTTCGTGAAACTACTAAGTATGTTAAGGATGTCCTACTTGATCATCTGTTGATTGGGTGGGACATGTTTGTTTTGCCGGTTAATTTGGTCTATTCAGTCTTAAAAATTTGTTTTGGGAGATTTGCTTTCCTATTACTATCTGTTCTGAATTTTCTGTTTTCTTCCCTTATAAGACATATCGTTGTCTACATACCTTGTAGCTCTCTAGCATATAACCAAAACCATATTACATGTTCATCTAGTAATTAATTTATTTTCAAAAATGTATTTTTTATAACCCAGCATCTACAAATTAAACAAAGCATTAAATCTTATAAATTAAATCGAAAGTCGAAATTAAATTCAGAGTCCATAAGATGAATATACCCAAGATGAATTTGTCAGACAACCAAATGTTCCATTTTAAAATATTTGTGGGTGTTTTAATTATGTGAATTTAGTTGGATAAAATTTCACAGACTACTGATATTAAGGTACATATACATAAGCCTTTAGGTAATACATAAGCCATCGAAGCTTCTCAATCAATCACTAAAGCATTTGGCCGTATTCATTTGTTCTTCAAATTGAATAATGTAAGCTGAAATAAACAATCAAATTTCTAGAAAAGAGATTTTATAGTATCTATATTCGTAATTTGACTCTGCCAAAAATTCATGCAAATAATTGAAATTGTCACAAAAAATGTCTAGCGAGCAATTACTTAGAGCCACCTACAGTTCGTTAATTTTTGCGTGAGCTTTGGTGCCTAGGAAAAGCCGTGAGCATACGGAAAGGGAGGGAATTGGAGTAGTCGGTAGCTCTTATGTTCGTCTTATAAAATCTCCTTTACAATGCTCGGTCCAACTGAAGGGAGATGCTGGATCGTGGTGTATCCAGGGGGCAGAGCTCCCCAGGTAACGAAGGTGGCATCACAGAACGTGGGCTGCTCCAATCTACGGATTGGAGCAGATGTAGGGACAGATGGCACCGAGGCCCCGGATTCGAAGGAATTTTCGTTCCTTAGAGAACCTGAATTCGGAGGTGAAGTGGGTCGGGGCGCATTTGAGCGTCCGAAATTTAATTTTAAAATGTAAGTGATTATAATACTTTATCTATACTTGGACTTATACTTCATACTTTAATTCTAATCTAATAAAAATAAATTCTATTGCCAAAAAAATATACCCCAACGGTTTCGCGGATTGACTATGGAAGCACGGTTTGGAGCCCTATTGAAGGGGGTAAACAGAATTTGGGTGTAATTCTGCACCTGCCCATTTATCGTGTAGGGAACCTCTCATTGTTTGGCAATTAATTACTCAACCCAGGCATCGCGGGAGATAGCACGTTCAATGCACCAACACACGAAGATCGTTTAAGTAGTCCATGGAGTAGGTTTCTTCATGGGAAACGAACACTTCTAAGACCAATCAGAGTAGGGACTTGAAGCTTTCGGACAATAAGTATAACAAAAATCATAGTGCCCGCACTCGAATTTCACAGCCTAATGGCATCTTAGAAAAAATTGAATATCATAAAGAACAAATATTGCCAAATCAAATTTACGAGGCATAAAAAATAAAAATCTAGCATAGGGCACACTTTTGAATGGTCATATAAAGGTACACGGCATTATGGAAACGTAAATTTGACACTCAGAAGATAGAGCAGAGAGCGAGAGGTTTCCGCAAGGTTTCAGCATTTACAGAAAAGATAATCCCAATTCTTCATTGGAGGATTATTAATCGGAGTTAACTCAAAACTTAGTAACTTTCGTCAAGAATACGATCAGAATGATGCACACAGAAGGTGTTGAGTGGAACTTGAAGGATTATATTCAATTGCGTTTATTGATGTGCATTGTCATTCTACTGACCACCTGATTTCAAGATACATATTCCCTTAAATCTTGATGATACCTGCACGCAGCACCAACATTAGGACATCATTTTTGAATTTGGGGGAAGAAAATACGCAAGTGGATGTTGTATTGTTAAATGTCTAGAGCCTTCGACAAGGTCCATCACGGGAATTTGAGACAAATACTAAGATACCAAACAAACACTAAGATATGGTAGCATTAATAAGAAAGTGATCTAATGGATTAGGAACTACTTATCTAACCGTAAACTAAAAGCTGTCGTCGAAGGGGTCAGCTCAGTAGAGGCGGGCGTAAATTTAGTAATGCCGCAGGGAAGTGTTATAGGTCACCGATTATTCTTGATACACAAGTACATTAACAAACTAAGTTCCCACGTTAGAATCAGCCACATATTATTTGCAGATGACAGTGATTTACAGAGAAATAAGGACAGGGGGAGATTGCGGGCTTCTCTCCAGGGATTTAGACCAGATATCAGGGAGGTATTAGCATTAGGCGTTCCAAATAAATATCAGAAAATGTAACCCCTTAAAGTTTTGAAATAAAGTAAAAGAAAGACTCAACGTCAATTATAAAATAAATGAGACTAAATTGAGTGCTTCAGAACAGGCCAAGAAATAATATATTACAAAGACGTCAAACCTTTCATTGGGTAAATATATCAATAAGTGTAAATCTAATAGAAGCCAGGTTTGAGTAGATGAATTGTAGGAAAATATAATCAAAAGATAAAGGAGATTATTTTATTCGCTTTAATTAGACCTCCTTTGAAATACGACGATATTATCTGGGATCCATGGGAGAAAATGTCAATTAAGGAATTCGAAATTTTTCAGAGAAAATTGGCCAGATTTGTTCAAAAAAATGCTACGAGACAAGAGTCAGCGCGTCGAGTATGTTGGAGAAATTGGATTGGGAGCCCTTTCAGTCACGAAGAGTGCAAGCATCACTTAGACTTTTAGAAAGGTACATGATACCTAAGTATCCTTGTGAAACCGAGAGAAACATCGTGGCACCAAATTAGAGCGGCAGATTCGACCAGCGAGATGAAATAAGAGAGGCAGGCACCTTCACCGTCAGGTTTAGTTAGGTACTCTTTCTTCCCTCGCAAAATATGCAGTCATAACAAAATCGAATTCAAGACCCGAATATATTTACTTAAAAGCAAACATTTGTTGTCATGTCCATTAATACATCATATTCTCCTATCCAATCCTAATCCAATTAATACATCATCCTGTCCATGCTTGTTCGTATGTGTACGAGTGTTTTGTAAATGAGCTAATATCTAATGAACTGCACGTGAGAATAAATAGTTGAGCATACTATATTTAGCTCGATGCATTATTACCTCTTGCCTCAGGCCTTGAAGCGGCTTAAGCGGTATTGCGTAGATGAGGAATAACAACCACATGGCACTCTGGGTGATACATCCATTTCACTCTCTTGAATTGAAAAGATTCCTTCAATTCTTTAGGCACATTATATGCTACTTTGTGCGAGATCAAAATACAATATCTATTAAGGATTGCGACATTTTATTGAATTTTCATTCGGGTAGATAACATGCATAGATGATTATTAACATTGGAAGAGAAGAATTTGAAGTTATGCAAAGAGGCTGGGTAAACGGGTTGTCACATTTCTTGCCCAAAATATCCCGTCATGTTTTAAAGATTTCGACGTCAAGTATATGTGAAATTGAGAACCTGAGGAAAAGAACTTTGAGGAATATTTAGAATTAAAACTTCAATATTCCACTACCATTGAGCCAAACGCTTCTCGGCCCCCTTTGGGAAGTTTCCAGATCCTGCCTTACTCGCAGATATCCACTTATTTCATCTGGTTCGACGTGAATCGAGAGCAAGTTATTTTCCTGTTAGAGTTGTTCCACTAGGCAGGCAAATAAGGAAATTTCTCCCATAGTTAAAATCGACCTCCTCCGATGAGCTTTCGGCACTTAGGTTAGAGTGAGAGGTGTCCCCTATTTAGATTAAATACCGAGATGAGTAATTCAAATGACAGACATACTTTCAGGCTAAACTATGAGATTCAAACAGTCTTTAATTAAAAATTGCTGACAAGCGTGGACTCATTATCATTGCTTTAAATAGGTGAAGGGTACGCAAATATTTTTTCTCCCGACAGCGCTATTAAGGGACGTTCAGAGTAAAAATTATGCCAGCAGGAGATAGGCAGGAATTTCATCTCTCGGAACGTCTCTTCTCCTTATCATACGCAAACAAACATTAGTGGATTTTCCACGCCTGGAACGTAGATATGCATTCGTTTTCAGAGTCACCGGTGAACTTTCCAACTCCGTCGAGGAAAAGGAGGCTTTTTGACGCCCATCCGGCCGGAACGGCGACGGGCATAGGACGGACGAGGCGCAGTGCCCTCGCGGCGGATGGCGACGTCCTCCGGCTTCGGCGGGGAGACGGGCAAGGGAGCGCCGACGGATTGCACTTCCTCGAACCGCCCCGCCCGCACAGGACATGCAGTCAGTCCAAAGAACCTTATTTTCAGTCCCTTATTTCGGGCGAAAGGCCCGGAGGGATCCCCTGGGACACCGGGATGGGGGTGGCGAATGTAACCAAGGTTGACGTCCATGCCTGGTCAGAATGGGAAACTCATTTTGGTGGCATAAACTTCAAGTTTCACAGGCGTCGTCGAAATTTTGCATCAGTTTTCTCTAAATTAATCCAACTGAACGTAAACTGCACACGCATGTTAATTAAAAATATTGCATTACTTTTCCAATATAATAGAATGTTGCAGGTCATCCACGCGCATTACACTCATGTAAGTCGTCTTCATCCATTAATAAGCAACGAATAAAGTAGCCTATTATGAAATAATGAAATATTTCTGTTTGCAGCTCATTAAAACTACCATATGTTGTTATTTTCTCTTATTACTCTCATTGAATCTGACCTTCTCCATCCTTCGCTCATGTTTATATTCACGGGAGGGGGCAAAGTATCAAATCACTTGCACAGCGGGCGCCAAATCTTTTACCGGAATTTCAAATACGAAGGTATCTAACTATGTATCTATGTAACGGCTCTGAAAGATGTGGTTTTGCTCATGTCATTGCTTGCTGACATGAGATTCAAGATGCTGATCTCGCTTTTATGCCATTGTATATATCTTCTTAAATCATTTTCCATCCACAATGCGTTTCCTCACAAAAGGACATAAGGTAAACAATTACATCCGTCTACATCTGGACACAATCGCTTCTTTTATGTCACTTTGCAATTAGCTCCAATCATACGAAACATGACTGATTCACATGGAAAATAAAATTCATTTGTCAATAAAATTAGAGAGATTAAGTGCAAAACAGGTAGATTTAAGATGCCATTAAGATGTACGACCGCGGCAGGGGTAAAAATATTCTAATTAAAATTAGTCTGGTGGGTATTCACCCCCTGCCAAACACCATAGAGGTGGTTTGCAGGACATTAAAAAATACTAGTACTGAAAAATATGGTACAATAACACAGGTGAACCACAAAACATGTTTATAATTTGATTTCAATGGTAGCCATAATTATTTATTTCATAAGAAAGAATATATTTTAAAAAGACTAAACATTTTTTCATAAATTGCATCAACTATAAGAAGCAGCAAGCGAGAAGTATTAACGATTAAACCCTCGCCGGTATTCCATTTCACCGCTCACTGCTGAAGCGCGGTAATGTTAGGGAGAAACACAACGGCGCATGTGTTCTCCTTGCGAGTACTTCGACCGTTTCAAGAAACATATCCCGAAAGTTAGACTACAACCAATTGATCTGACCGTTGGGAGTCAAATCATACAAGGTAATGACACCAAAGTGTAATTCCTACCACCTGTGTTAAATAGTCAAAAAAACTGCATCCATGAAATTACGCAAAAGAGAGGTCCAGTCAAACCTTCGAAAATTGCAGAAAACGTGCTTGATAAATAAAAAAATACTAAGCACTTTATCGTTTTTGCTCTCGTGACTTGTGCGTCGCAATTTTTAATCTGTCATCGAAAATATCGATACAAACTTAACGATCTTTGCAATAATCGACATGAACGTTATTTTCGATCCTATTTTCATAATTTCTTGAGGTCCTACAACCTTATTCATCATGTACTAACGTGACGCCTTAAAATGGTACTTTTAGTGATTATTGAAGCTTTTGGAAACATATGCCTAGTTCATGTCGCAAGGAATCGTCTTCATTAAGTCATATTTCCATTTTGCAATCAAGAAATCTTTTTCATCCAAATTAGGACCTGATAAAAATGGATTTTCCCACCCGAACCGATTTTTCAAAGGATTTTTGCTTATTGAGATATTTCTAGTCAAAACTTTTATAGTTTTCACATTGAAAATGTAATCCCTATAATGGACTTTAAAAAATCAAATGAGACATGCTTCAATGCATTTCGAGCAGTGTCTCATTGGAATTATTCATTACCAGTCACGATTTTGTTGCTGTTTACAGTACGTTAGTAGATGCTAGCACATCATTTATACTAATTCACATGTGCAATAGATCGGCCGTTGGTGGAAGCGTGACCTTACAATGTTTCATATTGACCGCAGTGATGTATTCGTGTGCATTCCGGGTCGTCGCTCCGGGCAAGCAGGCCGTTTCGCTGGGGTGAGATATAATCACGAAGGGCTCGGATGTGTCCTACCGGGCCGCGGGGCAGACCTTTGCCCGGGGAAGAACGGGAAATGGCGACCGTTTTCAGCAAGCTCTCTAATACGGCAGTGTCCTCTTTTCTAAGTTCGATTTAATAAAAAGCGATTTTCATCACTGGAAATTCAAGTTTGGACGTTTAAAAAAAAACATCTCAAAGAGTCGATGATTTCTCAAAAACGATCATATAAGTGCAAAGACCGTTAAAGTACTCACTCTCCACGTCAACGTGGGAGTAGAGCCCATTTTTGGGATTTCTTGAGTTTTATAGGATTGGTAGAAACGATGCAGGCGGCGATATTACGGCCAGGGGAGGATAAAAGGAGAGAAACCTGATCTATGCAAAAACAGACTTCACAAGTGATCCCAAGTGTCCCTTCTGCTGGAAAAACCTCGGGCATACCAAACACAAGAATTACTAGATTTTTTACCCTAGAAAACTGATAAGCAAAGCGATGGATAAGAATGAAAATAACAGAAGTAGTTTGTTTGCTAGCCATTTTTCGCCCGAATACCGTAAAAATATTTTATAAAATATCCAATAATTATTAGGAACGCAATCATGAACTAGAGTTTACAGTAGAAAAGCGGTAACGTGGTAGGATTCGCGCCCACGCAAACAACCTTTCAAATACAAATAAATGTAACGAACAACAAAAAAATCGAATGTTGCCCATTTGAACTTCAGACATTGCTTGGAGTTGTGAAACGGTTGACGTCCTCTTGGTACCTTGAAGACGACGAAGACCGAGGCTTTCCTCTACGATGGCTCGCCTTCTTTTTTCTTAGAATCCACAATGATTAGGGAGGCAAAGGCGCTCCATGTCACTTATCCCATTCAGCCATCAATCGATTTAGTCATTCAAACAAAGCATTTCAATGGTGACATCCCGTCCCGTCATGCAGAAAAACTTACGTTTTCACTCGGAGGAAGGGCAGGCAATCACGGCGGACGGCCCTTTCGCCCCCATTCCCTTTATTCTCGGCGAAGACTGCCACGACGTGGGACGACCGCCCTCCGCGGCGGCGAGCACCCTCCGGATGACGGCCGTGCCCCGGTAGCAGCCGTGACGCGAAGGGAGCCGCTGCTGGAAAAATACATCAGATAGGGCGAGACGTCAGACGGCGGCCCCCGAGGAAGCCGGCTGGAGTGTGTGTTTGTATGTATCTGGAGATGCTTATCCCGCGCGAGGGAAGATGACTGATTGCCGGACAATCTCAGAGGGCCAAATCGCGCACGCGTGATCCATCACCTTCTCACGGGAGCTCGACGCGGGGAGTCGCCCGTCGCCACGGCAATCAAGGAACGGGAGGGCAGCCCTCCGAGGCCGGCCGCCGGCGGATGGGATCCGGACCCCCGGCTGCCCCCGTGCTACCTAGTTACCAGCCACATAACGCCGTCAGCCACCCCACCCACCCCCGCCCTTTGTGGGGGCCCTCCGCCCTGCTTCCAGTCCCCTCCCCCTCCACGCATTTCTACCCCGTGTTCTCCACTCTTATTCATCTTCTCGTATTTTTTTATTCCAATTCGTGTGACTTCTCGAAGCCGACGACTCACCCTCCCTCTCCCCCGTCTTTTTGGATTGGAGGAATCGGCGACGGAGGCGAGGGAGGGGTGAAGGGAGAGCGGGGCCAAGTTCGACAACATTCCGCCCTAGGAGAGAAGCAACATTCCAATCGCACACAATGGAGCCCGGATGGTCCTTCTTCCTCCCCTAGTCGCCTCTACCACCCCACCAAAAAGACTCGGCCCTAATCCCCTGCTCATCCATCCTCGAGAGAGCGACCCGTGGCTCACTCCCCACCCCACCTTCCTCCCCTTCCACCCTCTCCCCCAACCCCATCTTCGAACGCCCTCGTTATGTAGCCAGCAGCCACCGGTGGAATCCGAAATCGACCCGGAGATCCCGTCCGCAGATGTTCGTCTGCATACACGTAATATGCGTGGGTTGACGTTACAACATTATCGGTTGGTCGTGGACTCCAGTCAATCTCGCAATCGAGGGCGCGCATCTGAGAGGGCAATCTCGAGACTGAAGGCGAACTGTGCGGAGCTACCAGGCCGGTACATAAGTCTTCCTTTCGTCGGGAGAACACCTCGCATTTGCAATTGGTAGCGAAGGGTAAAATGTGGAACTGGTTCGCCCATGTGATGGAGCGAGGCAACTTTTCAAATGGAGGTAGTAGCGACCGAAGAATAACATTGAAACCGGACTTATTCTCATGACCTGCAAGATGGTCTGCCAAAATCTCATGTTTATCACGTGCGCGGATGGTATCAACGTTTGTAAGTACTCTAATAGCAGCGGAAATCTATATTCCGTCATTTAATGAGCAAGGCATTAGGACATGTAGACTAAGTCATCATAAAACGTATGTTATTTCAACGGAGACTAATGTACTCGACAGAGAAATCGACGTCCTCCGACGCCAACGCAGACAAGTAACCACAAGGAACTGTTGCAGAATAAAGGACTGAGGACACGCATTACACGCCCCTGCAGCGCTCGGGGTGTTAGAATGCAGATATATGAGCTGTGGATTATTTGAGTGGATGCGAGGTGTTAAATGAACATGGCAATAAAGTATATTGACCTTGTTGCCATGTTCTTTTTTTGCCATGGCGTTTTGTTTTCAAATCGCGGTTTTCATGTAGAAAAATAGAATGTTTCATCTGATCTAATCTGTCTGTACATCACGGAGTTTGAATGATTCTCCCGTTCTTTGAAGTAAATTCACGTGGCGTAAAACTTTCTAAGCCTCAATCTGTCAATTTTGATTTCTTCATTACTACATTTCAGAAAGATTGATCGATACTTCAATTACAGAATATATATGATATTTTTCCTACCTTTAATTTCAACTACTTTCCTTTTCTCTTGTGCGTTAAAAGAGTAACCATAATTGATTATACATGCACATATAAAGTAAGAAATGCAAGCGACTAAATACTGTGGAAATTTACTCTAAAATAAGCCGGGAGAGGTATGTTTTTCATCAGGATCTGAAATTGTCTTTGACGAAGGAAGAGATAAAAGGCTCGATCAGAGTAAGTGTATTGGGAAAAATCTCTAAGTCGAAAAAGCAGTGTATCATGTCTTAACGAAACGAATTTTAAGAAAGTCTGATTTAACATTTAGGTAACTCTTTCTTATCATGATTTTGATTCCCTTACCATTTCTTTATTAGATTGGCGGACATTAACCTTGATATTTAACATATACTCGAAGTGCTCTTTCCTTTCCGAAAGCTTGATTAACATTAACAGAAGTATTAATGAGCGAAATATTTGACAAGGCTTCATTGGGAACGTGACGCTTTGAGCAGGTACAAGGAATAACAATGGGAAGGTTTTGAGAGAGTTTGCTTAGCGAGACTGATGCTTTTCATAGATTCGGAAGAGCTGACTAATTTAATGGAAAAGTATGATGAACAGCTATGGAAGAATAGCAGGAATTGAGCCCACAAGAAGTTTTATATTGATTGTATCATTGACTGTTTTATTTGTTTGTTTAACTTTCGTTCATCTTGGAGCTGGATGGCCCCCAAATGAGTCAATAAACGTACAGAAAGAGAACAGTAAGTCTATCGGCGCGATATTCTAGTTCAACTGAGAGACGTCGTTAACCATTGACTGCGTGCTTGGTTGGTTCACAGGGAAAGGATTTATTTCTTAAGATCAGAGAGGGATGAACATGTTGGCACCGGAAAGGAAATATGCTGCATACAATACGTTTTTTAGATCAAGGCGACGGATTTCATTCCAGTATATCTGTCGGTAATAATGCCCAACGATTAAACTATGCATGTACTCAGAAACATTTACAATTCACTTTCACCTCTTCATACTTGTGTAATTTATACTCTTCTTCTGTGGCAGCAGAAATTGTCGTTTGTCTAATTAGGTGTCATAATTATCTTTCGGGACAATTTTTTCATTGTCTTAAGCCATTCCAAAGACAGGTTTTTATTTTTAGGATGTGTAATTTACCCCACGGGGTCATTTTGGAAACATAGAGAATAGATTATAACAATAGAGATTAGAGTTTAAGATGCAGTCAGCTGAGCGAACGGACAAAAAATTCTGACTAAACTTGAACCCTACGACTACATCAAATATATGTCTGAGCTCTCTGTCTGTGCAACAGTATAGAATAAGCAGCTCCAGTTAATCAAAATCGATACGTAAGCGAAGACACGATCTGGTAAAAGGGTAACTGCACACTCAAAATGTTTATTAAGTTTTGAATAGTTAATTGATGAAGATTAAATGACATAATTCACTACTATTCATTAGACAATGAGTGTATTGGAACGAAAAAGACTGCTGCTACCACAAACACATTCTTTAACGTGAGACAACGAGTCCGAGTTGAAGTCTTTGCCTAAGGCAAAATATTTGTAAATGAGTAGAAGAATTGGGAAAAGAAACTTGAATAATTGCCTCAGAAAATAAGTTTTCGATCGTATCATACAGCGGAAAATGTCTCGTATCTCCACGAAGATATTTCCGTACTTAGAAATATATTAATCCATGTGCAGATCTCTCGATAAGAAAATTCTCCATTCATAAAATGTTTGTAGAATATCCTAAATTATAATATCATCATTTGTTAACACTTTTTAGTTGACAAATTAATTTACAGATGAGAAACTAGAATACATAATATATATATTGTTCACGACATTTAAACTTCAAGGTTCGTAAATATCATCTACTCGTATTACACTGACGTTGGCAAATACATGAAATAAAATGCAAAAAAATTAATTAGCCAGAGCATGGATTCAAAGCTATTATTCGCAGCGCGATCAACTGATCTTTGAAGTCCATGTTACCGAGCTGACATGGTCAATCTAACTTCAGATGTCCTACACCTTTTGGCCCGGGTATTTTGGAAAGAGAAACAGCCGACAGTTTGGATGCCCAGGTCCGAAAAACCTCTCAACGATTGTGACTTCAAATTTGACGTTTCTCTTAAAACTCATTGCACCTATCCCCCGTTTCCTCGAGTGCAGCCGAGTCGGGCCTTCTCCGGTGGGATGGGTCGCACGTATTCTGCGAAAGGATTTAGTCGAATGGGACCCCCTCGGTCGGGAGAGTCGAGGGCCGGCGGGGTTAGGGCGTGCGCCGCCCCTCCGTTGTGGGTTTCCCTCCATTGTTTGGAGGGAGACAGCTCTTTGGTGACAGGGGTGACGCTTCAGCGCGCGACACTAATTAGACATAATGACCACCGACGGCGAGCTTTCCCATTCCGGTGGAGAGCTGGCGAGAGGAGGGTTCAGCGACCCTTGGGGACGAGGCGAGAGAGAGCGTGGGTGTCCTCTTCCGGCGCGGCCACCAAGGGGGGCAGGGGAAAGGGACGGATGGGGGAAATAATCCCGAGGACAATTTGATGGAATTACACAGCCACCAGAGGCTATTTTCTCCCTGAGTCACATATGTAATGTGACTCTCCACGAAATCGCGGTTCACTTGAAAGATAAGTACGCGTTCACGCGACGAAACGTCTTTTTCTTAAACGTTCATCGAAACAAGTGGCGAGCTAAGTTCCTAAGAGCTATTAAGATCATAATAATTCTCTATCTAATATCCTTCTAGAAGCTTAATATCCTCGCAATAATACACCTCGTACGTTAATTAGAATAATCAATTGAAAATGCAAGTACAAGTTTAAAATAAAACTAGTGTAGCAAAATAATTCATGTATACGATATGATACACACTAACATGCAATAATAATTAGATATTCCTGCATAAAGGAATTAAGATTAATGCCCTCATATGGTATGAAGAGGTCGCTAGTAATAATATTAAAAAAATACGAGAAGTAGCTCCTAAAAATTAATGGAATTATGATAATGGACATGGCGGAAGAGCAAAGTCGTGGGGAAACAAAATAATATAAAGGTGGAAGAGTTTTGCTATTTGGGAAGCTAAATCAGCAACGATGAGATAAAAATGAGAGAAACAGAAGAATATTCCAGACTTGGAACGCATTTTAAACAGTAAAAATAAACAACACTATCCTAGATGCAACATAAAACTTTATTTGAACGTAAATTTGGTGCGTGCTTCTCCATGGTCAACGCCAGCAACTGAAAAGAGCAGTCCGCCCTATAAATTGCGATGCCTCTGGGAAATGATGGAGACTATGTGTACTCATCGAATACTAGCGTAGAGTGTGAGAGGCATGATCGAGGAGGAGGTACTCCATAGGAAGAGTTCGGAGATGCGACTCTTGGAATGAGTAATGACATCTATCTAGAAGAAGAGATGACGAGAATTAGCTGTACGGAAACTGTTGGAAAACTACTTCTAACCCAATCCTAGGATTAACAACTGCAAGGGATGGCTTTTAAAATTTCAAGAAACTGTAATAGTAACTTTAACGGAGTCACCCGCTATGTGTGCATTATAATGCAAGCATTTCAGAGAGTAAAAATCATTCGCCTTGACCGGGATTCGAACCCGGATCCCTCGATATCCGGCCGATTGCTTTAACCAATTAAGCTACCGAGACGTCCTCTTACACTCTGAAATTTTGGTTGCATTATAATGCACACATAGCGGGTGACTCCGTTAAAGTTACTATTACAGTTTCTTGAAATTTGTCTAAGGTATGAACAGCCTAAGTGTTTGAAATTGGCTTTATTAACATCGTGGACTGTGGCGCGTCGCGCACGACTACGATTGCCTGTGACATTGTATGCACGGTATTTCGTCATAACATCTTTTTCCTTTAAAGCCCCCAAAATTTCAGAGTGTAAGAGGACGTCTCGGTAGCTTAATTGGTTAAAGCACTCGGCCGGATATCGAGGGATCCGGGTTCGAATCCCGGTCAAGGCGAATGATTTTTACTTTCTGAAATGGTGGCTTTTAAAATTGCCTAAATGATAATATATTCATAGCGCATGCACTTTTGACACTAATTCTACTATGATTCAAATACACCCAAAACAAACCTTTACTTATTTTTGTTACAGGTACATTCGAATTGGGAAGCACATACGTAAAGACCACGCCAGGCATGTCTTTCAAGACGCTTTTTCAAGTCATGCTGTTTTTATGCTAATACATGCTGTGTATTTTTTTCCATTTCCGGTAGTTATATTGAGTGAATACGGTATTGGATAGTGAATTTTGGACCCGTTTTCGCCGATTTATACACCCCAGTTTAGTAAAAAATTGAGCATTAATTTCATCAACGGCCATTAATACTTCATGAGCGAGTTTTTTGTCAAAATACGAGATACCTTATTATTTCGAAGGAGAATTTACACCATTAAATCGGGTACGAGGAAAATACCGGCGAAGATGTTGTAGTTTTCGGTGAATTTCGGTTTACCAAAATATTAAGACAAACTACCTTTTTTGCGAATTTCTCCAATGATTATTCATTCTTTAGACTACTATCTTAGGTTTTACCTACTACTAGTCCCTGGACGTCAGCGAAAAAACTTTCAATTCATTCCTACCACACGGAGAGGTGTTCCATTAGCGTCAAACTTGACACGTCGTGGACTTTGAGTTGGGTCGCGTCATCTACATCTTCGCCATGCCCCACAGGACATTACGAGGGCGTCAGGCTGGGAGTGATAAGTCAGAAGTTGGGTATTTTTTTATTATTTTTTGTGTTCCTAATAGGAACGCCAGATTTCAATTAGATATTTTAATTAAAATATTTAAAACACTCACTACTGTATTTTTTGCTAATTTTCCGAGGAAGAAATAAGGTTGGAATATTCCAAACTTGGCAATACTTTTCTCATTTTATTCCAGTAGGCAAATTCTTAAATGAAATAAGGGCACTTAATATTTTTCACAATATAACAGACACACTTATTGACCCAGCAACCATCTCGACCCGAATGCTATCTCTGACGCCTGTTGCGATTGCCATTTTAGTTGCTCCAATTTCCTCGTGTCACTTCCTTTCTTCCCGTGACTTGTGCATAGAAACGTCTCTCCTCCAAATATGTCCTCTAATGAATTCCGATTACGTTCCGCATACTCGAAATGTTGCCTGAGTACTGTGAAATCATGTTAATTATTATTTTGCAATATATCTTCCTGCCATCGCTATAATGAATTCGTGTTTCCACCTACACTGCTGTGTAGACATCTTGTGTATTTGTAGGTGAACGTGCTTTTTTGAATTAGCTCTTCGTGGAAATATTTTTACATGTGCGTTAGTTAAAATGGATTTTAAATTAATATATTCGTTTGTGTGGGTGTGAATTTGTATGTTTTTTGTTGGCTTTGCATATAGTTGCGCTCTATTTTTGCGGATAATGTCCTGGTACCCCCGTCCCATTCCCTTTGCAGCGGCCTACGGAATATTGCGTAGATGAAGATACCAATCTAATGCGTGAGGACTCACAAAAGATTGGACTTAAAAGAGTGACACCAAAAAGAATCCCTCTCCATGACACTTAATGAATCACTGAATTACATTACATCTATTCTATGTTCAATGTTTCGTCTCTCTATACATTTCACTTAAAATTTAGTTTTTCCGCACATACTAAAACACAAACCCAATACCAGATACTAATTTTAGACAATGCCAAGTCTCCAAAGAAATGTTTCATCATCACAATTATTCCTCCGCCTATATCGTGTCATAACAAATTCAATACAACAATTCCACTGTTTCTACTCGTGCGGGGACTCAACTCATCAATGAAACGGCATATATTTCTAACTCAAACGGAAAACTGAATAATATAATTGAAGCACAGAAGAACCTGACGAAATATGTTTAAAAAATTGAAAGAAAAAGCATTTATTCAGAATATTACCATAACGAGAGAATGCACTTATATTATTCCCAACTCATTTTTAGATTCTGCGGGGGATTATCAATGATCAAAGTACCCGTGGAGAAAGAGAAGATCACACCTATGAAGGAAAAATTACTGCCGAAATTAACCGAAGTGAAGACCACACAAAACCACTACCAGGAAAACGTGAATATAGCAACATAAAAGAGGCAGGAGGGTATTGCAATGGAGACTGAGTAAATCTATACATGATCGATAGGTGATTATGGTGTCACTTGGTCTCGACCAAATCTAAAAACACGAAATACACAAATTAAGATGAGACTTGCTCATCTGCATATCGAACAGTCACGTCTATTACGCACGGGCCCCTTCGGATTCGGCGTTGTCATGGTGGCCGTTGCATTGTTCTCGGGCCCCATGCGACGGGGATCATGGACAATATCCGGGTACACACATCCACGAAGCACACTTCCTGCGCTTTTGGAAACTCTGACCTTCCACAAAGAAAGAGTCACAGGCTGGCACGCGGGAGTCAGGGGCGAGCCTCCGCCGCAGGTGAGAGGTCGCCTGTCTCTCGGGGGCGAGGGGCGGCAAGAGGCGAAATATCTGTCCCCCGGTCCCAGGGGCAACAGACGACGACTCCGCTCAGAGGCCACCGTCCCCACAAAGCAATGGGGGGGAGTGGTGAGAAAACATTTCATTTCTCTTGTCGCAAGTTAGAATACGATGTCTCGTGCCCCCATTCCGAAACATGAGATGGACTCGTAGTTCTTAAAATATAGGTAGTCTGCGTAAAAATAAATCCTCTGAAATGTCAGAAGGTTTCAGTGTTATTAGCACTGTAATAATTTCTCCCTTACGGAAGACATTTTTTGAGGAATATAGAAAATACAAGAAAACCAATGTGAAGGAACTAGGTAATTATTCTCGATGGCATTTAGAAAAACTAAGTGCTTTGACCTCAGTAATAACTATTTAAAATATCGTATATCTGTGCTCACTACTTATGGGGCGTTGCAAGTAAGGTTTTCTGGATACGCCGCCAAGTTTGACAAGTATACTACTTGCTAGCACGGATAGAATCAAAACGTAAAGTTAAAGGAAATGCTTCGTTTGGAATAACATACGTGCAACTGATTCAAACTTTGATTTACATTTTTTACGCAAATACTCGCATCCATGAAATAATATCTTATCACCAGACCTATATTAGGCACGTGAGGTGAAATTTTAACTTTAGATTTCGGAGCCTCCTAAGCTGGAAACAAAGGAACGTCATTCTATAAAAAAATAATCATGCCGCCACCAGAAGCCCAGAAAGCAGGAATCAAAGGGATTGGATTTGAATAATTCAGATGAATTTCATGAGTGAATAAAATAAGGAGGCAATTCCTCTTTTTTTAAACTCTTACAGAACCGCCTTCTCAATGCTTATCAACGAAACAAAACACATCAAAGTTATCACGATCGGTTCTCTGGACAACCAGGTTCTCCTAAAAATTAACTCTAAATTTTCCCGAGTGAATGGAAGAAATTTAACGAAACACTTTGCATAATTCTCACGCTAAACGAAACTTAAACGAATAACGAGCATTTAATCATTAATTCTTAATTTATTCCCCTATCTTCAGAGCATTTGTTTAATCTTGGAATAAATTATGTTTCCGGGGCAATCTTGATTCGAGTAAGCCATTTCATTTGAAGGTTGAGATACCGCAAAGGTAACCCAGACTTGGGAGTGAATTTGAGATCCTGTCAAAATACGTCACGTATCAACTCCACCTTCCTTCCGCCGTAATCGTAAGACTGCGATGTGTCCACCCTCTTCCTACTGGCGAACACTTTCTTTCGTTCGTCCAAGACCAGAAAATGAATTTGCTCAGCCAAATGAAAACCAAAGGGACATTCGGACGGAACCCCTTCCGAAGAGAGCGGGAGGAATCCCCAAGGGAGCGGGATAGGAGAAAAAGTAGCCATAGCGGTGGCCAATGCGGAAACGGAGGGAAACACGAGAGGGGTTTGGCGGGGTGGACGGGTGTGGTGGGGAGTTCGAGGCGGCGGGGAGTGGGGGAGGGGGGCGCGGGGCAGGGGGTACGAAAAGGGGGCAAGAGGAAAAGGAAGGGGTTCGGTCGGTTGCAATGAGTTATGAGGTGCGTGCGGGGCAGAGACAAAGGAATTCTTCCTCCCTAGATTACCGTCTTGTTCAACTCCCAACACTTTTTTTCCCTCTCCCTTGGAAAGAGCCGAAAATGAAATGACTTTTCGGGGATAGGGAAAAATGACTTACTATGTTTCTCCTTCCTACAGTCCTTCGCGCAAATGAGGGCCGTGGAAATGTTGGGCCGCGGCGAAGGACTCCCTCCCTCTCCCAAACGAGGCGAGCACAAGTGTGAAACGCAATTGTATGCACTGGGGAATTGCGCAGAATTCAAAGCGGACCCCTGGACCTTTTTCTCGGATGCAAAAATTTTAAAATAATTAATACACATCCGTTAAAAAAAATTAGGAGTTTTTTTGGAATTCCCTGGAAAATTCAGTGAAAATATGCTACCTCAAACTTAATTAAATTTTGATTAGAGTTGACAAAAAGAATAAAAGATCCAGGCTAAGGACACAACTCTTAAGGCGTTATCAAAATTCTGTGCGGACTGTGTACTGAAGCATAACAGTGATTCTCAAAGTTTTATCTGTGAAGACTTTAGATAATATAATACCGAAGTGGTTGAAATTTGAAATTAAATTTCCTAATAAATGACGTAACTAGTTGCACACCATAACAATGTTAGAGACTAATACAAGAGTCCATACGAAATATTTAAAAAAATATTCGGGGCGCTTCATTCACACTCATCTTCTGTTTTGGTAACACGTTCGACTTAACAGTATGTAACTTGTAAGTTCTTCATGTTCACGGAACTCACGTTCTTCACAGTAAAAAATGTTTTATTTTAATAGCTACAGGTTTTGGTAATTATTTCACATTCAATTTTCTTAAATTAGGCATGATTTTACTCCGAGAGACATTAATCGTTCTTCCGTATTGAAAAAAGTGCGTTATTCTGTAATTGAACCGGGTTTAGCAGAGTAACGAGAGAAATTTATTCTTGTGATAATTGAGAATGGAAATTCCCTAAGAGCAAAACTAAAAAAATGCGGTGGACAATTAACATCAGAGAAACGCCAGATGAAAGGCTGGAATTACATCTCGGCATTTAAAACTCACCGAACGAGAGAGGTGATAAATCTTGAATGCTAAGAAAATAAGGAATCACAAAACCGTGGCATTACTTTGAAATAACTTTCATGAAAATGAAAACGAATCACCTCTCTTCGTGAACATTGTAATATTCAGGGAAATTCCTTACTATCGATTGAATGGAGTGCACGATGCTCACGAAAGAAAAATCCATACGTTTGAAGAAAATTGAATAAAAGTCAAGGAAGAGGTAATTTAAAAAGAAGCACCAATAGGAGAAAATTTGAGATGGACCGAGAAAATATTTTATGACAGAGCGAAACTATAGCAATGATTTCGCCACCTTCACTTTATACGCTGAAATTCTGGATGCCCATGATCCCCGGAAATCTATAAATATGTGCATCATTGGAAGAAGACATGGCATCAAAATGCACCTGGTAAAATTTTTCAAATAATATGCAAAAATTTCACTTAGCGATGAAAAATTTGGCCCGAGAAATGTACGCAGCATTAGATGTGAAACTGTCCAGTTCGTGACATGAACATCCACTCTAATACGCACCAAAGGTGAAGTGGATGCTTCAACGGAAAGAGATGGGTTTGGAAGGTGCATCGCATTACAAATTACATTAGACAGATTACGTTACATAATGTGGCAAAACAAATTACGTTACACGCATCGCATTTATTTGTTATACGAGACCTCGATATCGTGGAAGAGCTTCTTCGCTTTGATGGCGAAGCAACTGCTATCTTTACAGCAGTATGACTCAGCAACTTCAAATAAGCAGTAAAAATGTGAAGTTTTAACACACACATCTAAATTAGCAGAACTACTGAATCGGTGCAGTATTCTGAAGCAGTCGTAGACGATCAAAGAATAAGAGTTGATAGTACGTCCATGTTAATGCTCGAGTATATTTCCAAGATTTAAGCATCAGTGGTAGAGTAGGGTTCATCATTCTTTCATCTAAATATTCATTCGGGTAACCGGTATATGGAGTCTGAGGCCTATATTAGAAAAAGAACAGTATGACTCTAATAACTATGTCTTACAGTTACATCAACTGATTCTTTCTTCAAACAATGATTGAAATAAATTTTTACGATACATCAGCATAATTTTCATTTCACTCAGGCAAAAACTCATTCGCGCTCCCAAGAGTTTTCCAACGCACCTTGAAATTATACTCGCTCTTGGCTCATTCAAAATAAAATCAAACCAAAGATACAAAAATTTCCTCGCAAATGTATGTAACTAAGAAGTTTCCAATCTCTCTAATACAGCGAATTTGCAACATCATAAGTTCGTTTTCCACCAATAAGGGCAAGGGTAAACGTTATGAAAGCTTATTCGGACTTATTTTGATGCAGTGAGCTCTCAGATCCTTTGAATCTCTCAGACTCGTGACTACCGAGAAATGCGCTATGAAACGAGGCATGAGATCACGTGAATCTCCAAAGTGTGTCCGTCCATTTCAAGGATCCGGTGATTTCGTCGATTCCCCAATCCGCTCGCGAGTGATCGTCGTCTGTGATCCGGATGCAGTGCGCCCCGCGGGTCGGACGATCCCAGGACACGGCGGGGAATCGGAGCGGGAGAGCGGACCGCGGGAGGGAAGTGGGACGACGAAAGCGCTCGCTCCACGCGAAAGACGAGAGAGGAAAGGGTGCGCGCGAGATAGGCATCGCGAGGAGGGAATCGGGACCGCGACGGCGCGCGCATGGGAATACGGATTGCTTCCCCTCCCTCGATGCCCGCCAAATAATGAAATGGTATCACACTTGACATTTGTGAAAAACTGACTTTCTACCTTCCCGTATCCATGGGTCTGCCACCCCCGTGCTCTCTCTCTCTCTCTTTTTACGTCTCGATGCTATCGTCATTCGCCTCCGTCGCAGAAATTTAAACGCTATTCGTCAAGAGGCGAAAGTTAACGATCTTTATGAAAAAATTGGGGGGGTTGGAGAGGAGGGAAAGGGAGGCCACATGGCTACCCTCCCCTGTAGACGATTCGTTTGGGAAGGAACAAATTGTGAAATATTGGCGTTCGAGATAAGAGGCGCTTTGCAGTTTATATCGGGCCTCACGCACGTCTCTTTCGCGGCAATGATTAACGGCCGGATTAGGCGCTCTCCGTAATTTATTCGTTTTGTAATGGTACATGCAATCGCTCGGATAAAACTTATTATTCATTATTTACACAGATATACAGAAAGTATAGGGTTCCGTCGGTAATGTCCCCAACGAAATATTACCTCGCACTGACGGCAATCAGATTAACGGAAAAAAATTAGGTTCCTTTTACGAACGGGTTAAGAAAACCTCGAGTAATCAGCAACGATTGTTTGAATGCCATTTACTGCTGAAGGGATTTCAGTATGTTTACACACACATAATTTTCAGCACCAAAAGGTTCCACGGGACAAGTTTAAAAGCACTCACTGGAAACTCCTAACGTCGTATTCGTTTGAAAGAGGAAAAATAGATCCTAAATTGGAAAAATAGATCCTAGATCGGAAAACTAATGGTTGTACTACTAATGCTCCCATTCAGCTTATCTCACCTCTCTTTAAAAATGATCAAAGTTGTGGACAAAATGTACTCGTTTTGACATTAGCAAGAAAAATTCACTCATTAAAAATTTAATTCTTTCAAGAAAAATGCAGCGTGATAAGGAAGTACTGCGATACAGGCAATCCTGGTGCAAAATCTCGGTTTTACCTAGCCTTCGGCAAATCAATCGCACAATCGCAATGCACTTTACGTGATACATATATCTATGTAAATACACGTCCTTTAAATTATAAAAAATATAAACATTTGATTCCTTAATGATACGTTGTTACTTCCCCTATTCATTTTAACTTTCCATGATTATCTGACACTAGGTTAACACCAATCTTATTGGCACAAGAATATTCATATTAAAAAAGAGTAAAAAAATCATATTCAATCACTGATCCAAAAGAAAGAAGCATGTGTAAGCAAAATACTTCTAAGAGTATTTTTCATCCGTTCTAAAAGATGATTCATCTTTTACCTTAAATATCTCCAATTCAGTATTAGCAAAGAAGCCGTTCCTTAAAAATATCCCAAGTCAATGGTATTAATGATCCTTTCGGCAAAAATAGCCGATATAAAAGATATTAATTAAATTGAATTCGCAATTTACTTAATCCAAACATTTTAATCGATTAATCGCCCTCTTAAATGTTTCAAATTTAGTCAGAATAACTCAACAATATACGAGCAATAGAAAAACGAAATAAGGAATGAGAGAAGATTTGTCAGAATTTGAGGATTTTGTCAGTGCAATGCATAGATGCAGTTAAACGTATGGGATGGTAAAGTTGACGGAAGAAGCCTTAATTTTAAATAGGCAGAAATAAAATTACCGAAAATTAGCAAACTTTCACTCAACGTGAACTTATATTTTTACCCACTAATGTGGAAGAACATTATTCTCTTTGGAAACTTCGCTGTCTGTAAGAAAGCATATTAGTATGCTGGGAGAACATTCAATAACTTCTAATGCGGAAAATATCGGCCAACTGTTTGAGAGGCTTTCGTAGAAAAAAATGGAAGAGAGATTACTAGCTCAGATTTGTTAATCAATGACAAAATATAAATTAATTTTCACTCAAATTCTAAAACAGAAATTAAGTAAATTATTTAATCTTAGATTTGATGACGAGCTGAACGTGCAACATAGCCTGAAATAATCCTCGTTTTATTGCATGCACTAATATCTTTGCAACATGATTTGAATTAGGTATTATTAATGAAGGTCATGATGATCATAGATCCCAGGAAAATCATTAAATGAAGATTTTTTATAACCCGTCGGTGCTTGATGCGTTAATGTTTCTTTAGACAGAACTTATGGAGGAATATATGGCCATTTATGGTTTCCTGCATGCTTGAAAGTCGCGATTCTCCATGAGTAAAAATTATCATGATCTGGTTCCTCTTAATCAAGTGAAATGAATCATAATGAAATTTTAGCAGAAATTTTACGAAAATCAATATATTAATCTTACAAGCAGACTTAAATTATATTTATTTCTTTGGAGTAAATTGTAAAACTCGGTATAAATGAAGATAGATAAAATTCATTATTTTTAAAATTTTAAATGGTAAAATACAAAGACTCATAGAGGTGCTTGTATTTCACATTGAATAAAAAGAATAAATATTTTCTGGAAATGGTGATTTTATGGAAGTGAATAAAGATATGTTTACGCAAACACTTCAAACGGAAATACATAGCATGAGGCCCCATGAGGTAATAGTATAGTTTGTTGTCTCCGGCGTAACTTTATGGAATTTACATAGCATATTGAAACGCAATGAAGTAATTGACTTCGTAATTCCACACCCTGTATTTAAAAACACAACCCAGGTTTCGACGTTGAAGGTCATCATCAGGTTAATAACATAGCTTGTAGGCCGTGATTATGTTGGTACAAAGGGGAAACGTACTATAGCACCATGATGCGTACACTAAGCCATTGTACTTTATGTACTGGCTTTAATTTTAATTCATCAAAATCAAACATTTTAAGTATGACACAATGAATTAAACGAAATAGTTTAATATGTAAGTTAAGAAGCGAAAACTGTTCCAGTATAATACATCGAAATAGTTATTATAGGTTATTTCGCGAAGCAGGATAACAAGGGAGGCACAACGTGGATAAATCTGAACGGGTGACAGGAAAACGTAGAAAGAGAAGCCGACGTCCAAAACGCATGACAGGATCCGTCAGACGGAGTGGAACTGCGATACATGATATCACTTGTTTTTTCACTTACATGCCATGTGCATGGTACACTGCCAGCCACCGCTATGGCGTGCGGCAGGGGGTGGTTAAACACCAGACTACTTTTGGCATAAAATATTTTTCCCCTTTAGCGAGGTCGAAAAACGTTATTCTGATCCCTTATCGCTCGTCGTGGGAAAAATGATATATTAAATCGATCTGTTCCACACTTAATCTCTCTAATTTTATTAACGTGGAATGACAGCTGTCATTGGAGACAATCTCAAAATAAATCATAATTCATTATTAAATTTACGAGGTCGGATAAAAATACAAAATTCATTATCAATGCAATGTGATGCCACAGAAAAATGCTGAAAATGAAGTGGGTAAGCTCAGTAACAGAAGGATAAGTTTTTGTACTTCGAAGAGCGGTTGAAGTGAGAAGGAACTTGTGGAGAAGACTCAGAAGAAGAAGAGGAAACTTATTGGAAATAAAATGATGCACGAGATTTGAAAGATGGATTAGGCTAATACTTTATGATATTCAATTATAAAGAAATGGAAGTAACACATGTAGAGGTGAAGGAAATCTTTTATATGCTTTGCGGTAAATTTCTTACGACATACGACTCGAAACCCACGAGCGTTCGTTAACATGACCTCGCGTTTCCACAGAATAAGTAGATGTTTATTGCCGACTAGTTTCACTTCACTGCACTTCGTCCCAATGATGCTGCAGTGTAGTAAAACTAGTAGGCAATAAAAATCCATTCGGCAGGAATGCAAAGTCTTACTTCCCTTTCATGAAGCACGATAGTGTACTTAAGGAAACGCGGAGGGGAAGAATTAAAGAGGAAGTTTCAGGATGGAAGGTGAGAAGCAGGCAATGGAAAATTTCGGCCCAAGGATTTACCATATGAAGGAATGAAGAGATTGACATTTTGGAACAGGATAGTCTGGAGATGCTAACGATCTACTAAACTAACAGGATGGAGGTGCTAACAATCGACCCTCTAATTTATAATCCGAGATTATGACGAAAGAAAAGTTAAGAGTAACTTCCTTTAAAGATTTTATAATCAAAGATGTAGCTGAGACATCTCTTAAAAACTCACTGGATCACGCACGTTCTCATTTTCTTCAAACATGGAATAAACTATCGAAGTCCTTCCCACTTTCGATGTAGAATACCATCTCAGTGCTAGAAAGTGACTCGACGATGCTCTGCTGCCTATATAAAAACGATAAAATTAAGAGGCATCAGGAAATGCCACGAAAAGAATAACAATCTCATATCCTCTGCTAAATTGAAGAACGTTATTTGGGTTAAGAGCTATATTTATAGTTGCAGTGGAGGGGGCAGGTGTACCTACAGGAGGATGATGGAATGGCTCGGGAAAAAATTCGACGACCGAAATGAGCAGTCAACCAGATGGTTGGATTCTGGTCGGAAAAAATCGACGAGCAGCGTACAAAAAAGAGAGAGTTTCCCTAAAAACTGAATCATTTTTTTCCCCCCGGTGGTTGGGGTTGAGGGCTAGGGCTTTCGAAATGGGCGAAGGAGGGAGGGGGGAGAAAGGGGTGAGCGAAAGTATCGGGAATAAAGGGGTGGACGTGAAGGGGGATTGATGCGGCCAGGAAGAGGGTTGTGGGGGGGAAGGGGGTGGAAAGCGAGGCGAGGGGGGGAGGGGGGAGCCAGAGGTAAAGGTTAAAAATTGGAATTTCGCTAAGTGGCCGGAATGAATTGGAGGGTCCAGGGTGGGGGTCGTGTAAAAGCGATTCGTTTGCCATTTACGGATACCAGGAGGAAGCAACCGGCGGAATTAATGAAGTCAAAACATACATAATGACGCATATTTAGGGACGTATCTTGCGTCATCTTTTCTTCCGTGAGTCCAGCAATCGTTGGGAATTTTATTCCTAGCGTATTTCTCCAGGGGCGAAGGAAATGTTTGATATGCTAATGCGGGGAATTGCTTGCAGACACACGACTCGAAACCTATGGGCGCACGCCAACATGAACGCGACACTGTTTTTTTCTTGCGAAATGATGAGCCGCGGCATTACTGGGGTTGCCTGCTGTTTTTAAGAAGACAATTTATATCATTATTTTTTTCTTGCCACGATACTTTTCAATATTTTTTATTCTACATTAAAACTTCTTAAAATTAGATTTCAAGCCGCCTTGAAAACCTAGCACATGAATGGTAGTGCATTATAAATAAGCTGCTTTTCCTGTTCCATTTGGGAGAAAATCCGTGCCTTTGACTTTGTTGCACGAACATTGCAAAAGGTGTTTGATCTTCCGCAGAGAAAATGTTGTTCCGGTCACGGTTCGTAAAAATATTCCAAGTTACTTCTCCAGGGACTCTTATCACATCACGAATGAGCAAATTTCGAGCACTTTTAATTCAAATCTACAAGTGTTAATTAAATACATAGAAGATATTGCTCATAAAATCAGTCAGTGTAACCAGTACACCCTAATTATTAATAATTGGTCATTTTAAATCGTCAATAAACAATAAATGACAGTGACAAGACAAAAATGACGTCAAAGAAGTTAAACGGTCGAAAACAAAAACGATCAAAGTCATTTTACTCAAACTGAGATGAAACGTCATTTCACAAATGGGAAAAGGCATAACTCTGAGATTAACGCAAAGATTGAAAGATTTTTATGGAAATTTATGTAATATATTTGAAATATTTTGTATATGATGGGCAGGCAAAGAATACAGGATTTTAAACACGGTATTTCAGAACGGTATTAGAAAGCCCATTAACAATATTGATTGTTTGGATTATTTTTATAATAAAAGGCAAAAGAATCCCCTTAGTACTGGTATAACAATAATATCCTGCAAAGCCATTTTAGAACAGGCGTATGCGACCGCTTCCTCATATCAAAACTCGCATTTGATCGACGAAAGATGAAAATGTTCATTCATCGAATAGGGTGGGCTAGAAATTGAATACATATTCAGATTAAACGGTTATTGGTAATTGATTACCGACAAAATTAGTCAAAAGAAAAAGAACATCTTTAGAGTCAGTTGATAACAAAGGAGCTATTCATGAGAAAGCAAGAAATATATCCACAATTCATTTGTGCCCTGAAATATTCTCCCAGGGGGATCGGGATGGTGCGGAGGCTAACGCCTGTAGGTTTCCCACCGCGAAGGTCCGGGTTCAAATCCTGGAGACCAAATATTTTCCAGTGGTATCCCGATCCCTACTTGAGGTGCTTTGTGGAGAGCACTTTGAGTGAGCACGACGTTCGTGGGACGTTAAACTGCGGACCCTTTGGCGCCTTTCGACAAGAGCAGTTTCTCTCCACCCTTCCTTTCCCACCCATCCGCAAATGACCTTAGCTGTGGGTCACCTCCTCAACAAAACCAACCTGTTTTCCCAATAGACGATGAAGAAATGAAGTCCCCGGTCCACATTGAGTATGTCTTTATCGCTTGAAAAGGCAAGAGTAGAGCGTGTATTTTTCATAGTCGAGTTTTTTCTCCCGGGTGAGCTAAAAAATTATTTAAATCATAAATAAACACTTTGTCATTAAGGTTGTTTCTGATAACCTATCACAGCGAGATAAATTTACATTTAATTAATTCATAAAAGTATAAGATCGGTGCAATTTTGAAAAGATTAGAGCAACTAATAAGAGATAAACGTGCTCTGATCCGCAATAAGAAGTGCGATATCAATTTATTACCACTGGGAATTGCCGATTTAATTATTTAAATTCAACAGATTTTAAAAATTTTGATTGTGATAAAGTTGTGAGAGATGGTATTAATTTCTCACATGAAATCCATTTCTGAAGCCACACGACAAAATAACGGTGACCGAGCGGTAAGGTGCCCGAGTGAAATTATAGCGTATGATATCAAATTGCGTGATAAAAGGTTTCGTTTAACTGACTCCGAAAGTTTTCACTTCTATCTAAAATCAGTCTTTAGGATTTTGATCGCAATCAGAGATATTTCCACCCGGCAAGCAAAGATAAATTTCTCCTTGCGTCTATTTCTGGCCAGTGAATGAACATTTTTTAGCTTAAGATGAGGAAGCCAGGCATGGATATTATAAAGAAGTAATTTTTCAGATTCAACAATCAGTATTTCGGTGTTTGAAACATAAACGTTCAATATAATTCCTACTCAAGAAAATTGTAAAACCCTTAATATATCGTTTTTTAAAATATATCATAAATGAAAGGATTGCCTTATATCATAACACGATGACAAGACGTTATGACATTACGGCGTTCGAATGACGGACATAAAATCTTATGGAAAAGTCTGCCACTACTTCCATGAAAGAATTCAGCATCAAAAATGAAAAAAATGTCAGTGCTTCCAGTTTTATTAATATAGAATTGACATATTTTCTGCATATTGTCCATTTTAGCTTTGAAATAACGAGTAACTTTGACGATTACTCTGAAGGTCAAAATGGGATTCCAACCATAATTCCTGTGTGGTGAGTTCTTTTTAATACACATTTGATAGCGATTGATTCGCAAAAATTGAGGCTTAGGTAAGTTTCAGAGCTCAAGTTTCACCGGAATGCTCACAGATTTACTTGCAGGTTCTTTGCGTAATTTTCAGCGAGCTCTTTACCCGTCAACGAAACGAGAATGGTTTGTAAGTAGTGGCAAGATAAACCTTATAAATAACAACAACTTCGGCGAAACTGTTGTCAGCTTTAAAAAACAACGCGGTGAAACCCGAAAATGCAGAATCCTTCAAGCCACCACCGCGAAAATCTACGCATCCTTATAAATAACGAACCTTTAATATATGGGCAGAGAAACGATTCAACAGATAAATGAGCAGAGCCATGTTTGGCTTCGCGGATGTACTTGGTATCCATAATGTAAGTGAATTTGTAATTTGCTACAATTGTATTCAGTAGCGTAACGACGCGTATCATGACCCTGCGGCACACTCATGTGCATATACATAATTCCATATGCTAGAGTTAATGAAAAATGTCGTGGCAATATTAAATCAAATGTAAAATAATTACAAAGTTCATTTGCACCAAGGAAAATACAACAAAATAACACTAGAATCTAAATTCTCATCTGAGAATGCCTTTGGAATTCTAAAAAAGGATTTTACATTCACCTGAGGATTTCCCATTGAAAATTAATTCCAATTAATTAATTTGTCTCCATACCTTTATCTTGGAGAAATTTCAACAAACTGCGGGAGATGCCGCAACAGTAACTTTTAACGGAGTCATCCGCTTTTTATCTTGGAGTTTTCAAAAACTCTTTTTATACTTTAAGGAGAGCCCACGATTTCTCTCTGGTTTTCTAGCTACCCCATGTATTTTTTTCTTATTTTTTCTCTCGAAAATTGTTCCATTCTCTGCGACTCAATGCTACTTCATTTATCACTTTACTTCCAACAGTCCACTAAGTTCCTCGACTAAATCGAAATGAAAAGAGGTGAGAAGTTTGATACTGAGATATCGATGTGATATACTGAAGGTCGTTATGAGGAGAAAATATCGTATGAATAGGGAAGAGGAAGGATGATAATATGCATCTTGAATCAAATGCATGATGTATGTTCAATAATATAATGCGTAGGGAAACATATGTTTAGACAAGAGAAAGACAACTGAGTAGATAATGTTTGGTAAGATCACACCTGCGATGATGTCTCTAACATATATTTTATAAAGTACCAGCCATTTTTTTGCGCTTTGTTTTAAAATATTTCATGCATCTAATGCATGAACTTACACGCCAAACAATACCTATGAGTGCAACAGCTCTATTCCGATCGCGAGCCACATTTGCACGAGCTATTGAACATTGTACGTATGTCCGTCGAGTGTTTACGTTTTGTCACATCTCACGGGTAATACGTGCGTAAGCTCAACATGTTGTTCCCAGTATTTCGGAATCGGAAATGAGTCTATGGTGGCTCTTCTGGAATTACCGCTTTTATGTTTCATTCCATGAGCAGGGTTAGTAACTTTAAGGGAAAGCACCGTAATGAACGGGTCCTCCGACCACTCAAGTCCTCCAGTGAGCAATATACCGCAGAACAGGATGCCATCGACAGGTAATCAATGCCCCAGCACAGCAGAGAGACGTACTTAACAACTCATTGATGTGATGCCTATTTACGGTTTATTTCCAACGCACTTATGCGAATCGAAAACTTCTCCTTGAACTTAATTTCCCGCTTTGCCGAGTTCGAAAATGTCGCGTATCAATTTCTCTTTGCCGTATAAATGAAAATTACTCTCCCAACAATAACAATGCTGCACCTTAAATGGGTCCTTTTTCATGCAAATCGAGCGGAAGGAGATGAATTACTATGGTGGCCGCCGCATTCGAAGAGAGACAGAAGGGAAGGACGAAAGGCGTGTCGAATGAAGAGCGGCAATCTGTCCACGAATAATGGCCGAGGATATGTAAACGAACTCCCAGGTCGTATTTGCATTTCCGTCCTCGGTGCGGTAGGCCATGGTGCTGCTCGAGGATCTAATGCATAATGCTCTAAGACTAATCCATGCAAATGGCTAGGCCAATTTTTTCCGAATTTGAATGAACTCTGGATTGGGAGGGGGGGGGGTAAACAAAGCATGGTATAAATGGAATAACTCTAGCCATGACCAGGGGTAACTATTCGAGCGGTATGGTAAGCCGCCAGACTCGCCCAGCCCTGCGCGCGCGCCCTCGTCTATGAGGCCTAGGTCGGAGAGCGATCGGGGAACGGACGGCAGATGGAGATTGGCGACCGGCGGCGGGCGGTGGCTCGGCGCGGGGCGAGGAGGCGGCCTCCCTTCCCTCCCCCGCCTAGCCGCTCGTCGATTTGGGGGCAATTTCGTGGTCGGAGAGAGAGGGGGGGGCGCGAGCAGTAGTGATTGAGGGGGGGTCGTCTCTTCCCTTTCGGTCGTTTGGGGAGGCCGCCATGTGTGAACGGAGTCGGACGGTCCCGCGCTTCGAGTAATCGCCCCGCGACATGGCTCACTCGGCGCTTCTTCCATTGGCTCCATCGATCGAGAGCCGCCCCAGTCGCCAGTCGGGAATCGAATTATGGTCATTGTTTGTGCGCCCCCATCGGAGGACTACGGCGTGCCGTTAAGGACACGCAGCCATGCCTTCCCAGAGGAAAACACGTGCGATAGAGAGGGAGACATGCGCTCAAGAGGATGGCCATCGGCGAGGGTCACTGGACTCTGTCAGCAAGGAAGCCTCCCTTCAATATTACCCTCGTCTTCACCTTCCAGTCCTCTTTAGTTAAGCTGAATTTTTTCATATCTCTCCAAACTATTTCAGTATGAAAATAATATGTCAATAAAAATCTTCGATAATGAAATAACACTTGGTGAAATACAGTATTAAAACAATTGAAACAATTGTATTAAAACAATTATGAAAAAAGCTAGAAGCATATTTATTCAATAATCTGGCACCAGTTATGGTACCTGATTATTGAATTATGGAGGCTGGAGACTGAGTTAAAATTGGGCATGCTAATGAAATTAAATGTGAGGGAGCACCAAGTATTTTCCTACAACCGATGATGGAAGAATAGTTATTTACGATCCACCGATGCACATTGTTATTGCATCTTTGAAACAGTCTCAGGTGTAACTCTGTAAATATTTCATTGTGCGCAAGTTCGACAAGGTGTCAATCGCTGCAATTTCCACGCATAACTTTTTTGTTCACGATTATGGTTCCCTTGCAAAAGGAACGTCTACAGGTCATTGCAAACATTAGAATCTTAATTTGCAGAGAAAGCATTGCTGCGAACAATAAAGTTATACGTGTAAATCGCAATGTTGGTACTTCACAACTTTTCAAAACTGAAATTTTATATTGAAACTGTACTTGGACCTAAAGCATAAAGTTGGGTGCAATGATTTTTTGAGGTTTTATAAATCCTTGTTTTAGGTCATTGAAGAAGGGTTTCTCGCGGTATGGCGTGTCAGGTGGTCTCTTGTTAAGTGAGCCTCAGGAATGAAGATGTGCTCGGCCCGTGTGCACAAAAAACCTACTTTAAACTTTAAAATATTAAATAATATGAGGCCACACGTACCGAGTCTTAATTTTTAGAGTTTTTGTAAAGACAAAACTGATGTGAAAATATTGATACTAAATACACGATGAAAGGCATAATTTCATTAATAAGAGCATCCCATACGCACCCCTTTCAAAGCACACCTTCTATAGGTAGTTTTTGTTACAACTTCTTGAGACGGGGTAACCTTTGGTGAATGAACATTTAAACCTTTTTTCTAACAAAATATCAATCATAGAGTAAATAATTACGTCTTTAGCTCCTTAAGCAGAACATAAACGGAGACCATAATGAGAGAACATCATGTAAAGTACAAAAAATATGTACCATTTCTAATGACAAGACTGTGAAACTCTTATTTCTACACATTGTTAGATGATACTTTTTACGCGAATTTGTCTTAAAGATTGCTATTTTCAACGTAATCACACGTATGTTAAAGGTATTCAAATGTGTTCTTTTCAGTTTGGGGGTCAACATTAATCCATTATCGCTGAAAGTTAAGTGTGGACGACGTGCCGAAACAGGTCCATTACTACGTCTTGGAAAATCGTAAATTACGAACTTCAAAGTCGTGCAGGGGAGACCGAAAGGCCGCGAGCGACGGGCACCGTGGAAGCCACAGCTCAGGGCAGGGAACCAACCCGCGAGACTGCGGCGATTCACGGGTTTCAATAATCACCGCATCCACACAGGCATCTCCATCTTAAACACTCCAAAATTGCCATTTCCATGAAGAAAGAGTTTGTTAGCAAACCCTGAGCGTATTAACTAGCAGTGAGAATTAACGGTACATAGGGAGAAATTAGAAAACTTGAAATGAACGATGATGAAATGAAGATTCCAATGCTGGGCGCTGCCATCCGTGTAGGACTTGGTGATGTAAACGTGAAATCCTATACTATTTACAGCACAGGTTAAGTTACTTGTTAAATTATTTAACTTAACGCCAAATACACGTGATTCACAACATACAATCAACGACAAAAATAATTATCCGTGGGTAATCATCGACCATAATACTACTTTTGGCGACCATATTACGCACGAGGTCTGTTCAAAAAGTTCTCGAAATTTATTTATTAAAAAAATATACTCAACTTACAAATTATTGGTCAGGATCCCTTTCAAAATAGTCTCCTCCCCAACGTATACAATTATCCCAAAGGTGTTCCCACTTTTTAGAAAGAGTCCTGGAATGCTTCTTCGAGTATTCTCGTATTAAATAAATATTTAATTAAAATACCTCCTTTTTCAAGTTCACTAAATTACTAGTTATGTAAGTTTGAATTTAACGAAGGTAGTGTATTTGGCGTTTGTTGATAGTATTTTAAGATATGGTACAGTCGTATGGGGACTCACTAGTTCAAGAAAAATTAATAAGTAATTAATTAAGGAATAAACGGGGAAAAATCTGAGAGGGAATGTCAGAAATACCTGCTAGAATATTAAAGGAATTAGCCGAAGACATATCTCCGTTTTTAGAAATTGTTTTCCTAAAATCGACAGAAGATGGCTCAGTACCTCGCGACTGGAAGCTAGGCCATATAACTCCCATCTACGAGTGTAAAGGCGGCGATAAGGATAAACCAACCAATTACCAACCCATTTCTTTGATGTCGATCTCTGGTAAAATATTTGAACATATTATTGTCAGTAACATCATGAGGTTTCTTGATAGTAGGAAATTACTAAGTCAGAACCAGCACAGATTTAGGAAGAGCAGATCTTGCGAAAAAAAAGTAGGTCTTTTCATTCAAGATATACTGAAATCGGGAGAAAACAACACACAAGTCGACGCAGTATTCCTAGATTTCAGCCTTCGATAAAGTCCCACACAATAAATTGTTACATAAACTGAAATGCTATGGAATCAATGAGGAAACTATTAATTGGATTAGAGGCTTCTTGTCAAATCGCAAACAAATAGTAGTCATCGATGGGTTGTGCTCAACGGATAAAGATATAATAAGGGCAGATATAATATAAAAAAGGCATCTCCCAGGGAAGTGTATAGGGCCGCTTCTATTCTTAATATACATTAATGACCTAAGCGCACACATCAGTAGCAATCTCCAGTTATTTGCTGATGACACGGTGGTATACAGGGAAATAAGGAGCCAACTAGATCGCGAGCTACTCTCTAGAGACTTGGACACAATCTTGGATTGGTACAAGAAATGGGGATTAATGATTAATATAGACAAATGCGCAATTTGGCATCCTTTGGAGAAAATCTGGCTAAATGAATTGGATAAAGTCCAGCGAAAATCCGGCAGATTCGTTAAAAATTGTTATAATAAGAACACAAGCGTGACAGGTCTCTTAGGGGATTTAGGCTGGGAGCCACTTGAAATACGAAGGGAAGAAGTGAGACTTAGACTTTAAGAAAGATTCGGAACCAGCGAGTTTAACGATGACAAGAAAGGAATTATAATGGCTCCACACTACTTAGGTAAATTAGACCACAAAGGTAAAACAAGGGAGATAGATTCCAATACAGATAGATTCAAATACTCATTATTTCCCAGAACAATCAGGAATCATTATACAGGTAGTAGTAAGAAACAGAAGTCACTTTAGAAATATTAAAAACATTTAATTTCCGAGTCGGAACAAAATTACACATTGCAAAGATGTTAGGTGTATCTGTAGGTGAATACGTGTATGTTATCTGGTAGTTTGTTATTTGCATGTGTATGGGTTTTAAGTGTGTTTGCATGAATGTATGCAATGTTTCGTTTGTGGCTTTCGCATGCGTTTTTTCCCCCTTATTCCCGGGTGGTGCCCTAATAACCCCCGCCACACGCCCTTGTTGCGGTTTTCGGGGCATTAAGTAGATGTAGATATAAGATGCTACATCAATGAACTCAAATATGTCAGATGGAAGAGATATATTTCAACAATTGGAATTCAGACTGTTGACAGACTGTATAGATTTGCCGTTATAACAGGAAATTATATAAATGGTATGCAAAATAAGGGAAATGCAAAAACGGATACTACTACAAAGGTATAATAAGAAGTTTAAAGCAAACATATGCTACAAAAAATCAAGGTAAAAGAAAATTGGAGGTTGCTCTAGCCCAAACTTTCAAACTACTTAAGATTTAAGACATTCATTGTAAATAAGTAAGTGAAAAAGAAAATTGAAGATAAGTTGTTACATTGGTGGAACTATTGCTTAGAAATTGGGTCTAACAAAGTATTATTTGCATACTATGCAATATTTTCTGATATTTTTTCTTGTCAATGTGACACCTTGTGTCAATCCCGACTTTTAGTGGCTTTGCAGGACCAGAAGTGGTTCATTAAATTTTCAATTTCTTTAAATTTATGTATCTTTCAACGTGTTTTTTTATTTTATTACAGAAACTTAGCATATGCTACATGACAATGAACGGAAAAGTAATAAAAAAATTCGAAGTGAGTTGAACGAGCAAAGATTCGAGGCTAGTACAAGCAAAAAAAAACCCCAAAAGAACCAAACCAAAATCTTTATAAATAGCATATATCAAGCAAAACAACTCGCTCTCCTCTAAAATAAATAGTAATACGTTAACGTCTGTGGCTAATTAAAAATTTCATTTTTGGGCAAAGATTTTGAAAACCATATGCCAACAGAAAACGAGGAGTTGACTCATTAGTATATTAATAAACAGTTCCTGTTTTTCATCACCTGTCGTCACACATCGAGCACGGAAAGCCACTTTCTGACAAAAATGAGTTGTAGCCTGTATCATTGGTAACATTAAATTAATCAGGGTAATCCCGTTAACAAATACTGTACCGACTGAGTTGATATTTTGTACGAGATTGAATGGGAGGAAGGTATTTAAGAAGGGATTTTAACGTACACACAAGAGAGATTTAAATTTGAAGTCACTAATATCGAGGATAAAATCAGTGGAGGTTGGAACAAAACCTAATTTTTTAAGTAGCGTTTTCATGAGCTCAATATTTAATGCATGTACCTAACTAACGATGATTGAAACATGATCACTTTATAAGAGAATGTCTGAGTATTTTAATTATATCGATGATTATCTTCCCCTCGTGCATTGGATCACCGAGTATTCTCTCCAAGTGTGAGTACAATTCTGCTTCTTTTCCAGGTGGTCACCTCGATATTCAAAGATGTTCCTCCTTTCAAAGCTATGAATGATCAATGAGCACGAGGAAAATCCGTGAATTGGTGAGGATTGTTTTTTTTTATTGTTACCTATGTATACACTAAGGAGACAAATCAGTAACAAATATATAACATTTACATTAGGCTATAAATTTATATTATGCTGGTACAAATGAGTTGTATGAATGCCTACTTTCTCTTGTTTCTTGTTGACTCCGGGACTCCTCTGAAATTATTGTATTGTATTTATACATGTTGATTATTTCTTGAAGAGTTACTATTTCCTTCAGAAGATCAGTTTAGGATATGCGAGTTGAAATCATTTAAAAAACAAAATCACACAAAAGTTACTAACCAGCAAGTTTATAATTAGAGCTAAAAAAATTCAAGCATCTGACTTTGGAAAAAAAGGAATTTTTTTCTATCTGCTTCAATCTTAAACTTTAATGAAGCTTATTTCGCATCAATTGTGGATAGCAAATTTTTAAATAGTCTTTTATAACAATCAGTTCAATTATCATTCCCACCCATTGTTAATACCGATCATACCGATTGATACAAATAAAAAAACTACATAACTCAAGAGCTTACGATGAAATGGAATTCATGCTTTTTTTGTGCGTGCATGAGAATCTCTTACGTGATCCAACTCGTTCAAACAATGGTGCGGGGCTATTCAGAATGATGTGAGAGCATAATGGACGATTCTTCGTTCCCTGAAACTAGTGTCAAAGATTGAAAACCTAATGGACAAAATATTTCCTCCACAATATTTGAGTAAACTGAATCTTGTTAAAACAACGGAATAATGCATGTGGCGCCCATTCAATTATGAACATGTGATCATGTTAATTTATACCAGGTGTTTTCGGAAATCCAGCTAAATGTTATTTAGTAAAGTTGCTCAAGTTTTAATTGACGGTTCCATAGTGGTGAATTACCACGAAATCTACAGTGAATACGTGCGGAAACGGCAGTAAATGTTATCATGCATTAATTTTCACTGCATGATAAATTGTGTGCACATGTTAATCTTCATTCCATTTTCACATATCCACATCATCTGGGCAATAATAATAATAATTAATACGTTGGTTGCTTTCATTTCAAATATTATAATAACTACTGGTTTGTACTTAAGTTAGGAAATGTTCTTACTCTAATTGAGATAATAAGAGTACATTTTTCACTATAACAGAGCGTCGTCCTTAAATGCTAAACTTCGCCGATTTGATTTATCGCATTAATCAATGTTCATTCCACAATTATTTCAGAATATAAAAATGTCGAAGTTTCTTTTAAATTGTTAGTAAAGGTACCAGGCGTAGATCTACTGCCATCTGCATGCTGCATCATTTAATAATAGCATAACAATGTACTTAATAAAATAGTACAGGTGCAGACATTAATGAAGCGGTCATCGCTAATGACCATCACCATTGCGTCCAAACAAACGCCTTTAAACCCAGCCGTATCACAACAATCTTCCTCCCCTCCGAAAATAAACTTGGTGACCGAAATGCCGCTCTGGTCAGCAGCAGGCATTCATTATCCATCTACATCGCCTGTATAATTTGTCACTGAATGGCTATAGTTTCCCCTCAACTGCACATATATGCCATTGTTCTGGGGAAACTTATGGTTGACAAACAATAATCATATCGCAATCAAAGAAACTAAAAATACATGTAAGCTTCGAAGAAACAGTTTTCTACCTTAGCACAAAATATGAATACTTAAGTAAAGTTTGTGAAACTTGATAGCCTTCTCGCGATTAGGAACATGAGAGCATGAAGTGTTTTTGTTGAAGTACACTTCCAGATATCTCAAAGAATAACTGTCACACAAATGTATGCCGATTGGCTGATATATTATGTAGAGCGCTTTTGTGACTGTGACTGAATAGTGAAGAAAATAAGGGCAACTCATATGGCATTTATCAAAATATAGGTGCAATTTGAAGTAATTCGAGATCATTCAGCATGTCTTTCTCAGATGAAACCGTGTTTCTGATCTGATCATATGGTTACCCTTTTTTCAGGGGTGTATGTAAGCATATAAGTATTTACACTCATTTCAGGCTGAAACGTGGTAACATTTTCAAACCTATGCTATTAGGATAACATAGGAAACTTACTGTAAGACATATTCTAAAAGATTTTTCAAGCAAGTCAACTAATAAACATAGGTTTTTAATTCTACGAAGGGTATAATCTTTATAATGCCCCTCAAGGTTGCCATGCGAGCTTGTTGCCGCGGTGGAGAGTGTTAGGGTTCAGTCATTTAAAAATATAGGTTCATACATACATATGAACACAACACATTCTCTCATATAAACCAGAATATACATTCGTATATATGTCATGCAGTAATGTGTGGGTTTTTTCTACGGGGCATATTCAGAAAGTAAGTGCACTGTGACCTTCACGGACTAAGGTTTTTTTTTGTTTTTTGAGGGTTGGCAAAACTGACTGGTAGAGCGAGCATCGCAGGAACATGGTGGTACGAAAACTCACATTGTAAATTCTGCCATGTGCGAGCCAAGTGTTGTGATTGGCTTCCTACTCGCGGAAGGAATAACAGCCACCGAATTTTTTCCGTGAATCAAAAGGGTTTACGGTGAAGGTGCTGTGAACAGAACGAGTCTGTTTAAGTGGTGCTGGGAGTATGGATGAAGGCAGAAAAAATGTTCATGACGAACAGGGGAGTAGAAAACGCTCCATTTTGACTGATTAGTATGCGCAAAAAATCGAGGAAACTGCTCATGAAGATCGCCGATTGACGCTGGATGAAATTTTTGCGATGTTTCCAAAACTCTCCGGAACTCTCATATACAAGACACTCATAGAAACGCTGGAATACCGGAAACCGCGCGCAAGATTGGTCCCAAAACAGCTGGCAGAACAGTACAAGAAAAATCGGGTCAATAGAGCTTCTTGAGCAACTTGAATTGGAAGGTGAGGATTTTCTGAGCTCTATTGTGACTGGAGACGAAACGTGAGTGACTCATTACACGTTAGAGACAAAAAGACAGTCGTCACAGTGGCATCACATTGATTCCCCATCTGCAAAAATTAAAAAAACACCACTTCGGGCAAAAAAAATGATGGCCTCGGTGTTTTGGGATCGAAAAAACATAATACTACCTTGATCAAAAAGTTCCCAGAATTTATTCAGAAAATTAAAAATACAAGTTTATTCATCTAAATCTATATTGTCCCCTTCAAAGTAATCCCCATCGACTGCAACACACTTATGCCAGCGCTTGATCCAATCCTCGAAACATTTTTTATATTCGGTTTTCGGTATGTCCATCAGTGCTTCCTGCGATTTTTCCATTACTTCCTCTCGGCTGCTAAAACACGTTCCCCGTAATGGTTTTTTAACTCGATTGAACAGAAAGAAGTCACAGGGAGCCAAATCAGGTAAATTCGGTGGCTGTTGGATGGTATTTGTTGCATTTTTCGTCAAAAAATTACGAATAATGATAGCACTGTGCGACGGTGCGTTATCATGGTGCAAAATCCACGAGTTTTCTGCCCACATTTCTGGTCTCTTTCGGCGAATTGCTTCACGCAAACGACTCATAACGCCCAAATAATACTCTTTGTTTACTGTCTGGCCTTCTGGCAAAAATACATACACCGTTGTAATCCATGAAAACCGTCAGCATTGCCTTCTTTTTTGACTGAAAACGACGTGGTTTTTTTGGTCTCGGCTCATTTGGTGAACGCCATTCACTTGCCTGATGTCTGGATTGCGCGTCGTACTCATAAACCCACGTCTCGTCTCCAGTAATGATCCTTTTGATGAATGTGGGATCGGATTCAGCCTCGCAAATCATGTCTTTTGCGACGTCAACACGGTCTCTTTTTTGCATGAAATTGAGGTCTTTAGGCACCAACTTTGCTGCTACACGACGGAAACCCAAATCATTAACCACAATGTCTTGGGCGGATCCATAGGCAATGTTCAAGTCCTCCGCTATTTCTCTGATGGTTAATTTGCGGTTATTGACCAACATTTCTTTTACTTTATCAATTTTTTCACCGACTTTCGATTTCGATTGACTCATGACCACTTCTGAACCGCTCGTGCCACTGGTAAACGACCGTTTTTTTTAGAGAATCGTTGCCGAAACACTTTTCCAACATTTCCAACGTCCGTGCGCCACTAAATCCGTTTTTTACGCAAAATTTAATACAAGTTCGTTGTTGCAAATTTAAATCCATTTCTGCAATTGTAAAAAATCGCCAACACACACAGAGATGGATGTACTCTTGGCTACGTAACTTTTGCAAATGTCAAGTTATGACACTAAGATTTAAAGGGAATATCAACAACAGATGTACCAATTTAACAAAAAAAACAGAACTCAAATCGGAACGATGGGAGCGCCACACGGTGGTTATTCCGGGAACTTTTTGTTCAAGGTAGTATGTTTCGAATTTTTGCCTCGGGGGAAACCATCAATGCACAATAATAATGCTAGACCGTATTAAAACTCAAAGGAGCATTTAAAACAAAAGGAGGAGAATTCCGACGGTAGGAGACTGCTTAGGTCACGGCACGACCCACCCGTCCTCACACAGCCTTAGCCACCAAGGCGCTCTTGGACTCATTTTGGTTGGGATATTTTGAACCACACTCCGTATTTCCCTGACTTGTCACCTCCAGATTATCATAGTATCGCCTACCTGAAGGCACACATGGGTGGAATGAAAGTTTCAACCGAAGAGCGTTTGTAAAAAGAGGTACTGAAGTGGGAGAAGAAGCGGAGCGAGGAGGAGGAGTCCTTCAAGGAGCTTGTGATAAAGAAGCTTGTGCCATGGCTCACCACATTCAATGAACGGGATGGCGATTTTATGAAAAATACTCAAAAAGTGTATAAACAATATTCTGTATTTTTTCAAACACACTTTTTTCTAATAAAATATAAAAATCTAGTACGCATACTCTCTGAATACTGTATGCCTCGTAATAGACATTTTTTTATGTTTAAATAAAAAATGCAAGCTCCTTACGCTCAATTTCTTAAAATCTTAGATCTGAGAACCCGTTGGTGATTTTTTCTCTCTAATTATTGTTATATGCGACCAAAGTGATAAACTTTGGCCGTATCTAACAACATATTTTGGGGCCATAATAACTACCACGGTGCTGCCAGCAATCTTTGTGCCCTGTACCTTTCTAAAAGGGTAACTCATACCTGCTCTATTCATAAATCAAAAGACTCCCAATCCAATTTCTCCAAAATGCGCCTTACTCTCTTCTCTTAGTAAATTTTCACAAATCTTGCTGAGTTTCACTGAAAATTCTCCTAATTCTTAATTTCACAGTTTTCTTATATCACTGAAACCAAATACTAGCCTCAAATTCCAAATGCGGTCTAACTAAAATGGATGAAAACCTCTCTTTTACCTTTTCATCACATTTTCCTGCAATCCATCTCGTTAATTCAATTTGTGTAAGGCTGACCCGTATGCTATTCTAATGTGAGCGCCCCATGAAAGGTTTGATCTCTTTGCAGCATCCAGGTTTTTGAATTGCTCTGTGATATTTAATTCACTTTAGTCTATTTTAGTATTCAATTTTGGTTTTACTTTTTTATTCCAAAACATCAGTTGCGTACATTTATTATTGTTTAATTCAAACCCCTATTGCTCTATGCCTCTCCCATACCTAGTCTAGGTCGCCAGAGAATAGCACGCAACCTGTGTGGTCCTCTACTACTCTTTAAATAACTGTATCGTCTACTATCGTAATCTATGTTTGCTCCCAACGAGGGCATTCATGTCGTTAATGTAGTATATCAAGATCGGAGTCAATAACACTTGCCTCTGACAAACCTGAAGTTATATCTTCCTCTTATAAACTCAACTTATCGATTAACGCACATTATTGACGGTGTGATAAGAAGGGTTTATAATTCAAGGTTAACACCTTCTCATCAACGCCTTTAAATGTTCTTATATGCGTCAATATACTCGTAAGTGATCTAGTCGTCAAGGCTTTCTTCAAATCTAAAAATTCAGCCTCGTCTTGTACAACATTTCCCCGGTTTCAGGATACCAAAATTTAAAAGGCTTGATAGTATTTCTCATAGCCTACTTTCGTATGTTGACCATTTTACGCTGGCTGTAACATTTCCAGCATTAATTTCCTCTAAATAAGGTACATTTGGACGTATTTATTGTATTTTACAGACCTAAGACCAAAATTATTTTGAATTATCCTCTAAATATTCCCATAACATTTTCTGTTTTTAAGTAGATACGACTTTCCGCTCATTCTTTATTGTTTTCGATCGACATTATAGGCAATTTATGAATTCACTTTTCTAGGTTTTTATTAGATTTTCGTTAATACTTTATTGATTATTTTTAATATTTCATTGAAGTTTTCTTTGCCTCCTTAACGCGGCTTTGACTTTTCTGTCGTACTATACACCTTGGTTCCTAAGTTCCTCCACATTTGGGTTTGTACGGAATTAGCTTCTCTATCCCACCACATAAGAGTACATGAGAAAAAAGCTCAAACGTGTTGTTTCCGCGTTGTGAACCAGCTTGAGAAAAGAAAGAGTGTTTCCATGTATCCGGAAGTTTATCAAATTTTCTATTAGTAAATAGACATACTTTTCACTTTTATTTAGTTTTATAAACTTAATTTTTCTTTCTACAAAAATAGGTCTTTGTTCGCTAATTTTCTTGTTTCTATTGATTTATGTAGTATTTGCCGAAAATATTTCAAGCATGCTGTTTCCTCGTGTCTGTGATTTAACTGCTTGTTTGAAGGAGTGCTTGGCAATTACATGAAATGGTTTTACATTAATCTTAATAGCTTGACGGTTTACCCTAAAAGAAGAAGTCCCAATTCATAGACTGCAGATTGAAGCTACTGTGACAACAATGTTTCTATACTTGATGAAGAGTACTGATGTACATTTACCGAGCTTACAAAGAACTAGTGAATAAGCTTCAGTGATTATAATCCTTCATCTCACCAAACGCTTTCTATAACGTCATCGTCGCATTACGTAACAGTATCTACTGGGTAGTGAGGGTCAACTGTAATGAACTTCATGAAGGATTCTCGGGTCTCGGGTTGATGAACCCTGAAGACGATGCACGAGTCGGGCATCGAAACGTCGGCCAACATGGAACCACTGATCCGGTGGAAGACCCGAATGAAGCAAATACGCCGGGAAAGCACCACATGTGACTGGAATGAACTGATTGCAAACCCAATGAAAATTACAGCATTTCCTACGCAGATTTGTCTAATTTGCAGATGATAATACATGTCGGAACACTTCTCGTATTTTCTATTATATGACGACGTCGGCCTTTGTACTGCAAAATTATATTTTCTATATCCGGAGTTTTTAATTAATAGATAATTAATGGATTAGTAAATTGAATATTAATTTACTTCTCGCTTCAGTTTTAAGTATAGTTTTCCTTCGTTGTGGGGCCAGGCATACGCTGCGAAATTGTGTATTACCACTTGTGGGTCGATCCAAGAAAAATGGTTTGAATATCTCGATTCACCAATTTCCTCATCTCAGGCGTATTTTAAAAAAAAATGAAACTGATCGCATAATTACAATCATTATTAACATTATATTTATAGATATATATATACATATAAATACATACAGATACATATATATTATATACCCATAAAATAGAAAGGGCATTAAGGGAGATGACACCAAATAAAGCCGTGGGGATGGACAACATTCCTGTGAATCTATTGAAATGTTTAGAAAAATGTGGGAAGAAGACTCCATATAGATTGATTCTAGTATATATGAGGAAGGCATCTGGCCGGAGGACTTTGTGAAATCAGTGTTAGTTCCTATTCCGAAAAAGGTAAAGGCTATGTCATGTGAGGACTACATAACAATAAGTTTGATATCCACGAAGCTGAAGTTATTCTCAGGATCATCAACAAAGGGATAGAGAGTAAGGCAAATGATTACTTAGGAGATGATCAGTTTGGGTTTAGGAAGGGAAGAGGTACGCGTGATGCCATTGCAGTAATGAGATCACTAATTGAGAGGAATATAGAATACAACCAGGATGTTTTTGCCTGTTTTGTAGATTTCGAAAAAGCGTTTGATAGAGTTAATTGGGAAAAATTAATGCGTGTATTGCAGAAAATAGCAATGGATTGGAGAGACAGAATACTGATCCGCAACCTGTACATGTCTCAGACTGCTCAGGTGCGAGTGGGGAACGGAGAGTCCGGATGGGCAGTGTTAGGAAGAGGGGTACGGCAGGGTTGACCATTGTCATCGGTACTGTTCAATGTATATGTGGAGGAAATGATTAAAGAGGCATGGGAGGAACTGGAGGTAGGAATGAAATTCGGAGGGGAATTCGTAAAATCGGTTAGGTTTGCTGATGACCAAGCATTAGTTGCTCAGTCAGTCAAGGGGTTGCAAGCATTACTGAGTGAATTGGAGGTTCAGTGCGATAAATATGAGATGAGAATCAATATTAATAAAACAAAGGTTATGCGATTTACCAGAAAGAAAAAGGCTAAGCTAAACATTAAAATAGGAGGGGAAAAAATAGAGCAGGTAAAACAGTTTACCTATCTCGGAAGTGTTTTGGACCGACACGGTCAGAGTAGTAGGGACATAAAGAGAAGAATTGCGCTAGGCAAGGAGGCTTTCTCAAGGAGGAGGGAGTTGATGACGGGGATGTTGAGTAGGGATGTTAAGACAAGACTCGTAAAAACTCTGATATGGAGCCTACGCTCCAATCAGTACGGTACGGCGCGGAAACGTGGTCGCTGAAGCAGGAAGATAGACGTAGATTGAAGGTTTTTGAAATGTGGGAGTGGAGAAGAATGGAGAAGGTGAAATGGACCGAAAGGAATACAAATGAGGAAGTATTAGGGATGGTGGATGAGGAGAGGGGTTTTTTGGGAGAAATCCTAAGGAGGCAGGAAAAATGAATGAAAGGCGTATTGAGCGGCGGTGGGATATTGAAGACAATAGTAGAGGGGAGAATGTTAGGCAAACGAGGAAAGGGCAGGAACAGGATAGGGATGTTTGATGGGATGAAGGGAAGAAAGGAGTACAAAGAGATGAAGAGAGACCTGATGTAGAGTAGGTTGCTGGATTGTATTTTGTTAGAAGCCACAAAATGTATATTTGGTACTTTTTTCCATCCAAAAACCTACCTTAATCGTTAGATTATCTAATGATAATTAGATTTTCAAAGCTGCTGCAGGCCAGTTTTCTCAACATTTCCCTGATAAAGTCGTAATATCAGTCCAGAATATTCATGCGAATGAGAGTTATCACGCCATCCGTGTCTAATCTTGATGTTTGAAAACACGAAGAGAGATAGCTTTAGAAGGAAGAAATAAATATGAGTTATAGCATATCAAATTTTTTGAATAAATTGAATTCTCTTCTCTACATCGTAACAAGTGAAAATATTGTATCATAACCAACAGGCAGGAAAATCAATAAGCCAAGATTAAAAGCGTAAAAGTAAGCCATGAGTTTTTAGAGAGGATTCAAAAAACGTGAGCATGAATTTCAATGATGTGTAGAGCATGCTTTTATATTTTTTCGACTGCAACATTATAGAGCAAAAAATTATTACCTAAGCAAAATGAGATAAACACATCCCAAAATGAACAGCTACCTCTAACAGAGAATTCAAAGACTGAGGAAATAGAAAAGGATTTAGCTATAATATATTCCATCACCTTACCATTCCGTTTATTTTTTTGGCTACGAAACTTCTTGGCATGAAAAAATACATGCTTCAACTTTTTTTCTCTTATACAGCCATCAATACACACTTATAGATGCAATGCACACTTATGCAATACATCCTATGTTTAACTATACGAAAGATCGTAGCCCTCCTAAGAATTGGGAAATGACTATCACTATCAATGTTGCAGAAAAAAGGAATACGTAATTCATTAAGTCTATTAATCGGATTCTAACAAAATAGCATGGTACTATTTGAGTTTGAAAAAAATCGCCCTAACTCCTGATTGACTGCGTCTGCCATTCCAACTAATTAAGATCAATAGTTGACCGGATACATCTGCTTAGGCTGGTAATTCAGAAGACGTGTCCCAAGGCCCTCGGATCCCAGGCACGCCACCATCCAAATACCATTACTTCTTGACTCCAGGCTCTTGTTTGGGGTGTATCAATGAGAGGTAAATTCTTGGCAACGCCCGAATTCACTCGAAATCTTTCAGGAATGCCCTCTAGACTTCTAAAGACAGAAAATCCGTTCACCGTGGGAATTGGCCCGTCTCAGGTGCAAGGGGGCGAGCATGTAGCGCTGACGAGGACCATGGTCTGTGGGAAATATGTCCCGGGCTGGAAGTGTTTTGGAAACAACGTTTTGTCAGAGAGGGGAGGGAGAATGGAAGAGCCTTCGGATGTTTTGAAAACTTTTTCCGCGTAAATGAATGGATCGCAGTGGGTCGAAGTGCGGCCGTCGAATTGGTCACGCGCGCCTCCAAGGTGTCGCCGTGGTCATCTGAAGACCGTGACCTTACAACCACCCCCCAACAGGTGAAAAAGGGAGAAGAAAAAGGCTTTTCCCGTCCCTTCACTTATTAAGTCGACTTTTGACAGGGGAACTATGGCGTCGATCTTTTCCGAGGCGATTGGGAACTTTTAGCTCGGCCGCCCCCGCGATGCCAGTGGGGCTAACCGAAGGGGTGCCTCCCTCAAAGGGAAAATACAGTCCCAACAAAACTCTGCTCGGCTCTTTTCTGAAAGAATTGTTTTTATGGAATCACTCAGCCAACGAAACTACTTAGTAATTCCTTAACATTGGTCGAGGAATTACTAAATCTCAAGAAATAATCAAAATCGCTCTCTTTTTTCCGCACCTCTTGCCCTATCTCAGTTGATTTAGTCATAATCCCCTTAAATTCTCCACTTAACAGGGGAGAATAAACATAATTGAGATACTTTCCAAGAGTTGAATTTTTCGCTGTTGGGATTATGAGAAATGATAAGGCACCTTAGCTGAGGTATATATTGCGAGTAGATTGCATTCCGGTAAGGACAATTTCAAGAAATGTGACACGAAAAAACAAAGGAGGAGGATTGGAGTTATGACAGGAGGAGGCTCAGGGTGGAACATTATGGAGAGAATCAAGTTGTGCATCTGTCGAAAGTCAAATCCACCTTAAATGCTAATGTCTATTTATGACGAAAATGGACATTCATAACCATCATTATATTCCTAGGTAATCTCTTTTACTTGCATATTTAGTTGCCAGTACTTGCCAGGACATCTGAAAGCAAATCAAGATGCTACGCTAAGTACCTAACAGGAAACCCCGAATATATACACCAACTCTTGCAGCCATCCCAATCATAAAATGTACTAAATATGTACTTTGTCTTCTTTCAACAATATAAGCGTTCACGTTCTCTTTCCCCCGAGCTTACAGCCTGTATGTCAAAGCCAAATCAATTATGCAGTCGGAGTCAAACAGCTCCAATTGAAAATTGGGTGAAAAATCAAAAAATATACTTTATTTTTACTTGTAGTGTACTTTAATAACACTCTTAAATTATTAATTACCCATTCCCCAAAGAATCAATCCTCAATACCAGAAAACCTAACTTGGATTCCAAAAATTTCACTTTGGAAAAAGTATAAATATGAATTTGCAAATTAAAACATTCAATTAAAAATTTTAACCAAGGTTCAATAAAATCATCCGGAGCGTGAAAGAGACGCCCTTCAAATCTTTCCGAAAGAATTTTAACGTGTGCAAATGTATCTCAATTACCAATGCAAAAGAACTGAAAAGAAATATGGTAATTTGAGTAGATATGTTAATGCTCGCAGTTACTGCCAGGCGATAATAATTTAATAATGATCGAAAATCATTTCGATCAGTGCATGTTGTTAATTTTCCCATTTATCGCAAAATTCATCGCATTCATTCACGGGGGACCACCAATCACCTTCCCAAATGTCTCTTATGTTTGATCCGCTAAATATTGATACTTTCTGCTAAATTTTAATAATCATCAATGATTTCAAAAAGCAAATTATCACTTTATTTAATTCCTTGTCCATCAAAACTTTAACATCATAGATGATATAGCTTTGATTGGCTGGGCAATTTAAAAACATAATTTTTTCCACTCAACAATTGTTGTTATATATATATATCGAGGATGTAGAATCACTCACGAGAGCAATATAACATTTGGATGGCACAATAGAACACAGAATAAAATTAATAACATGTAAAAGGACACACTTTGTAGATTGTTCTAGCTTATGGCCTTGTCTGAGACCTTCTTCAGGATTTAAACATGATAATATATAAATATACATATATATATATATATACTATCTCTTTTCCTTATATTGATTTCCATGTGAATATACACACATATGTATTTCATATACGAGGGTCATCCGGAAAGTAGTACCCGTTCGTGAAATAAAGACACAAAAGTAAATATTAACAAACATAAAACATTTTATTTGAAAGAGGATACTTTAAACTACTTCTCAACATAATCTCCAAGCAAATTAAGGCATTTGTCATAACGTGTGACAAGTTTCTGTATTCCTGCTGCATAGTCCTTCGCCGCCAGCTCATTGAGATACAGGGTCACTCCTTCCTTAAGTTCTTCATCGCTGTCAAATCTTTTTCCTGCCAAAAAGTCTTTAAGCTTTGTAAAGAGATGAAAACCTGAAGGGGCCAAGTCCGGGCTATACGGTGGATGGTCGAAAGTTTCCCATTTGAATTGCTGCAAAAGTTTTTGTGTTATCCCAGCTGCATGAGGCCTGGCATTGTCATGAACGAGAATGACACCAGTAGACAATAGACCTCGCCGCCGATTTTGTATTGCCCGCCGTAATTTCTTTAATGTTTCACAATACGCATTGGCATTAATAGTGTCTCCACGGGCCATAAAATCAATAAGCAATACACCTCGTTGATCCCAGAAAATGGTTGCCATGAGTTTCCTGGTGGACAGAACTGTCTTGAATTTTTTTGGTTTGTTTGGTGAATGAGCATGATGCCACTCCATTGACTGTCGTTTACTCTCAGGTGATGCATAACAAACCCATGTTTCGTCACCAGTAATTATGCGAGTCAAGAAAGAGTCTCCTTCATCAGAATAACGTCCCAAAAACGTCAGTGCTGCAGCCACACGCTTGGTTTTGTGCTCATCTGTAAGCATGCGAGGGACCCATCTTGCACAAATTTTTGCATAATGCAGATGGTGTTTAACAATTTCATGAACAATTGTTCGAGAAACATTGGGAAAATGCTCACAGATGTCATCAACTGTGACGCGCCGATCGTTCCTCACGAATTCGTCAACTGAGCTCACCAGTTGGTCTGTAATGACAGACGGTCTCCCCGAACGCTCATCGTCGTGTGTGTTCCCCCTCCCCATGTTGAAGTTGCGACACCACCGCCGAACAGACGACTCGTCCATTACATTGTCTCCATACACCTCCTTTAATTGGCGATGAATATCACATGGGCGAACGTTTCTTGCATTGAGGAATTTAATCACTGCCCTCACTTCACAACTGGCGGCGTTCTCAATTTTTTTAAACATTGTAAACAATCACAGAAACAACACAGGCAATGCTAGCGTCACGCAACTTGGCTCAGAGAAGGCAGACAAGCCACTGAAGCTATCTGACCTCGTCCAGCGGCTACTCGCGTCGTCAGCACTTCATGCGGCACGAACGGGTACTACTTTCCGGATGACCCTCGTATATCGTATAATACTACATTACTATAAACACAGTAATCAACCTGAAGGTCGGTTTGGTAGGTGATGATAGAGCTCACCCATGTACCAAGCCCGATGGCGTGTGAATATTCACACATCAGGGTAGGGGGGCCAGTTCCTTTCCCTGTGCCGGTTATGGTTTCCCAGGAAGATCTGGTACCCGAAAAATCAACTACCTTGGGTGGAGCTGCAGGTGCCCAAAGTGCCTTACCCGGGAATCGAACCCGGGCATCCGATCAGTAGTTCAACGCTCTACACCTGTTCTACCTACCGCTCTACTGGTCTGCTACGACTTGTATAATATATCCTTATCCGCAAAAGCAGCCGTTACCCGAAACTGCACTTCAATTGACGGGAGGAAATTAATACTTATTAATACTTATATATACTTATAACTGCTCAAAACTTAAGTAGCAGGGTTCTGTAGTATTAGGCATCGCACAAAAATGACACATAAATTAAATATCAAGGTAATATCATTTAACATCACGTAAGATGTCTAAATTTCTTCGGCAAATAAACAACATATGATAGTAAATAGTGAGTCTTCAGACTTTTATAAAAATAATACACCAGAAGTTAAACATTATGATGGAATTAAGGCACCATTTGGAATAGTTTTATGAGAAATAATGATAAACTCGTATTCTCAGCGCAACGTAGTGAACCAATGGCATTCTCACTTCTAGCAGAGAAAGCTAAATACCGTGGGAACAGTTCTGAAGACTATTGCCAAGGAGGAAAGCAAAGAATGTTTTGTTTATATTCGACTCAACATGAGGCAAAAACAGAAAAAGAGATTTTCCTCCCGAAAATACAACCCTAGAAAATAACCTAGTATTCTTTTTACTCCGCCAGCATTCAGGGGGTTGAAAGGGAAGTCCGGCGCTTGAAAACCATGGGACACCTACAAAAGCGGTTTTAAACAAAAGAAGACCACCTATTGCGAAATCTCTAGAGAGGAGACTGGGGTAATCCTTTTCGAGGGCCTACCGACCCCAGCGACCACCCGACGAAAAAAAAACGCTTGCACCTCCCCCTCCCCCTGTAGGATAGGAGAGGGGGAGGGGGGTCCAGAGATAAAAAGCACACGCAATGGCGCACGCAGTATCCCCATGCCTTTATCTGACGCCTCCGCCGCCCGCCCAACGCCCGGTGCGGCCCGCGTCGTTCCACTTGAGCCACCAATCCTCGGGAGAGAGGAGACCGCTTTCGGGGACGAAAACATTCCCATGCTCAAAGGCCGGGATTGTGACTGTCGTGAGGGAGGAAAAAATAAAGGCGTCAAAACTGTGAAAGCGCGAACGAATCAGCCTGAAGTCTACCGCGCCACAACAACCAGCTCGACACTGGACAAACAAAAGCGGTCGTAGGACTGAAATTCGAAATGGGTGGATTGAACTGAGAAGTGCAGGAAAGGGCGAGAAAGGGAATGGAAGGAAGAGAGGGAAATAGGTACCCCGTGCATGTCTTACGAGTCCTCCTGTTAGTTGAAATCAAACAGCCGAGTGACATGTGACCCTTGGATCTTTTTGCGGAAGACAGACGAGTGTCCAGGTATCATGAAAGTTTGATAAAATATAAAGTGAAATGAATAAACCCACCCAATCATTCCTTACTATTTCCTCGATAGGTATTAGACCTCAGATATTTCCGTATTCCTAAAGATTTCTCAATTTAGAGTATTTATCCATTGATAATCCCCTTTATAGATTTCTGTTCAATTTTTCCATGCTCGTTACTCAGTCCAATTAATTTTGTCCCAAGGTGCACCGAATCCGTCTGTATCCTCGTTTTCAAAGGCATTCCGAAGTGCTTCATTCCTTCTAATACTCTGTGCACTTCCTCATTCCTTATCCATCCAATCTTTTCATCAGTCGGTTCAATGTCTATGTTTCGAAAGTCTCCGCCATCTTCCGTGTTCATTTCAATCACCTCAGTTTTTTTGGATGCACCAAGTGACACATTTCAAACAAGAGATTTTCGCACGGCTAGGACTTCCTTTTCCAGTTTCTCAGAGAATCACGGTGATCTGTTCGTTAAAAGTCCCTTTTCACCTGCTATAATCTGTCTTTGAATCCGTTATGCTTTGTTCCCACGGACTAACGCGGTAAGTTAAGGAATCATTGCATCATAAGGTAGAATCATGACATGAAATCAAGGTATCAAAGCAATCAAAAAGTTAAATTTTAATCAAGAAGGCCATGGTTAATTAAACCAGGATGTTAATATAACTGGATCGTCTGCTTGCCTAATCTATTGACACGGGAGAGCAGCGTACGCCTCTGTAAAAGGCACAATTGTCTCAATCAACATTATCCTGTGAAAAATGAAAGCATGTAAAAGTCCTTTATTGTTGTTTGATGATACTTAAAACGATCGATGGTTCGCTCGCACTAAATTCAGAAACTTTCATAATTACATCAAATATTCTTTCCCTTTTATTTTATGTACTTACTACATATGATTACCTAAACCCCTGATTCGATAGTTATTTCGAAAAAAATAATTAAGATTCAATTAAATTATTACATTTCAGAAAATTATGGCTGAACACGAGTTTAAAGGTGAAACATTTATGTGATATGGAAATAATTTAACTAATATCGTTTGCACGTTGTATAGTAGAGCAAATTATTACTAGGTTTCCATCCTTACTTTCCCAAAGGGGTTTCGCATGATGAATTGTAGACTCATGGTCTTCCGGGTTATCTTACATGGAACTTAGGCGGGAACTTTCCATATCATTTATTTCGATTTCAGTGGCAACTGTTAATGCGTACACAACATATGTGTGGTAATCTCATCCCCAAATCCTTATAAAGTTCGTACAGAATAAAATTCAATTTTCTTGTGCTCAATAGATAGTTGATTTTTTAGTGCTGCACTCCGATCCAACGTTTTAATATGGTTATTTAAGAGTTTAGTGTATTATGATAGAACTTGAAGTAAACATGAAAAACTTCAAGAATAAATTAATGTATGTATCATAATATGCTATTTTTTCAAGAGATTTTGTTACACTGTTCAGTGAATGGCAACCGATTTCATTGAGTTAAATATTTTAGCATTGCATGTACTACTCTTCCGTTGTTCGGGATGTCTTAAGTTATGCACACTTGAAGCCACTTGAACCTTTTTCCTGGCACACCTCTGGTCACCCTCAGCTTCACCCAACCTGTGTGGATTTTCCTGTGGCGTCCAGATATTCTTTGGAAACATAGGTGGCAGGGGGACGGGGAACACACACGATCCCGATTCGTCGTTTTCACACTTCATTTTACTTTCTTGCTGATAGGTGAGTCATTATTGAATTTATTATCATCAGCGGTCTGGTGATGACTCTACTACTTAACTACAGTTATCACTGTCCTTGGAATCATCTTTCCTTATTTTATGCTGACATATCTAATATTTAAATATATTTGTTTCATCAAAGCTTCATTCCAGGGTCGTCCCAACATTGCGAAAGTTCTGCATATCAGGTTGACGGAGCCACAGTGAATCTCTTTGTACCTGCAGTGAAACTTAGTATCACAGCGAATCTCTTAGTACCTGTATTTAAATTTAAGACAAAGACCAAACGTGCCAAGTCATAAAAATGGTCGTTTTTCTAGGCACCGGTCCTCGCACCGCCTCCCCGTGAGGGTAGCTGGAGGGGAAAAAAGGCGAGGGAGACGTGAATCATTTACGGGGATCCGGAGGACAAGGGCGTGCGGGAAACGTGGGGGCAGGTTTGTGGCTCGGGGTGGGAATGGATGATTTGTGGGGTCAGGGAAGGGCAGAGGCGACACGGTGCCTTTGCGGCTGAGGCGTTGCGACACGACTGGAGGACGGCAAACACAGCTCTCTCTAATGAGTTTACGAATACAATGCGAAGAAGAGCCCCGTCCCTTCCCCGATGCATGTTTGTTTTAGAATGATATCCGGGAAGATGTCCACCTTGTGTCAGCCTGGGTTCGTTAGGAGATGAAGTTTGCTTAATTCACGATGCGAGGGACCTTCGCAGCGGGACACAGCGTACGTGTCCTGAGCGTTGTCATCTTTACATATGGCCGCCAAGTAATGGCTCTTCTTCAGGAAATCAAATAAATTCATCTCGTGAAAATCATGTCAAATAAATCAAATAAGTCACGCCGTCCTCAGTGCAGTGCAGGTTATATTATACAGCAGACGTAATTACGCTGAATATTTCATGTCCCTTTTTAAATGCGGAATTAAAATACCAGAATGCATAATTTGCAAAGTCTCCTCGTCGATTTTGAATCGAATGATTCAAATAAACATTTTTAAATGCATAAACTATGCCCTGAATATAGCATAGTAATATGTTACGGGATTAAGTAATATTACCTTAAGGATATATTCAGAAGAAAACAATGGACCCAATCAGAATTTGATTGTGGAATAAATAATTTGAAATACATTAGCCATTTTCGTGATGATTGCCAGGAATATATGATAAAACTACCGTCAAACTATGGTTTTAACACTAAAATATACAAGCTTGCAATTGACTCCGAGAACTCTATTCAAATATTAAAAAAACGCAGTTTCTACAGCGATCCAAATAAATACAAAGCAATATTTCGTAGTAAAAGAAGGAATTTAGCAGGTTTTCGTGGATAGAATCCACTGTAATCTTAGTAATAATATCACAGGAAGCGAACCAAGTTTGTGCCATCAAAATAGAGCTCCGTTGATGGACTCCAGAATACCGACCCATTTCAACCGTCAAGTTCGAACTCCAGTGCACCTAAATAACCAGAAGGCATTTTCCAATCGACAGCAGGTAAATGGCACACGTCATGCAAATATGTACGTGTAGTCATTGCAAATATTCAAACGACGTCTTGATTATCCTTTACTCACTAAAAGTTACCAATAAGTTCCACGATGACGCTCTATAAAAGTCGCAACAAAGTAGCAAAAATTGTATGATTTGTATCTAGCAATATGATTACTGAAACCTAGAGTAATAAATTCCAATACTAGAACAGTATATCAAGGTATATGAAGACATTGAGATATGAAATGTAAGCCTTTGGAACTATTTCGCAATAAGTGAGTCTTACTTTCCACAACACCGCCAGGGACGTGAAGAAAAACTGAGCACTTGACGAAGGGAAACTGTTAACGCAAAGGCGAAGTAAATCAAAGAGAGTCATCGCACTCTCAAACTACAGGAGACGGAGCAGTTTAAGGTCAATAAAATAATAAACCTGCCGGACTCGCGAAAATCTCAATTTTCCACTCTAGCGGCCGTCGACAAATGCAATGAGGGGGCGAGGGAGGTGGCGGAGGGTAAGCAGAGTGGAAGGAGGAGAGGAGGGTGACGTATTATGGGATTCCGAGAAAGAAAAGGGCGTTCCTTTGGTTGCATGTGAATGGCTTTCTTTCTCCTATCCGAGACCCTTTTCGCGAGGGCAAAGGGAGCAGGGGCGTTGGGAGGAGGGGGAGAGGGGGCTCGGATGGATTTGGTGTGCGTACCTGGCGGTGGCGCGGGGGAGAAGGAGGTGGTGCGGGGACAAAGGGGGAAAGAGAGAGGTGTAATAAAACTCCCAAACCTCAAACAGTCGGTCCCTTCCTTCCTCCCACGGCCCGAAATAACCACTATCCCCACCCCTGCCCCCACCCCACCCCTCGCCACCTCTCCCTCCCCCACACCCCCTTGCTCCTGCGCTACTCCCAAAACCTCTCTCCGCGGCCAAGTCTCCCTTCGTCCTCGATTCCGAATACGCTTCCCGAAACGGAACAATGCATATTAGGGTGATCTGAAAAGTATTCGAGCGAAGGAGCTTTCCGAAATGGTCGGGCGTTTGGATCATTCATCCTCCTGCGATGCAATTCTGTATCAAAATTCGTTAAGGTATAAAGTAACAATAATACATGTAAATGTAAAATACATAATATGCATGGTGTAATAATTCGAGGAGTTTTGCCAACAATTGTAGAATAGAGTGTAGATAAAAATTTCCTCCCCAATTGCAAAGACCGTACATTTTATTCGCATCTTCCACCGTTGCCTGGATACCATTCATCGGTGCTGCACATAGATCACTCTAGATAATTCTATAACATTTGTATTATGTTCCTATCGGCGAAATATGCGTCAGACTCATTAATTCCTTTTACATTATTCGTTCCGCCGATGCGATCTTACAAAAGAAGATGCGTGAGTATTGAACGCTCCTTAAATAATACCAAATGGTGGATTATCAGAAGAATATTTACTCTGCCATTTCACTTTTATCAACTAACTAGATGAAAGGCAGTTAATATCCACGAAATAGGGATATGAATAAATGGCTGTATATTTCTCTAGTTTTTGAAAACATTCATCAATTACTACCTCTCAGGGAAGTAAAAAAAATGCTAGTCGTCAATATTTATTTAAGACTTAATGAAATGGAGCCAGTAAAAGATAACTGTACAATTCGATAAATCTCTCTTTTGAAAATTTTCATAAATAGTGGGCACTTGGGGGAATACGTGTATGTCCGTGAAACAAAGCAAGAAAGAATAAATGCCACATCAGTGTCCGGAAATATGATTAAGACCGCAGGAGGCCGACGGAATCCTTGTAATTCTCATCAAATCCTTGGGCTTTTATAAAACATATATGTAGCAATAAGAATAAATGTTTCCTCTAATCATGCCTTTTTTTCAAGTTGTGCGAAAGTCAGTGCCGATGACGATTGCGAATGTTATGACTAACGATTCAGCGGTAGAACATTCGATTTGAAAAAAAGTCCAAGAGAATCCGTTGCTTCCCATAAACAAATCCTTGTGAGATGAAGCGGCATTCCAAGTTCTCGAATTCTGACCGCGTTCTCGCTCGATCCGTCCGCGTCTTCGTCGTCTCCTTCGACTCGTTTAATGAAATGGTCTGAATTAACAAGCGCCGACAATTATAGCAGAGCGACTTCCCTCCCGCAGACAAACTCCCGCCCCCTCATCGAAAAACCTCCTCTCCAGTCTTCATTCCTCGAATTTTTTAACAGAAAAAAACCGTTCACAGATGATTGGAACATGTGCACGTTCCCGAGCCATCTTGCACGGGGCATCGCATATCACAGGCTCTGCCTCCCCCCACCTCATCCCCTCCCCATCCCCCACTCGACTTCAGCCCCCGCCGCCCACCCCCGGCATCCCTTTCATGTTCCCATTCCGGTGGCGTCCTGGAAATTAAAAAAGCGGACAACGTTCTCTCATTGATTAGATGTTAACTGTCATTACTGGAGACCTTAATTTGGTGTCCGAAAGGGAAGTGTAACCATCAACTAAAGCAGTAGTCTTCTGCAGCAGAATAAATAGTTGTGGTTGTCAGTGTCGCACATGGAATAGAAATTCTATTTAAGAATGGCTGCGATGCAATCGAGTTGTCTAGCTTCACTCTTTGGACAGCGACTTTTCCGTATTTAATTCTCCCCCTTGCTTCACTTTCCCGCAAAAGAAAATGTAACCGTCTTAATTCTCCTTAATTGAAGAACCGAGAACGACTAGTAGGCCATGAAACAGCCCTCGTTCACACACAGGTCATGTAAAAGTACGGACGGACTGCTCAGCGATATCCAACTTCTCATTAGATTCTTCCGTTGAAGAAAAATAATCATCCATCGCAGCGCAATTAGAGTTCGAATCATGACACACCGAATAGAATAGTTTCGCGTCGTTTTAAAACGATGCTCTTCGAATGGACTTGGCGTCAAAATGACATGAGATTACTAAAACGTTTTCTTTCATCGAGTGCACGTAGTTGGTCGACGAGAAAAAAAGTGTAAGACTTGAATTTCGTTAGAGTCATCTCCCACTTGGCAAAGCAGTTTGCAATTTCTTGTTAGTAACACCATATACGAAAGTGGGTATGCCATTGTTTTCGTGACACTCACCAGAGGATATAAAAAAAATCAAATACAACAAGTCCGATTCGGTCATACTCTCATCTTGCTCAGATCAAAGAAGAATTGCCTCAGCGATGGGTTAAAAGATTTATTTACACTGGTTTGCAACATAAACAATGTAGGTTCCCGAGAATATTTGTCATCTCTATAGCGTGACGCGTAGAGTTACATACAAGCACCCAGTGCATCACATGTTTCTACTCTCTAAGCACAAGCAAAGTAACTTTGTAGCAATACCGTCGGAAGAATTTATTTTAATCGCGTCCACTTGAAGTATGCTGCATGATAAAAAATAAATACTATGCATGAATCTTGCTACTTCCACCGATATCTACGAATTAATTTTTTTCAGTAGGAGATGGGACTGATAATAAAATAGGAATCACAAATTTATTAATCTGTAATTTGCATAGCTTGTGAACGTAAACTTTTTATCATCAATTAACGTAAAATTTTTGTCATCAATGTGTTTCCTAAAATATTTTTGCGTGTTGCGGTACTTTGGATTCCCTATTTTCAATGCCTATTTGATATTTTCGATTATCATGTAGTATTTTTAGTCTCGTGTGATTTACATTTTTATACTTTTAATCAAATGCTTATTTATTTTTGCATTACACAAGTTTTATTAACCTACTTAATTCAGTTTTCAGCTGTACACAATAATGGGCATGCATCTTTTTTAAATCAGGAAAAACATTAAATTTTGCAAGCCTAAGGAACGAGCCAATGACCAGCATAGATAGACTATAGGAAGAGGATTATCTGAAATTTAGCTTCGTCGCTCCGACTGTGCTTCTTCTGTGGCTCAATGACTAATATGACCGTAAAGGTTGGCCAATTGAGGGGTGCTGCAAAGTGAAAGAATTTTTCATACATTGATGCCTTTATACCAAGCATTCTTTGTGCGTTCGACGATAAGGAAGTCAACTGTTTTAAATGCCCGCCAACTCCAATTTAAAAGCCAAGTTCTTTAATGGGAGTAGCCACAAAGGTATACGATCGAACGCTAGATATAATTGAGTCGCGAGAATAAAAAATAGCGACAAAATGGCTTTCGAAATTACCGAGTAGCAGAGATAGAACACCGATCCAGAAAATTTGTCCATTAAAGCAATTTTTCCCCCGCGTGGTTCCACAGATGCTAGCAACTATTGTCAACTGATTGCAATTGCTCGTATTCCTGATTAGAAAGGGTTGAAACAGTAGTGTTCAATCTGCAAAGAATTTCACCAGCAAAAAATTTAAGGGGAAATCTTTAAGATGGTCATTGAATGTTTTCCAATGCTTCCAACAACTTTCATGAAAATATTTATTTATTTATATATACCCTGCAAGCCACCGCTAGGGTATGTGGTAGGGGGTGAATACGCACCAGAATAATTTTACCTGAACATGATCCTACCGCGGGCGAACAATGTTATTATGATCCTCTATCGTTCGTGGAAAAAATGACATGACATATCTATATGCTCTACACTTAATCTCTTTAATTTTATTGACATGATCTCTCCTTCCGTAGTACGATGGGGATAATAATACATTATCAACATCACTGCTGAAAAGACATCCTTCCGATTTATGCAAGAGATTTAATCTGTAATTTAACCGTCGCTCCGTGAGTGCTTCCCAGCCTAGCTGCTCTAATATTTTGGATACGCTATTAATTTTATCATAACAACGTTTTACAAATATAGCTCCTCTAAGCTGCACGCGATCCAAATCGGTAAGTTCATGAACAGATGCAATGACAGGAAGGGTTAGAGGCGTCCGAAATTTATTACTCTAATTGATGATCCTAACCAATTTCGCTCATATGAAATCAAACATATTGTTTATATAAGGCATGAATAGTGTAGAGGGTTGCATGGGAACCCCGTAACAACAGTAGTCTACGATTCATATCATTAAACTCTCATTTAAAAATCCAATTGGATACACTAACCACCAATTCTACTTAATGTGCATGGCAAATAATCATGTTATTAAGAATTCAGAGGGTATGAACTGCTAATGAGTTAAAATATCACCAAAGAACTGATCGTGGAATAATTCCAAAAACTTCAACATAAAAAATTCAAAGAAATTTATAATAAAAAATGTTTTGCATAAGTTTTCCATCTGTCCTTACCAATTCCATACGTGGAATTTTATTTGGTTTATCCTCATCAGATTTTAGACTGTTATTAATGGAAATTTCAACCTTACAGTTAATTGAAATACTAATAAAAAATCGAACGAAGTTACATTTTTTTTAAACTGTTGTGATAAGGAAAAAAATCCTACTTTGTTTTATGTTTGAAGCCGTTTTGGACAACAAAATATAGACATCGTTAACTAAGAATTCTTAGAAGCAAGTCACACTTAGGGAGTATGATGTGGACGATCCTTTAATTAAGAGACAACAAAAAAAAATAAATTCCACTAAAACTCGTACAGGACGGAAACCAATTTGTGAGATCAACTGATAAGAAAATAATAAATATTTATTAAATGAAGAGGGACGAATTTTTACTTGGCTGTGCCCTTGAAAAAAACTGATGGTCAGAAAAAATGGGCGGGATGCTCTTCAAAATGCACAATGACCAATGACAACACCACAGGAAAGGAGGTTAAACATGGGCTATCAAGTCAAGGATTGGTTTTTAGCAACAGTGAAAACCATCCTGTTCCAATCTACCAATCTCTTCACTCTCTCATCGCTCCGTCAGCCGACATTACGAAATTTGCTTCCCATAGTTTATGGCCATCCTTTTCTATTCTCCCCGCCATATTTTCTTCAATTAGGTTCTTTTGTAATCTCTCGAGTCTCAAAATGTGCCGAATTAATTACCCTCCTCTTCTTATAAGTGCCCTCCATAGGCTCTCTTCACCAGATCTTAGATGTGCTTCTTCGTTTTCCACTCCATCGATTTCTTTTTCAGCATTCTTCGGAGGCACTACATTCCCATCGCCTCCAATCCTCGTTCCTCTGCTAATTCTAACGTCCAAAGTCTCTCAAATTCGCAGAATGGCAGACTAAATGTTTAATCTTTAACGAATCACTTCCTTCTATCCAAGATGGTACTGTTTTCCGTTAGCACTTTTTGCTCCTGATAGAAAGCCTTATCCGCAAATTCTATTCTGCTTACTTTCAGTGCTTCATCCATCACTATTGATTTGCTTGGAGGTCACCTTCCCTGCATCCACTCCAGACAATTGCCTCAGTTTTAATCTTGTCCATCCTCAGGTTGTACTTGTTCGCCCTCTCCTCCGTGGTGATTACTCTTTTTGTAAAGTACATTTTCTCCTCGCCCCGCAGAGATCTTCCTCAAATCCCAGTTCTAATTACTCTATACATTCGCACTTTGCTCTCTTATTTTTTCTTGATCACTTTGACTACCTTCTCGGCCTACAAATTAACTCATATCTCTGATCCATACAATGCCACACTCAATTGTTATCGAACACTGCTTTCTTGTTTGTTATCATATTTTATTTCAGGAAAAGAGTGGCCTCTTCATCATTAACGCCTTTTTTTCGTTTGGATTATTTTACATTTGATATTCGCTGAGACTTTTCTGTTCCATGCTTTTTTGCTTCCGCTGCAGGTACGGTAATTGTTCCAAGTTCTTTCCTGCCAGTTACATCTGCATCAACTTATTCTCTACCGCATAGTAAGATTTTTCTTTTCCTAATTCCTGAGTAGCTCTGAAAGTGTTTGTCTGCCACCATTAACTCTTCTTACTGTACTCAGAATTTTGAATGACTTTCTCCTCTTTCAGTTTGCTTCCATAGACAATTTCTTCCTAATATTTTCCTTCCTGGACTTCTTCAGAATTCCAATTTCCGAATATAATTAGATTTTCTTCTTTCTTTACACTTTTTTACTTCGGCGATATCGTCATTTTGGAGATATGCCCAAAAAGGTACGCAAACTGAGGCTATAAAAACTTTTTTTGCAAAATTTAGTCAACATTAGTTTTGTTCCCTTCAAAGTACTATCCATTCGTTGCTATGTGCTTATTCTATCTTTTTTTCCCAGTTTAACCCTTGCAAGTCCTTGCATCATCCTTGGAAGTCCTCAGCAGTTAGGCTATTTAGTTTTCTCATCGTTTCTTGCGTTATTGTGTCCACATCTTCCCAATGATATCCCCTCATCATATTTTTGCATTTTGGGAATAGGAAAAAGTCGTAGGGGGCGAGATCTGGCGAATGAGGGGGATGAAGGATGGTGATTCAATTTTTTGCCAGAAACTGGCGAACAATCAATGCTGAATGTGCAGTTGTATTGTCATGGTGAAGGGTCCAGCCATCATTTTCGGTTAAAATAGTGTGCACTGTTGAATTTCCTAAATTCAGTTCATCAGCTATCAATTGGACAATTTTTCGACGATCGGAAAGGCCAAGGGGCCGCACACGATCAATGCTGTCGTCAACACAGGTGGTTGAAGGTCGCCTCGTCCTCGCATCATCCGTGGCGTCTTTTCAGCCATCTTTAAAACGCTTAATCCACTTGAAAACGTATCTTTTCTTCAGAGCATTATCACCGTAAACAGTTGTCAACATTTTAGTAATTTCTTGATAACTTTTACCGCACTTCACCAAAGAACTTGATGTTGACTCGTTGTTCCGTGACTTGATCAATTTCCATTTTCGACAAACAGTAAAAACAAGGACAACAGAAAACAATATAACAGCCACCATGCGCACAGATCGACGATCGAGCCAGATAGCACCAGTTCGCGCATTTATTGAGCAGGCCACATGCCTCCACTTCGTCATCATTGTAGTCTCTTGTGGCCAGGTAAACTTGTACCACAACGGTATCTGCGGGTTTAATGGCTTTCCTCAGCACAATTAGTCTTTCTATGCAATGCACGGAGCTCCTCACTCTTAATGCAGTAAACTTCCGCAGTACAATGACATATTTCCATTATTGGAGCCGATGTGAATGATCCCAAAACTATCACTCGAAAATTCATCTTCTTTAGATCATTCTATTTCATAATCAGAGGTCATCTGGCATGGTTGGCAGGTCCATGGTGGCCTCTTCTCAGTTATTGTTTTCTTCATAAATCATTTAATTTCACTTAAACCTGCGATGTCAAAACCCCATTCTATGCATCTCTGCCCAAAATTCTCTTCGCTCTCACATGAAATGATATTTCAATTTCACATCCTAAATTGATTGACGCATTTGAATGAGGTACGCTCTCGGGTAACTCTGCCCGGAAATCCGAATTGAGGCTATTTTAACTACAGCATATTTAATTCGATTGGTTTCCATCACGTTTATTATTAAATTCAATAAAAAGGTGTCTCTAGTTGCCTTCGGCATCGGAGTGCTTCAGACGTTAAAGTAATTTTTACCACGCCTGAGGTGGGAAGAGTGATGCTGTTCCGACCACTGTGGTCTCCATCTTAACTCATGCATTGGAGAACTGCTGCCTACTACCTCCAGGTAACTGATGACCTATTTTTTGCGGTAGCCATTCACCAAGTCAAGACATTTTCCTAGACCATTGTAGAATTTTTGGAATGTCATCCTACCAAGGAATGGTCTTCTACGTCCTCCGAGTGCCACCTCTAATTGTGCACGACTCAAGTAAAAAGTATTCCTTAAGTAAATTCGCCAATTTCTAGAATAACCTCTGCGTCTAGTGGTCGTTCAACCATCCAAAACCACGGTGGACACACCCTCGTTGGCTGAAAGATCAGCTACGAGAAAGTGTATAACTAATATTAAGTTTAAACTATTTATCGCAAATAATCAATAAATGTGTAGATATAAATATAAATAAATAAATAAATAAATAAATATATATATATATATATATATATAATATAACGTTTATATAGAGGTAACGAAACGAAAACCCGCAACATGGCTAACACATTTATGAACATAGATACGGAAATAAGAAGGGTTAGGAACACGTAAATAAGGCGAGCATAAGAATGGTGGGGTAGGCGGAATCAAGCAGATCACAAGCAAAAAAAGATTCTTTGACCCGAAGTTGAACCTTGGGTCAAGGAATCTTTTTTTGTTGAATTACTTCGATTTGACCGGCTTACGCTATAAACCATTTGAGCTATCGAGAACACCTAAATCACACAAATCTGCCGGCGTTTTGTGCAACTGCCCCGACAATTTGGCCAAAAGATGGTGTTGGTGAGCAATTTCACCCACAAAAGGATTAATGGGCGAGGAAAGCAATCATACAATGTTAATAAAGGACTCAATCAAATTCAAAGCACAATGTCGTTTTTTATGTGTTTCTATCCCTTTCCTTTTTACTCTTTCCACGTGAATATTATATGCACGTAAATATATAGCCATACTATCTTTATTATACAATAATATCGCATATTAATTATTCTAATTATATGCATCCGTATATTCTTCCACTGCAATTAAATGTTATCAAAGGATGTTTACACCGTTTACATTATGAATATGAGAATAATCTCGACGAAAGACGGGTGTGTCCTTAATCAATTTTGATAAGCATGTTTCTTCTCATATTTTTAGAACAAATTGCTACTACATCGCTGCGGTCCCCTCTGCCTTACCCGTTTCAGGGGGAAGGCGATATTTTTCGCCAGGGTATTATTTGATAAGGTGACGTCTAAAATGTTCGCGCGTTTTTTCTTCGCCGTGCCGTTGCGTGAGTTAGTGGGCGGCAGGCCTTTGAGAAGGGATATGGCGATGCTTCCTCCGAGGGGAGGGGGAGAGAAGGGGAGGAGTGGGTTGGAAGGGGCGGTAGTAGCCCACTTCCACACACTTCCACGGGACCACACAGGACGACGCTCTTGCAACCCTTTCCCACTCTTGTCTTCTACGACCCCAATTCCACCCCTACACCCACAAAACCTCCTCCACCCCTCGCATCGCTCGCCACTCCCCCCCCCCACCCCTCAGGAAACAGACCGTCTCTTGCTCTCGACCCTCGCCCACACCAACGCTACTCCTCTGACAAATAAATAGGAAAAATAGAGACAGTCATCCGTGCAAATATTCAGTTCATGGCAGAACGTACTGATGTAACGAAAAATGCCAACTGTTAACCAAAGTAACGAAACTTATTTGTAAAACCAATAAATCGACAAGAAAAGGTTAACACGCCCGGAAAGAATTTGCTGTTGCATATTTGGTTACTGTGAACTCCAAAACCGAATATCATCATGCGCAGTACACAAGCCATTGAAGGCCAATCCTAATTTTAAACTCTCGTTTTCAGTCTGATTCCAAGGAAACTCAACACCATAGTTCTGGTGGCTGAGCCTCCACATTATTTCCTTGCTTCGCACCGTTGGAGGTTTACGTTCACTACTAGTGAACACTTCCTGCAGCGCATCTTTTGATTCTTTCGCGGCTTCTTAGTTCCCTTTTTAGAAGGAACATTCAAGTTGAAGTGGACCTGAACAAATAGCTGAAGATGTCCCCTTGAACGAGAAGTGAACTGTCACCAAAAGGAGTCAACTTGGAGCGGTGGAGCTCTGAAACCGACGCCGCATCAATCTACTGCGTGTTTATTAGCTTTAAACATACCTTTAAGAGGAGCGTCAATAAACGCATTCGCGCATTATTACGAAAAACAATCATAGGCATCCTTTCAGTGCGCTCGGAGTGAATCCCTCAATTCTTTCGCGAGAGATGCCTGAGAATCCACAATGAAGATGCTGCCTGGGAGTTCCCGTCGATTTACACCATAACCCTTCGGGAGACAAACAGGAATGGCGCAAGCCAACCATTGTCCACAAACAGTAACATACTAACGGCGATTTCGACAATTTTTTCTCACAGAGCGGAGACCGACATCGTGCCGCGTCTCTTGGTTTCGCAATCGGATGTCGAAGATTCCTTCCCTCTCGTTCACATGGATTCACCTCGATGCCATGCATGCGATCCACCCGCCGCCCCTCACCGTTCTCCCCAGACCCCTCCGCCCCCGACGGAAATAATTCCGCAGTCCACGCGAAGGGCCATTCCGAGCGGTCGGGAGGATTTCGGGGGAGGCGGCGTCGGTGGAAAGGGAGCGAAGGAACCCCTTGTTTGATAATCAATGGCCGGCGCTTTGTTTTTCTTTTCCATTCGATTCGGGGGCACGGGCAGTCCCGGAATTCCCACTCACCTGCGTGCGCCGCATCCTCAAATCCCAGATAGCTCGGAGGGCACCGGCGGGCGGGGATGCGGCCCGCAGCGCCGGTCGGCCGGCCATTCCTCCGGGCGTGAGCCAAGAGTCGTGCGCGCCGCCGTGCGCTCTCTTCCTCTGCCCCGGTCGCTCCGCTGAGGGGTGCGCCCCGTGGCTGTGGGGGTAGGCTGAAGGGCCGCCGCGACCGGAAGGGCGTACATATATCGCGGTGCACAGATATGGACGGAAATTTGGCGGGAAAGAATCAGTGTGTCCGACCAATTGGAGTTATCCGAGCGCGGCTTCCGGCCAATGTGAAACGATTTCTTCAATGGCGAATCTCCAGTACTGCAGACTGGAATGAAAACATGAAGAGTTATGAATAATTAGGAAACATTAGAATGAGGAAATTTAAAAATTAATGGAATTATTTTATTTCACGTCAATAAGTAAGTCCTTTAAATGAGGGTAAGAAGATCGCGCTCTCAAAATAACCGGTAATGCATTCAATGTCAGGAATTTTCTTATTATGCTAGATATTCACATTTAATAAAAAGCATTGTTATTTGTTTCCGAAGAATAGGTTTATTTCCCAACACAGCTCCTATTCGTTTATAGGTTTATTTCCCAACACAGCTCGATCTGTTTTCATTACGTACACCAACGCGCCTCCGAAAATTTCAATACTCAGTTTCCTTTTTTGTGCTATATTGCTTTGTGTAAGAGTATGTCTATTTTCATATATGTGTACACACACACATATATAATATATACATATAACATATATATGTTATATGTGTATATATGTGTAAATATATACATATATATTCATTCACATGGAAATAGATATAAGGAAAAGGGATAGGAACACATAAAAAGGACCAAACAGTAAAAAAGCAAGAGAGGTGAGGAAGGTGGAATCGAGCAAATCACAAGCGCCAATATATCTTTTATGTCCATATATATGTATATATGTATACATATAAATGTGTATATATGTGTACATACGGTGTATACATATATAATTATATATACGAGTTTACGAGTATATACGAATTACGATATACTCGCATATACATGAATGTATACACACACATTTGGTGTGTATGCACTCAATTACAACAGGTTTGTTTCTATTTGAGACTTTTCGTCATGCTTAACATCTTACCCGAACGCCTAACAAGGCACTAGAATGGAATGTTTTGAAATGTCAGCTCACCTAGTACTACATTAAGAGAAAATGTGATGTGTGATAATAAATTAAAATCAAAAAGAACACATCACAAAATTAATTCTGCAATAAGGATTAGCCCTCGAAGCATTTGGCAGAGTCGATGAGAGTCCTGCCAATCAGAGAGCAATTCGCAAAATAGAAATTCGTGCGATTGGAGGAACGAGTGATCTCGAGCCAAAGTACCCTCAATGCGAAACCCTTTTGTAATCGTACGTAGGAGTATCATCGCGTCGCCCTCTTTTTTCCCATCCAATCCTCAAATTTCGTTTGGATTGATTTGAAGCTCAGCAGCTTTCGGCGGCGGTCGGCCGCTCCCCTAATCCCTCCTCCTCCTCCTCCCCAGCCCTCCCGGCCCCGCCCCTCCGCCCCCCTGCACGGGTAGCCGGCCCCATCCACCCCCACCCCCTCCTCCTCCTCCTCACGCTTCGAAAGAGTTGGATCGATGGAGGCTGCTCATCTCATGAAATGGAACCCAATCGAACGAGGCTCGCCCACCCACCCACTCCCCTCCCCTCCTCGCCCACGACCACCAACCCCGTTTCCATGGCAACGAAAGAATCGCTTGTATTGAATCGGAGAGATAGCGGGAGGAGTGGGGGTGGGAAGTGTGGGGTGGGGGGGCAACGCTTCCGAATCCCTTCCCCTCAACCCTCCGCTCTCCACTCGACCCCCTCCTCTCGAAACGGGGCGTTCATTAATTCGGCTCCGGAATCTGTTGACAGAGAGCACCGCCCGCTCGATTCGCGGGGGATGCAGAAGGCGGGGTTGGAGGGGGGGGAGGTGGCGAGGGGGAGTTGGTGGCGGGGGAGGGTGGAAAGGGTGCCGGAAGGAGGGCATTCTTGCCGTTTGTCGGGTCTAAGTCCTGTATTCAGGACAATAATACCGACCGACGCAGTTGCAACAATTAAGTATACCACCATGAACTGCATAAAAAAATACATGCAATGAAATCTGATAGCGTTTTTAATGGAATATGCCTGCGGTACGTCATTTCTTCTTCCTTAATGCAAAATATCTGAATGGAATGGCCACTTGAGGCTGGAGTTGCAGGCGGCGGCCGTTGGGAGGAAGTTGTGTCTGAAGATGGGTGCGCAGTGCGATGTGGTGGAGATATGGTTTGTGATTAAACTTCCGACGTGGAACAAATTCGTGAGACGACTCATATTCCCCACGTTGCAACACTATCGGTACGTGCTAAAGAGTATAAACCCACTTTTAATCAGAATTATCACATGTGTTATACATTCAGCTTGAGGTAGGCTTCGGATGGTTCCTGTCAACAGCTACGTAACCATTACATTTCGCATGAGCTTTCTCTCACTAATGAACTCTTTCTTTTTATTTTCATTTTTTTCCACCCTGCTCCCGTGCCTTCCAAAATCTCATTCCCTCCTTTCTTTTTCCCCGATTACTCAACATCCTCGATTACTCGATCATCCTCGCCTTCCGCATTCCACGGTCTCTCAGTAACTGATCCTCCACCGTCCAATCTCTCGCTCTTATCTCGTCGAAGTAAACCCAGCAATTATCAAACACTCTTCACCTTTTGCAAAGCTTCATCGCTGGTCTTTTTTACTACCCAAGTGATTTATTCCATTCGTTATCATACCAACATCTAAGAATCTTCTTGCATTTACTCGTCCTCTTGTTTTAAAGAAGAGGCTTCAGACTCACCATGGGCCGTGCGCCATATTAAAGTCTATTCACTTTTTTTTACCTTTTGTAGCAGTTATGAATATCCTCATGTTTGCAAAAATTTTTCAAGCCTATTACTTCCCTCAAAATAGAGTCCGGAAATATTACTGTATCCATACTGCGTTATTGCTCTACTTTATTCGCTTCAAGTATTCGATAAACATCGTTAAATACCGTAAAATGAACTGAATTCAGTATGCAATTTGTAGTGTCAAAAATGTTATAGGAAGAGAATTGGTAAAGGAAGCAACCACAACATCGAAATCTACGTATTTTTAAACCCCATGGATGAAAATAAAGAAATCAATACCTGAATGAAGGTTTATTTACCTTGCAGCTATACATGAATCCGTTGTCACCAGTTAGTATTTGAAATCGAGAGGTATTGGTATCGACTGGTACAGGTGAGCTGGCATCTAACGCTTATCTCTTTAATTAACCTAATGAGTTAAAGTTGTTTGGTAATGACAATACTTCATTTTTCCATTCGTTTTATAAAATCATTTAATCGTACGTTGTTACTGTGTTAACCCATTTTTATAAATCTTATTGATGTAATTTTCTGTATAGTACAATTTCACTAGAACATTTAATGGTACTCAATATCAAGTGAAATACTGACCTTTCGGGAAAAAGGAAAGAAGCTGTCGTATTTCATTTTGTTAAAAAATTCTTTAAGAGATACAGTTCCTATTTCTCCAAGTGTATTGATGGTGTCCTGGTTACTATCGATATAATTTAGTTACCTTCGGTAACTCGTAATGATTATCCCACAGACCATGAAGGCATTCTTACCCGAAACTATACGTGTCTCTAAAAGGCTCATATAATAGAATATGAGTTAATAATTTATCTCCAAATTGTAGTGGCAATAATTCCTCGGCAATATAAACTATGAAATATTGTGCAAAAAGAATTTTAGCTCAGAGGACGAAAGTTTCATTTAAAATTACTAAGCATACCGAAATAAGTAGCAGGACTAAACGTGTGTTCATCACAATCATTTTTTGTAAAATAGGAGACAAGAGTACATCTTCATTTGATACGAAAAATAAATATAATTCTAAAGTGGTACATTGAGCTTTAAATCATTCTATTCATTGATACTTCGATCACAAACAAAACTCCTGATCTACTAGCATACCGGAAAGTGATCAGGTATGTAAGTAAGTACCTTTACAAAAATGTCATTAAGTAGCTTGAATCTACACTTGTGAACTGAAGGATGCGAAAGACGACACTGAAAACTTAAAAGATTATGGAATGCGTCAAATATGGCGAAATGTAAATGTTGTGAAAAATTTGAAGAACTCTCAATGTGGAAAAATGTAATAAACGTAGCTGTCATGTAACATTTTAAGTTGCAACATTAAACGCCGAATATATTGAGCAAGGTAGAAAATTATAAGATTGAAAAAGAATATCCTTAGATCAACAACTATAAACCCAATTATCTCCTTTTCTTGATTCTCAAATATTAATGACGAATGGATAATGTCAACAAAAAACCATGGTAATTTACCCTAATCGTTATAATATTATTGAAGAATCCAAGTTGAATTTAAAATTGACTTTCAATCACGTATGCATACTACCAGCACCATCTGGCCTGCTGGAATGTGGCTACACAATTTCCGCAGCTTTTACACCCTAGCACTACGCGCCATTTCCAAAATAAACAGCTGATTAGTTCCCTTCAGCCCTCCGGTTGTCATCTCGTGGAATTTCCCGCTGTAGCAGCGGACCAGTGTGCTCTCTCTCTTTATTCCTTCTCACCCGGCAAAGCCTTCTGCCCTTTCAAAACACCCTTCCTTCTCTTCCTCTGAAACAACCCATTCAGCTCACAACCTACTCTCTGTAACCATGCATTTTTTTTATTTCCTTTGCCATAAAGGGCTTATAGTCCAAGTAAAGTTCTGGGCTGCTGACCAGAGGGTCCGGATTTGATTCCGGGTGATGCCTCCGAAATATTCAGGTAAACCGAATCTGTGTGATATTTTTGGGCAAAAGATTTTCCTTTGAAACCATTGAAGACACCGGGAAAAGAACTCCCCCCCCCCCCAACTCCCTGAAGCATGAATTTCAAGTCCGCTTGGGCTTAGTTCTAGGACAGCTCTATCCTCATCTATCAAACCAGCCTTGAGAACTGGGGATTGATATCTGTAGTTTCTTGGAATTTTTTTAACATAAAGTCTTAATTTTCTTCGTAATTCAAACTTAAATATTACAAAATTGCCATAAAAATGTGATTGAAGTCCACAAATTAGGGTAGGGAGTGGAGAACAGTCATTTTTCCCTGCGCTACCTGCGGTTTCTCACGAAGATTTGGCAATCAAAGAAATTCGCACACATTGGGCGAAGTTGGTAATGACCAGAGGAGTCACCGTAAATCGAACCCAAGCCCTCAGCTCGACAGTCAAGCGCTCTACCCACTGGACTACCACGCCACATATCATTACAACGCCTATTTATTTTTAGTGGCACTTCGCATTCTACTAAATTTTAGAAAGTCGTAATTCGAACGATGAAATTGCAACAGGTTTAAAAACAGCTTTCAGTGTAAAGCAAAGTTGAAGTCGCAATATTTTGGTTTACGCATGCGACGTGAGTTTAATTGGACGTTAAAATGGAGTAGGGGTCGAGACAACCTATTTTTCCGTTCCTTTATTGCTCGCGAAAAACGATATTTTAAACTTTTTCGGTTCTAAAATTAAAAGACCTGATTTTGTATTCATTTTCTATTTTAGCTTTAGATAATGATGTTTTAAGTAACTTCTCAAAATACTCAGGAGAGCAAATATTCTCAAACTCTTAAAGTTATGAATTTCTGAAAATGTTTAATTCGTTTAATTCATAATAAAGGCTACGATGCACGAGGAAAGAAAAAAGAACACCTCATCACGAGCGTCCTGGAAACATGTAAGAGTCGAGAATGGCGGTCCACTCGACTACGCTTTGCACGGTAGCCATGGAGAAAAAGGTGGTGATGATTCCCACGTGGCCGATTATACGAGTATGCATTCGACAAGCGAAGGCCCTTCTGCCTGCCCCCCACCCACCAACCCCCTCCCACCCGCCCCCGTCTGTCCCACCCACTTCAATGGCTAAAAGTTAAAGACACACGCTCGCAATGGAGAACTTATACTATTTACCCCAGCACTCTTCCTCACAAGAGATCATATACAATCACAGAGAATTCTTCACGGACGGAACGCCAACCCTCATCCCCTACCTTTCCTTCTCTGCCTCCCCCGCCCACCCCTCTCCACCCCCGCAACCCTCCACCTTTAAAAAACCAATCTCTCACGTTCCCTACGCACCCAGCCCCCTTGTTCAAACTCCCATTCCTCCCCCAGCCGAAATCCATCCCCCCCGCACCCCATGGCTTACTCTTCCTCCTCCCCCCACCCCGCCCCCTCCTCCGAACCCCGACCCCTCCGGGAGCCAATTTGTGGAAGTCCAACAAAGCGTAAACTCAATCGAGGTAATGTCCTGTCCAATCCGCCCCTTCCACCCTCTCGGCACAGGCCCGAAGACACAGGGCAGGCATACACACACACGCCGCGCCCCTTCACTTCCCCCTCGACCCGTTGCTACCCCGCCTCTGGGGTGCGCGGTTCGCTCGTGGCCCCACTCGCCTTACACCCCCGAGGCACGGAACTCACGATCAAATACGCGGCGGGGAGGGCGGGACGATTGGAGCCGGTGGATAAGCAAGAGGAATCACACCCCGTGCCCACGCTTCCGCCGTCGTAATACCAGGTTACTTATTTCCGAATGTAAGTGCGTGCAGATTCCAGTTTCTCCTTTTTTACTCTCTATCTACCTCACCGTTTTTCATAAATGAGACCAGTCATAATGCGATACTCACGTCAAATTTCATGACACGCTATGGGTGCGTAAATGGTCGTGTCATGTCCTGAGTTATCATGGAGTGATTACAGCTAGTAAATAATAAGAATGAGAAATATAAGTTTGGAGATATGAGGTCAATAAACGAAATTTATCCTTTCAATTCGAGCCGGCGAGTGAAAATAGTTTTTTCTAATTATTTAAAATTGCAAACTGAATGGCATGCGACACAATTTCTTTCTTGTTGCTTTTTAACTGTCTCAATTTTAGTATCAATTTACTTTACCGTTTTTCACATTTGATTTTTTTCACCATTATTTTTATAAAAGGAAAAGGGAATCTCCGTCTTTCGGAATGAATTACTTGAATGTTGAAATCGATTTGCGAATTTCCTAATGGTGACTCCTAGTTTGCCGAAGGAACGCAAATTGTCGAGATTGTTTTCCGTTTCCGTAGTCGTCTGTTTACGGCTGAATTCTGATTTCTGGCATTTATATATAAATATGAGGAAAAGTTGTGCGAAGAAAGAGACGAATATTGGGAAGTATTTCATAAAATTAGGGATCATAACGGAAGGAAGATCAAGCAATAATATCCGATAGATCACCGTCCTCTACCTCATTTTAAATCTTTGGCTGTCAATGATACGTCCTTTACTGATTTGACATCCCATTGGGATGAGAACAGGATTAATTCATGAAGATAAATTCAATGAATTTAAAAGGAATTGCGGAAGATACTGCGACAGTAACTTTTTGACGGAGCCGCTCATATTACTTCTAATGCAACAATTGCAGAGTGTATACATCCATCGCCTGTTAAGGAGATTGATTTTTACACTCTGTCACTGTTTCAATGCATTTAGCTTATTAAATATGGCCAGTTGTTGCCTTATATTAAAAGCGCCATTAGCAATGTTTTAAAGGTCTTTTCCGAACATATATTTTTTGTTCGTGCAGAACAAACCGATTTGGAAATCTTGTCGTTATCCAAGTATTAAATATACTTGAGAGGAAATAACGGCCTAGTGAAGAGAGCAATGAGGTTTGAGCGGTCACAAAATTCAGGTAGCACGTGTACGTCTGGCCATTCCCAGGGTATTTCAAGCGGTGTAATTTCACGGATCAGAGCTTCCGGGGAAAACTCAAGGCGGAAAAGAAAATCTTCCGCATTCAGATTTTTACATTTCAACGTCACCTCGAAGGTGAGGAAGAGATACATCCCACCGTCGTCTACCAAAACAAACTTTGGGTTGAGAACTGCAGTGGCTGATGGAAGAAAATTCTGAAACTCTTGAAAGTTTCAAAAACATTTGTAAGACCTAATTCTAAAAATTTCTAAAAGCCATTTATAAAAATATTTTTGAGAACTGTTTCTGAAAACAACGAAGTACAACTGACTTGAGAAAAGATGCGTAAGACTATTTACGAGACACCACATTTAGTTTTTGTGTTGTTGCACGGCGGTTCATTAAGAGATAATGGATTACAAAAACTGTAAAACGATAAAGAGAGTCAAGGTGACACCTCGTAAGGATAGATAAATGGAGGATAGTAATACGGAAAATTATTCAACGTCAGCCTTCAGCTTCTTGGAAACTTCCTACTTTTAGAAAATTAGGTACATATGAAACTCCTTAGTCTGGGTACTTAACCTTGTTCCTGCTATGAAAGTGAATTGTGCTAGAGAGAAGAATGTGCGTCTAAATCTATTCGTGCCGCTGTGAATTTCTCACGATTTAATCGAATGATTTAATTTATTGAAAATGTGAGACCCTAATTATTCCCTCAGCACCGTAAGAAAGCACAATAGTTCTGCACCTTCCTAAAAGTCAGCGTCCCATACTGTATTTTGATTTTGGGTAGGATTCCCATCTAAGATGTTTGAAATATCCACGTCAAACCTGATTCTTTTTCATAAAAACTCTTGAAAAAACTAGTGAAACTTATTTAGACTTCATCTAACCTCTTAATTAATACTTTCCCCGACAAATCCTCAATCCTGGTCGCATATCTCAAAATCACCTTTGCCTAATCAAAATACCTCTCATTGCCCGTCTAATGAAACCACGTTTTCTCAAAGCGACTCATAGTATCATTCAATATGAGTCTTCCACCGTAGGCTGCAGTGGCATGCAGAACGAGTCGAGGAGACAGTGCATTCGGATTGCGCGGCTCTGCCCTGGGATGGGTGTGCAGGAGAACACCGTCAATGATCACCAAAACCTACTAAAGTAGTCCTGGCCCCAATCGGGGGGAAACATTACCAACTCCTGGCCGAGGAGAGCACGATTTCTCCCTCTCCCGAATAGGACGCAGTAGGAGTCGGAGGGTGTGGACGGTGGGGGTGGGTTGGGGGATGAAAGGAGGATGGTGGAGGGAGAGGAGGACGGTGAGGGGTGGGATCGATTCGTAACGTGGACCCTTTCGATTAGTCGAAGGGGAGAGCGAGGGAAGTGCGCCTGGTGGGCCGAGGGAGTGGGAGAGTGCTGGAGAGAGAGGGAAATGGGGGGGAGAAAGGGAGGGGGGGTGGCCAGACGCGATGCGCATCCGAAAATTCTCGTTCGAATCTGGAAGAGAGAGAGAGAATGTGTCGATGAGGGTGTGAGATTTGTGTAAAAACAATTTTCCGTTTTTCTGCTGTATAGACAACAGCATGCTTAACAAACCCGGAGAGTCAACGCTTTCGGGTGCGGATGGGAGCTGCGGCTCTGATTGAACTCTTTTGGAAAAACCACATTTTTTGTCTGTTTGAGCATCATAGGGACTTCGATACAAAACCCCTATGACGTTCATTGACTAATAATAATATTCACCTGAGTACTAAGCACAATAGAAAGGCTCCATATCGACTCTAGCGGAAATTTCGCAGAGGTCACTGTTAAATACTTCTCTTTTTTTAAATCAATACCCACTGTTTCGAACTATAATCGTTAATCAAAGACAGAAACATGACTCATTTGAAGAAGAATTAAAGGTCATGGAGAGAAGTTCCAAGTCGAAGACCGGATTATGTTTAGGAAAAATAGTAACAGAAGAAAAAGATATGGCCGCCCTTAAATTACTAACTGCGAAGAGAATAGAGGAATAGCATTCGTCGCATTTGCCCCTCTCTAAAAAGTATTTGATAACGTCGACTGGAACCAAATGCTTCTTGTTCAGAAGGACCCAAAAAGGCAGTTTTAATGAATTACAGAAGAGCATTAGTCTAGGTTAATAGAGAATGGAATCCGAAGGAGACGCCAGTTACCCTATAGAAGACGACGAAGATATATCCCCTCGAGTGAAAAAAGTAAAACACCAAGATTTTATTACCTCTGGTAAAAATCAGAGGCTAATATGTATTTACCACGGGAAACGCAAGATGGAACTGGGAGATTTTTGTGACTTGGGAAGTGAATTCAGAAATGATGGCAAACACTAAAAGGAAATACGTAAACAATGGCTAAAATAAGCTAGACCTAGAAGGCACATACTACAATAACAACGGAAGAGAGGAGAAGGTTAGAAGCAGATAAAATGTGTTTTCTTACTAGAGAATTATGTAGAGTTAAACAAGTGAGCGAATAAATAAAAAGGAGATTGAACGAATCCTTGGATAAGAAAAGAGTTCTCAGAGAACTCAAGGGGAAGAAATATCCTCATCGGACACGTGACGACAAGGTAGCAAAAACGGTGACTACGATTGTACGGGTAAGCCTTGTTGCCTCAGAGGCTGGCGGTCTGTATCCCTGCCTAAGCTCTGACCAGGTCGACGCTCCGTTACATTTGTACTGAAATACATATTCCTTCTGACGAAAACTCAAAATAAAGTTCCTTTAGATACCATAATAAACCTTCAAGTAAGATCCAATAAAATACTCCTACTGATAGATCTGAGACCAAATAAAACATTGTTCACTTATATGACTCCCATTTACAAATTTGGGTATATTTAAATCCACACAACACTTGGACTCTTCAATGAAATAACTTTCACGTGATAACTTCTTGATTACAGCTTAACAATGAAGATTAACGAGCTGTTGAAAAATGCTGTATTAATTTTTGTTGATCTATAGAAAAACATTAAAAATATTCCACGAATAAACTATTAATATAAAAATTTAAAGTCCCTGCTAGTGAATAGGGCATTTATTCTTCTTTTCTGATCCTCGTCTGAAGATGAAAATTATTTAAATCCATTGGGGACCCGTGATACTTAAAGCTTTTTCGATTTCAGCTTTAATTATCACGGCTCTAATAAGCATAACTATTAGGAGGATAAGTATACATATAGAGGAAGGAGAGGGTTACTTATTTGTATGAGATACACGAGGAAAACGCGAAAAGGTGATACGAGGGCAAAATATGTGCTCAAAAGAAGCGATATAATAACTGAAGGGAACAAGGTATCCCGTGGTCCGTTTTTCAGCGCTCCTCCATTCCATCGAAACATCAAAATATTTCCTGGAAGTTAGATGCTCATTATGTACTTATTCGCCATCCCCATCTCCCTCAGACTTTCCTCACGGCAGAGAAGCTGAGAGGCGATGGCGGGAGCCGGGAGAGGCGACGTGAGATGCCGGAGAGAGCACGTGATGGAGAAAGAAGCCGAGTTAGAAAGGTGGCTAACGATGCCCGGGTATCTATCCTATGAACAAAAAAACCATTATCAAGATTCAATTTTTCAAATGCATATTCCATAACTTGTTAAGGCCTTCCCTGGATCTATTGCAGGTTTATTTTCTTATAGTATACAGGTATGTATCTTGATAAGCGTCACATTTTACCTTAGGGTTTCTTCTTCAACTCAACACTTCCATTTTGACGATTGAAAATAAACAGGAAAATGAAAACGCCCCTTTCTAAAATATCCAGCGTCAGAACTCAAGACATTTGGGCCATCTTTTACTTAGAAGTTTATTGACAGACGTTATATGTCAGATGATACATGTTGATGGATATGCGTGAACGAATAAGGTTTAGGGAAGGAGATTCTCTTTCGTTGTAGCGTATATTTGTATCATTTCTATTCCTAATGGAATTCACGGAATCGCTCCATATTACAAAAATATATATTTCTTAACAATTTTCCGCACTTTTTTAAATACGGGCCTATCATTTTTAACGATTGAATGGCATTAATCAGTCATTATATGATGACGGTCAGCTGTCGCAATCATTATTACCCCAATAAATGAGTTGGGAAAAAGTAAAAAGAATTTGTTTCCTCATTTTTCTTTCTGATGAAGAGGGAAAAGAGGGAGTAGGGAAAAGAATGACCGCTAATTTAGAGTCCCCGGTGAAGAGGAATAGTTCAAGTGTGCCCGACGTATGAGTTGCTATGGAGGCGCAAACGACTTCTCCTCCACGGAAGCCACGAGCCCATCAAATTCTCAAAAAACTTCCAACAGCCTCCGAACCAAAATCCATTGACACGCATGATGAAGTGACCTACTGGGACGTGATCAATGCCAACCATGTCAATAACCATCAGTATTTTCAACTTCGCTCCTTCGGAATGCCACATTCCCATTCTTTTCTTAGAAGCTTCTGATCGACCGATCGCTGTTCTCTACCGAATGCCCGATCCCTTCATCACTACATGGTTATCAGCTGTACTCCTTCTTTTCTTCGCTATGCACTCCGACAATCAGCCTTAATCTGAAGGCCTACGTATATGTCCATTATCCGTTTAGTCTCCGTTTCACTTTAAGTCTTTCACGAAGTGCATAGGTTTAATTACATGGTTTCTGATTTCTGAATATCATGTTTGCGGACCGATTTTTCCCCGACAGAGTATTTTCTTTAATTCATCCATCCTGATTAATGTAACATTTCTTCTTCCCCAGCAGCATACATTTTTCTTCTTTCTCATACGTATAATTCCTAACTTTGACATTTCTCTTTATTCACTGTATTGCATTCATTTATTTATCCATATTATTTTTTTATATGAACTGAAGATTTTGAGATCCTTTTTTATTGGTTTTAAGATGCACCAAAGTATATTTAATTCTTGATCTGGTTTACGATGCCAGGCAATCAAGAGCTTATTTCTTATCCCACCTACGCTAAAATTTCTCCAGGCAGTAAGCTTCGGAGCGAAGATGGCCGATTCCTTCCCACCCATCCTTCCTCCGATCTCTTCCTTCTTTCTCTTCGCCCTTCCGCCGCCCCTGCCCCCTCCACCTGGCCACCGACGTGCGCCCCCCAATGCGATCAAAAAATCCCGCTCACCTGGCGGCGGATGGATGGGGCCGCTGCCTCGGGAGGGAGACCGTGGTGGGAGGAAATACTCCGGGGCGCCCCCCTCGACGCACGCGGTTTCTGCTCCCCTCTCGCCACTGCGACTGCCCTACCGCTCGTCATCTCCTCTCCCGCGATGGGGAGGGCGATCGATGAAGACGTTTCGCCTTCTCCGGGATCATCCTTCCACCTCTCCCCCGTGGAAACCCCGCCTCCCCATTCTCCGAATAACAGACGATCACCTGCCGTATTATGGTTATTCTTCTCAGTATCCTTTGAAAAGATTGTCTTCCACAAAAATTAACAAATAATTTGGGTACATGAATATAGTATATTCCAGACCCAGGATCATTATGAAATTCCTAAATTAAATTTTCATATGCCAGTTTTAAAATACGGTTTCGCCATTCTTGACAATAATGTCTGTCTCCTTAATATTCCTCCATATTTATTTATTTGGCTTTGCAGATGAGGTAATTCAGGGGTAGAGCGCAGCACTACTGGCCGGAGGGCCTGGATTCGAATCCCAGGTACCCTCTGGGCGCCCTTAGATTCTTCACCAAAGCTATGTGATTTTCCGAGTACCAGCTCATCCTGGGGAACAATAGCCGGTACAGGGAAATGAACTGGTCCCCTACCCTGATGTGTGAATTTCAAACGACTTTGGGCTTTGTACCGGGTAAAATCAACAATCACCCATCAAAATAATCTTCTTTTCGATAAATGTGCTGATAGTGTTATGTTTTTATGTTTCATTAATTGGATCAAAATCATTATCATACATGTGACAATCCCAGTGTTGTTTTGATACAAGTCGCAATCGGTTTTGAATGTACTCTTGAACTTGTCTCTCATTCATGCAAATCTGTCACTTCTATTATTTAAAATGTACCTAACTCTGCAAAGCACTGTGGCAAAAACAAAGTGACTGCTGCCTTATAGCCTTTATAGCCTTAACGATACCTAATATATTCTCTTTAACAATTAATTGTTTGAGCCATATTTTAGTCTTCAAAATGACGATCGGGCTGACCGAACTGCCGAACGTCGTTACGCCTATTTCAGTGTAGACTACGAAATACGTTCTAACACATGAATAATCTCCTCAACGTTAAACGACAGACGTCAGTGTTACATCTAGAGAATTAAACTAGGCCGCATTCTCAGTTGTAAGCAAGCCGAAGAGACACGTTTATAGAAAGAGTTGCATTAAAAAGAATAATATTATCTTTGAAATGTTTGACGAATGCAAAGGTATGTAATTAATTTCATCACATAATATGAAGACTGTCGAGGAATTTTCCTGGCTCCTTAAACCACCGACATATTTAGGAAAGGTTATCTTTACTCGAACACTAACTTCACCTCGTCCATTCACTCCTCTCGGAAAATCTCTTTTTATCATTCCGAAACCTATTTCCATGTCTGAGAACACCATTGAAGAAATCACAAGCGGCGGTGGGAAAAAATAGACAAAGTCTTGAAAAACGTGAGTAAATACTCGGTCACATGATATTTCCTCACACTAAAATTTGTTGAGCAAAGGGCCACGAGAAGTGCCGCAATATCAGAGCGAATGCCAGACCATCAAAAACTTCTTAAATCAGACAGTAGCCTTGCCTATGCCCTCAAAATAACGTCGAGACTCTGATGTGTCCTTATCTCTCATTTTAAATTGTGAAAGGGTTAAGCTGTTATTAAATCCATTAAAATACCTGATTTGATCGAAGGTGAATGTAGATACGAAGTACGTTCGTCCAACGCCGATCTGCCCACACGATATGTAGGATTTTCAGAGGAGTAAATTACACGAATAAGAATAACTCGCAATAATTGTGTGGGCAGGAACTTGAGCAATTTAACCAAATCGACTAATTAGATACATCTACAAAGGAAAAATTTGATAAATTATCTCCCACATTCAGCTGCGAAACGCATGATATTTCACTCAACAGTCTTTTTTGTCACTTTCCATTTAAAGGTCGCTCTGAACTATGGTTAAGAATAACATATACATTATTATACACAATTTGAGTGGGTTAGCGGCTTTGGAGAAACGATTCTGCCCTCCTCATTATCCTAAATCACACGTTACGAAATTTATATTTAACTTTGTTCCTTCCGGGTGGTGTCAGGAAGGAGAGTTTTATTTCTCCCTCGGATTAGGTAAAGGAGGGACGAGGAAGTCGATAATTAATAGTTACTCTTCATGAGAACGGGGCATAAATTCTCCCAGTGGCAGATTTGGATCGTGCGATACAATCAGGCAAGGCTTTCCTGCTGTACAACTTTGCGGAAAGGACAGAGGAATGAGGCCATATATCTTATTTTTCAAATTATCCAGTTGGCAGAAATTGAAGGTGTTAAATTTCTTCGAAGATATCTATACAGTTAGATAATATAGGCACTTAATTCATCTTAATGTTTATTCTTACCCTATTAATAATGCCAATATACAAGGTCATAAATATTTATTCATTTAAATGCGTGGCAATTTGTATTCACACTCACCAACGCAATACAAAATCTATTTCATGGTCTCATCGAAAGTCATATTACCTACGGCATTTAAAAATCTCAACTTTCATTTATGACACGTCTACTATGTGTATATGCTATCGATTACTCTCAGATTTTTCATTAACTCAACCTCTATTAAATTTTATAACATCGGTGAGTATCCATGATAGATTATTACAAATTAGCAGTGAATTGGAACACATAATTAACTTTAATTTATTTAACTGAACTCAACCCCAGAGGCCCCGCTGGCACGCAAAGAGTCAAATGGTCTACCTAATAAAGGAATGCCGACGAGTAAGGTACTGGGCAAGACATAATGCTACACAAAAAAAATGCTCCAGGGAACCAAAGATTTTAAATTTATATGCTCATATCCAAAGTAATTTTAATCCTACGGTTATGTGTATGGATAGACTTTTATCATTTTGTAAATTTCAATGGAATCACCTACATGAACAGAATTCAGGATATTCAAATTTCATGATACTTCTTGGTTCATGATATTTCAGAAAGGTAGCCTTTAATATGCCATCTAATTCCTTATTTTGATTCGTCAAACTACCAGCAAATGATGAGACTGCCTTAAAAAATCGTGCTAGGACCTTTTCAACTATACATTCGTAAATCCTTTTCTTAAGTGGATTCATTCATGTTGTTTTTAGAAGAGTTTCATCGAGCGTAGTCCAAAGAAGGTAGCTTCTACATCTTCAGAAATGGATTTGCTATAAAATGAAGAACAGGTTGAGAATGGCCGCGACAGAAATTTTCCGAAAGAAAGAGGTACGCACAGGCACTGAGACGATTTCAGAACAAATGGAATGACCGAGTATTCTCGCGTGAGAAAACGCGCAGGTTTCAATGGAAAGCGGATTGAGGGAAAAGGTTAACCCAGTGACTGGTGCTCATCAACTAGCCTCAATTTTGTGAGATTGAATCTGTGTACGAATGATTTTTTCGGCATATCTACGGTTTCAGGAGGCATTGCTTAGTGGCAGAATGTTTTTTGTAAATCAATTGCCCTATCTACTAGGAATACTGATAGACTTAATTTGGCATTTATTAGTGGACTATTGACATTGACATTTATCATAAAAATAGCGATAACCTATGAGAACTGAATCCAATTATTTATTCCTTCTTCCGCAGGAAGTAACACACAACTAAAAAACTTCCTAATTTTGAAGCAAAAGTTTCATGAAACGTGTCTTGCTGAATCAAACACAAAACCTGAAAACAATCCTAAAATCAAATGAATGTCACCGCCAAAATTGAAACTTTCCATTTTTGTAGAATCAAATAAAAAAATAGAGAGACTAGGATTGGAATCATACAGATAATTAAATCGGGTATCCCAAAGCGATGTGATTAGATAAATTTTATTTTTAAATTTAAACGTTATATAATGAGATTGAATAAATATTATAGGCAGGTGTGTCGTAAATATCTCGCGATATAATAATGTTACGAGTTGTTCTTGCTACACTTTTACATTCACAGCTTGGACACAGTGAGTTGAGAGAGAAATGCCCTTTTTAGTCGAAAATTGTTAAATTATTGGAAATTGAGTTTTTTCGCATCACTACTTTAGTGAAAGCACAGAAAGAAAGTCACAGCATTTAGTGAAAATTTTAAAAATCACTCTGGCAGGTGTTACCTGATGGAAACTTGGGGCGTTGTTACAAAACTTATCTTAATTTTAGCATAAGAGTTATCTATCGGCCAAATAAGATTTTCGTTTGATCCAATATTCCGCTAGCTCTGCTACAAAACTAAGCCAAAGACATCCTTTACACCTTCATTATAATTTTAACATTTATTTGCAAAACTACATTCAGGAAGCTTTATGATAAATATCAAGGTAATTAGCTTAGTTTACTAAAGGTAAACATAGTCGCACTGAAAATAATTGGTGATAACTCTACTAATAAAAGCACTATTTTTCAGTAATATGCTTGAAATGCCCATCAAATTATTTCATTGAGATTATCAAAGCAATTATTGCCACCAAAAAAACCGACAGAGTTCAATTCGACCGTTAAGTATTCGCTAAGTGCTGACGACGACGCGCTCACTGGGAATACAAAAAAAATATGTAAGCGAAGTGTAAACCGTGATTCACATTATGATGAACTTAGAAGATAAGTGTTTTTTTGCAGTCTTTCGGAGATTAAGAAGAGCTATTTCCTGTCGACATATTCAGGACAAAAGTCACATTTGCTTTCGTGAGCATGTTAAATTTGTTTCATCTGTCATTACTGTTTTAAGGTTTTATATTGTTCAGGATATTTTGAAATTCTAAATATAAGAGGACTAAATATCAATCTTTCGCTGTAATAATGTCCATAACAGAAGAGACGAAATACTAGGATGCTATTCAGAAAATCAACTGTTACTCCAGAAAAAATGTAACGAGCGAGAGGATATCTCTTGGCGTACTATACACACTTTCCTTCCGCGTCAGCAGAAACTCACGAGACAGCGAGTAGTTTTGTTAATTCCACAAACAATCGAAGGGGCGACACCCCGTCCCCAACCCCGGAGATACATTGAGAACGATTCGTTCCGGAACCCTCTCCCCTGTCGCCACCCGGAACATCATCCCCCTCCCTCTGGACACACAGCCACCCCTCCCACCGAGCACAGCGAACCCCACCCCAGCGCAGCGGATATCGAATCCAAAGTGACATGTAAGGGCGGCTCCTCTCGTCCCCCATCCACCACCATCCATCTCCCCTCCTCATCCTCCCCGCAGCGTGCCCCTCCCCTCCCCCGCTCAATCTCCCCCTCGGCCCCGATAGAGAGAGCGCCGGGGCGTGGTCTTGTGCGATTGGCTGTGCTCGCCGGAGAAAGAAAGAGATTGAAGAGAAATTGAGAAGAAGGGGAGAGGAGGAGGAGGGAGAGCAGGGGGTGGGTGGGGGATGGATGGGAGGAGGTGGGGAAGGGTGCCGAAATAATCGAATGACGACGGGCAAGGGGCGGTAGGGGCGTTTGAGGAAGCGGAGGGGGATGGGGGTTGAGGACGCACGGGGGCGGGGGTGCGATACTGCGATGCGTCGATGCAGAGATCCGGTGGTTGATATCGACCACCGAGGCGCAGGAGGACGACGCTGCGTCTCAATTGCCCGCTCTCCTGGTCCCGTGGCCGTTACGAAAACAATAGTTCCTCAGTGGGATTAATGAGAACATTTATAAACGCTCTATCATTCCCGCATGAATTCAGTTCTTTGGTCGCTTAAAGACAATAGCATCTAAAAAATCTTGAAGGGAAATCCAGACTAATGCAGTAAGCGAATCCAGATTTCATGTTTGGCATACCTTCCCAAGCCTGACGAAGCAGCGGACTTCCATCTTGTAGAATTAGCTTTAAAACATTACAATAACAAAATTGTAACATGAATCATATTAAAAATTTCTCTACTTTGGTGCAATCACATTTGAATAATTGGGTGGCATCGGCTTTGGCAAGCGGAAGGCACAGAATATACCTAAAATAAACGCAGCTAAACGCTAGCGAAGAAAAATACAGAGAGAAACACATACTATCGGTTCCTTCTATCCCTAGAGGAAGGTGGTTTGGTCACTTTTGGCCACCATTGCTTCTTATTTATGAGTAACTTGGTGGGGTATTGCAGAAATTCGATACCTTTGGGTGCGTCATTGAGAAAAATTCCCGAGCTTACAGGTTATGCACTAAATAGTTTCGCGGCGCTGAAGTTTAACAAACAATGCGCAAACAAAACATTGTGATCCACGTCTATTTCCTGGAAATAATCAGTGTTGATTATATTGTACCAATCCGGTCAAAATTACTTACATGATCGCCTGTAAATAACGGAGATGAAAAAGAAAGCGGAGCTGAAGAACTTAAAAATGAAAATTTAAGGTGAAGAGAAACGTGATGATGGAACATCTCGAATTTTATGAGTTACGTCTGGAATTTCAACATCCTAATTGATGCTTGTAGTCATATGAAGGAACTGATTACCCCCGCGACACTAAGAGAAGTGTGAAACTACAATGAAACGTCCAAACCTTTAAGGATCGAACTAGGACCCACGTCCAATTAACATAACACCGGGTCCCACCGCAATATGATTTTTCAGATTAACCGTTTCAATCCTTTCGTTCATATTAAAGCCACCGTGCCATCACGACCACGACAAGGTTTCTTTATGTAGTTGCCTGCAAAACATCGGTAGGTTTTTATAAACGAAGTAAAAATATAGTATCTCTTTCCGAAACCGATGAATGAATATCGTCAATTTTGAAACTGGTTAAAATTAAAATAGTTCCCTCATATGGCGTAAGTGAGAAAAAAATATTTTTTATGGTCAAATAAAACTGAAGAGGAGCACCGGAGGTCGATACTAAAAATAGGTATCGCGATGCCACATCGGGGAGCGGCAAATGGATTGGGCGAGAAGAAGGGCGAGGGATGAGAGAGAGGGAGAGGTATAGGGGGTGGGGGAGGGAGCGAGAGAGAGGCTGGGCATCATGGGAAGGCGTCGGTGTGGAGGAGAGGGGAGGCAGGAGCGAGTGGAGTGGCGACGGGCGATTGGGAAAGAGGGGTCCCTCGGCGTGCCTTTACTACGGGCCGAATAATAGGCCTTAAAAATAAGTCGGGAGGCGCTTGGGGCAAATGAGGCGAGCAAGGGGCGCCCCGGGGTGATGGCCGGCGTGGAAAGAAGACACCTCCACGCGATCAGCCGAGTCCACTCGGCAATAGCACAAGGCGGTCGCCGAGACGATTGCGCCCCTACGGCTGGGAATAAGGAAGTGCTAATGTCTCCGATGCCGCAATACGGGGGAAAAATATTTCAAGATACGGTCTTTACTTACCGAAATTTCCGTCGTAAACTAGTCTCGTTAATTTTTTTTCCTCTCCATATTCGTGTCTTAAACATTTTTTCAAACACGTCCTGTTGCCCATGAAAATTCGTCTGCGAACCTATGTTGCTGTGAGGGTAACAAATCGGCTTCCTTTCTCCTTATTCCCCGAAACCCTTATAATAATTCTTTCATGTTGTTTTATATGTGTGTATACATATATATATATATATATATATATATATATATATATATATATATACATATACATGTGTTTGTGTGTGTACTTGTACTGTTTATTAACCTCAAATATAGCTCACGCAATTTTAACGAAGAGTAAGATATTAACCCTGATGTCTAATTTTTTTGATCCATGTCGTTTTTTTTAAATTAAAAAAGTGCATTAAAACATTTTGATTAATGTCACATAAAATATCAAAACTTTAAACAACACACATGTGGTAGGGCCGGTACCATCTCGTCTTTAGAAAAATATTGTCTTAAAGCGTACGTTCGGCCTGAAGTCCTACATGCCAACATTTCGAGAGAACTGAATTTCCTTTCGAAATTGCACCCGTCAATCCGATTTTCCAAAATCAAAATGCTTAGACGAAATGAATTGAGAGTTCCAAAGAGGAAAAAAATGTAAGGCATCTCGAATAGAGAACTGATTAAAATATCAATAAGGATGATATATGATAAGATCGTCGTCGGCTCATCGAAAGTTGAACGCCCAGCGCTCATAACAGTTAAACAGAACATAATAAATTATCCAGTAATTTAAAACCATTCACGAAAATATGTCTACCAAGTTTTTTTCTTCAACTAAACTCTGAGTAAGCACGGACGAAGGCTCGAGGGACGCGAAAGGGAAAACTGAAATGGGGCGAAGAAGATGCGAAGGAAGGGAGGAGAAGAAATGGGGAGACGGAAGGGGGGAGAAACGGGAAGTGATTGAAGTGGGGGAGGAGAGGGTGGGGGGAGGAAGAAATAATTGAGTGCGGGGCGAGAGCGGCTTAGGACGGGGGCGGAGGGAAAGAGATTTCAGGAGGATGGAAAAGGGGAGAGGCGACGGGCGTCGGGGGGAGGGGGGCCGGGAGTGCGTGCCTGCAGACCGGGGAGATTGGAGATGGGCGGGGGGAAGGGAGGATCCGGGGAGGGGGAGGGCGTGAATCACGAGTTGGTGGAATGGGGATTCAATTTTCCACCTCTCTCGGAATGGCACGGAGGGTGGAGGGAAGGAGAGAGGGTTCATATTGGAGGAGAGATAAAAGAAAACGGGGGTTGTAAATTGAGGCGGGGGAGGCGATTGAAATGAAGCGAGAGGCTGAGGGCGGAGGAGGGGGGTGAGGGGGACGAGGTGTCGGAGGGGGGGGAGGGAGCGACGCAGCGGAGCTATTTTTTTTCGGGACTGGGGAGCGAGGGTGGTTCAAGGGGGAGTGGTTGAGGGGGCGCCGAGGAATCCCTCCCCCTTCTCCCTCTTTTGATGCGAGGGTGGGATGTGCTTTTCGTTTGGGACACGAAATAAGACGGCGGCGAAAGGATGACATGGAGTTTTCCGGGATGATGGGGGTCAAAGGTCGCGTTTAGGGTTGGTAGGGACGGCGGAGGTGATGGTGTTGTGAGACTGATGGGGTTGAGCGGCGAGGCGAGAGGTCCCCGAGCGCGGCTGGAGGGGGAAGACATTGAACGGCACCTCACGCCGGGCTTTTTTCCTTATGAGTATATTTCGTCATGTGAGGCCTCCAAGGAGAGAGAGTGACAGGGCGAGGGAGAGTCATCGTGAAGTGTTTTGGGTAGTGGGCGTGCTACAGGCGAGAGGGTATGGAAACCACAACAAATATGCGTGACATGTAAATGAAGTTTACAATGGAGCCTCTTGAGATAGAGACAGAGATTATCCATAGAACGTATTATTTTAATTGTATATTTTACTGTTTTGTGAGAATTCTCCAAAATTTGAGGAGCTACGCTAGCAAGAAGCCTAGCCCATTAAAGTATATTTTTATGGTGAATGTGAGATATATCTGTGAAAGTCAACATCTTTTTGACTTCTCCACTGAAGCTCAAATTTTCCTTTGTTAATGCTGTTGATGATCCCACGAGACTTGAAACTAACTATATGAGCAGGACAATAAAGCACTTCTGATGAAGAAGTTCATCTCATGCTATAAATACAAGTTCTGTTGAACATTTTTGGCAAGGATATTATTTGTTTTCTGCTAAAAACAACCTCACGATTTTTCCTATAACACCAGCCTATAGCTTCGTCGAACAGTCAATCAAAGCATCAAATATGTAGAACGAAAGTAATGGTCACAGAATAACATGTAGACCGTGAAATGAGAAAAACAGACAAAGTAAAGAAAATGTGAATTAACCAGTTTGGGGTAGAGTACATTGTGCATAGTCATGACGTAGTGTATGAAATCAGAAATTTCATTTTTAATGCAATTAAAAACAAAAAATCCATACACGAACAGCAATAGAGGACTAAGAAAGGAATGTGGCACTTCCCTCATGTGTTCGCTGGCAATGGGTAAAACAGGAGATGAATGAGCTTATACTCCATTAAAGCAATCATTAAACATTGACACACCGATTATTATGTATAGTGATTCAAATGTACGCAGACGATAGCAAGGTTAGTGAGCTAATTCAGAAGAAATGTTTCAGATTAGTATTGCAATTTCAGTTTTCTGTGAAGAGGGGGATTTCAATTAGAATTCAAATTCTCACTCTTTTCTGAAATTGAAATAACATTGCTTATTTTCAGAACTGGTTCTTTATATTTTGTATAATTCATTCATTTGATTCCTCGCAAAGGAAGACTAATGAAAGAAAAACGCATTCCCCACAATCTTCCGTGAGTATCCGTTCCCATATATTGAAGTGAAATCGTAAAATTTCATAAATCTACAGCGGAAATAAATTATTATTTTAGAAGTGAACAACAACACATTTTTAACATCTCTACAGTTGCCTTGCATCGATTAGTTACGACTTTTGAGCCATCCATTTTTTCCTGCTGCACTTCATCAGGGAACAAGAAGTTAAGGGGCGGGACGATCGCGGGAACACTTCAAGCCCCTGGATCCTCACCGCTCAAGTGAAGATCTGCGCACTGAGTGAAGAGAGGTGCACTCAACGGAAGAGGTGCTGCAGCATTTGAATGGGTGTCCTTTCCAGTGAACAGCGAATGCTATCGTAATGCGAATGTTGAATGACAACACTTAAGAGGGCAAAAGCTCTGGAAATTCCAAGCAGAAGCAAGGGCCATTAAAGAAATAAAAGACCAGTAATAAATAGCCAAGAGCGTGTCCCAATTGATTCCGTCACATTCCCCCGACACGTCCCCCGGCTGTCAGGTGACAGAAAGTGGTGATAGCGGCGACGCTCGGAAACGCAGGGCGCTTTGTGGAGCACATCAAGTGGGAGGGGGGTGGGCACACAAGGGGGAGACATCGGAACCCCTTTCTACAGCTGCACAAGAGGGAAGGGAGGCAGGAGCAGCCCCTGGGTGGGGGGTTGCGGAGAAGTGGCGAGGGCCGTGCCTCGCGTTTTTATGAACAAACATATCCGAAGAGGAGCCGACGTGTGAGAGGGGAAGGGAGGGATTAAATTCATCGTCCCAGGGGAGGCAGCAGAGGGTGTAGGGGCGGTGGGGTTGGGGAGGGGGAGCTATGGCGGAACGATGTGGGGAGAGGTCGGGCGTAGGCAGCGAACATCGGACGGCACGCCGCCGAAACCTCTGAGATATTAGAAAAGTCGAATTCGCCGCAATGAAGTTATTGACACACGTGATGGCTCATCATGCGGGTGCGTTAGCGAATTATTTCAGTACCAGAAGTGGTAGTGGTTATAAGGGGAGGCGACCGATAGCTGAGGCCATTTGCGCCATCGGGGATGGATGAGAAAGGTGGAAGGGTAGATAGAAACCCGGCGTCGGCATTAGTTCATTCTATTACCGAAAGGCGCCAAGGGGTCCGCAGTTTAACGTTCCATCAGGCGGACGGCGCAGTCAATTAAAGTGTCCTTCACAACACACCTACATAATGATCGGAATACCACTAAAAAGATCTGCCGTCTCCAGGATGGGGAATCCGGGTCCTCCGGGTGAGAAGCCAGTACATTAGCCACCGCATAACCCTGATCCCCCTTCAGTATTTTCAAGTGGTGTCTAGAGTCATTGGTGCCATCCAATCGTATTCTCCGCCTCCGCAGGTGCTTCAAGTCTAAAGCCTCTCCGTGTACGAGTCTTCATACATTTATTCTACACGGAAACAAGATGTGTGTTTTAAATCCACTTCTTAACTACCGGGAACTATGGATTATTTCTTCCAATCAATTTCTTTCTACAAAGATCTGATAACTTACACCTTGAAAGACTTAATTACTAAGATACTACTATGAAATATTCCTCAAAATTACTTTTCACATGAACCCTAATGTTTTTCTTTCAGATATGTCTGTTAATCTGGGAAATGTCCAAATTTCTTCCTAAAATAAATTTCTTTCAATACATTGGTAGAGGTAGTTTCGGCTAGCAATATAATGGCGGTGACTGTCTGCCTTTCCGCCTGAAGCTGGATCTGAGATTATCCAAGATTACTTAGGTGACAAAGAAAGAAATCGTCTTGCTCAGTCGCGATAATTAAGTCATATGGTATTTTCATGGCTACTTTCTAATAATTAGTTTGGTAAATTGTATATTTTAGGTAATCTACCAGTTAAGGTAAGTTTCCTGATGGACGCAAATATCAAATAAACATTTTGTGACTCCCCACCCAGCAAACTAATCTATATCAGGTCACTCTCCATCTCTGGGTACTTCTTTCTTCCCTTCATCCCGTCCAACATCCCTATCCTGTTCCTGCCCTTTCCTCGCTTGCCCAACATTCTCCCCTCTATTACCTTCTTCAACATTCCACTACCGCTCAATATGCCTTTCATCCATTTTTTCTGCCTCCATAGGATTTATCTCAACAAACCATTCTCCTCACCCACCATCTCTAGTACTTCCTCATTTGTTTTCCTTTCGGTCCATTTCACCTTCTCCATTCTTCTCCACACCCACATTTCAAAAGCCTCCAATCTACGTCTATCCTCCTGCTTCAGCGACCACGTTTCCGCGCCGTACATAGCTACGCTCCATATCAGAGTTTTTACGAGTCTTGTCTTAACATCCCTACTCAACGTCCCCGTCATCAACTCCCTTCTCCTTGAGAAAGCCTCCTTGCCTAGCGCAATTCTTCTCCTTACATCGCTATCATTTTGACTGTATTGGTCCAAAACACTTCCGAGATAGGTAAACTATTCTACCTGCTCTATTTTCCCCCCGCCTATTTTAATATTTAGCTTAGTCTTTTTCTTTCTGGAAAATCGCATAACCTTTGTTTTATTAATATTGATTCTCATCCCATATTTATCGCACTGAACCTCTAATTCACTCAGCAATGCTTGCAACCCCTTGGCTGACTGAGCAACTAATGCTTGGTCATCAGCAAACCTAACCGATTTTACGAATTCCCCTCCGATTTTCATTCCTACCTCCAGTTCTTCCCATGCCTCTTTAATCATTTCCTCCACATATACGTTGAAACGCACCGGTGACAATGGGCAACCCTGCCTTACACCTCTTCCTAACACTGCCCATCCAGATTCTCCGTTCCCCACTCGCACCTGAGCAGTCTGAGACATGTAAAAATTGCGGATCAATCTCCTGTCCCTTCAATCCATTCCTATTTTCTGCGCATTAATTTTTCCCAATTCACTCTATCAAACACTTTTTCGAAATCTACAAAACAGGCAAAAACGTCCTGATTGTATTCTATATTCCTCTCGATTAGTGATCTCATTACTGCAATGGCATCACGCGTACCTCTTCCTTTCCTGAACCCAAACTGATCATCCCCTAAGTAATCATTTGCCTTACTATCTATCCTTTTGTTGATGATCCTGAGAATAACTTTAGCATCGTGAGATATCAAACTTATTGTTCTGTAATTCTCACATGATGTAGCCTTTGCCTTTTTTGGAATAGGAACTAACACCGATCTCACAAAATCTTCCGGCCAGATTCCTTCTTCATAGATACTACGAATCAGTCCATATAGGGCCTTCTTACCGCATTTTCCTCAACATTTCAACATTTCTACAGGAATATTGTCCACCCCCACGGCCTTATTTGCTTTCATCTCCTTTAATGCCCTTTCTATTTCATTGTCGAGTATGCCTGGACCTAAGCTATCTTCTTCTAGGTCATGTTCCTTTTCTATGTCTAACCTTGTCGGCCTAAGTTCTTTACCATACAGTGTTTCTATATATTCCTTCCATCTCTCTTGGATTATTCCTGGTTCAACTATTATCTTACCCCACTTATCTTTAACCGTTAGCATAGATCTTGCCTTCTTACATCCCGATAATAACTTAACCTTGCTTTATAGAGCACCAATTTCACCCTTCTTCTGTAAACTTTCCATATCCTCGCCTTGCGTTTTCCACCATTCTTCTTTTGCTTTATTTGTGGCCCTTCTCAATTTATTGTTTAAGTCTTTGTACTTCATTTTGCCTAACTCTGTGCTTATTTTCCTCCATCTTCTTCTCTCATCCATCTTTGCAATCGTCTCATCCGTGACCCATGGTTTCCTTATTCTTTTCCCGCTAACGGTTCCTATAGTGTCTTTTGCTGCTTCTGATATCCCTTGCTTGATACATTCCCATTTTTCTTCGATTGTACTCAGATCTTTACTGTCATCCATCATTTTCTCTACAGCCTGCTGATACTCCTTCCTCGTTAATCCATTTAATGCTTTTACGTTCCATTCCCTAACCCGCCTTCCTTGCCTTATCTTCTTGAAACCGACAACTAAATTGTGGTCAAAGTCCGCATCCGCTCCTGGGAAACTTTGCAAATGTATCACACTGTTCCTAAACCTGTGCCTAACCATAATATAATCTAACTGATACCTTTCTGAGTCACCTGGCATTTTCCATGTATACCTACGCCTTTTGTGGTGTCTAAAACATGTGTTGGTGATGACTAACCCTTGTCTCCTGCAGAATTCAATCGCTTTCTCCCCGCGTTCATTCCTCGTACCTAACCCATAGTCCCCTACCTTACCACCATCTCTTCCCTCGCCTACCGTCGCATTCCAATCCCCCATCACTATCAAATGTTTCCCTACAGGAACACACGCGATTATATCCTCTAACCCATCGTACATCCTATCGACTTCTTCCTCCTTGTGGTTGCTCGGTGGCATGTATACCTGAACAATGACCAAGTTCGTCAGCTCTGCTTTAATCTCTATGAGTAAAATTCTATGAGTTGCTTGCTCTATGTTGACTACGCTTCTTCCTACCCCTTTATTTAATATTACGGCAACCCCTCGTTGGCTCTCGTCCCCGCCGCTGTATATCACTCTATAATTGTCACTCCAGTAATCCCCGCTACCCATCCATCTCACCTCCCAGAGACCTAAAACATCTATTTTACCTCTTTCCATCTCTCGCTTAATATTTTCTAATTTTCCTGTCCTCAACATTGTCCTGACCTTCCATGTTCCTATTCTAACTACTTTCGTCTTCTTCTGCGTCTTCTGTCCTGCTGCTGTTATTTCTTCCCTCTAAGGGTTTCGTGGAATGACGTCCGCGGAAGCTTTGCCTCCCCCGCTGCCGACCCCGACACACGGCCGCTTGGGCCGAGTCTCGCAGTTGCCAGGACTCATATTCTCTATAGTCCCCATCATTACATTCTTGGGAATCATAATTGAGGTGGTTTCCCGTTGCCTTCCTAAATAGTGCTTTTACCGTGACATCATCACTTAATGGCCGCCCCACTGGGGTCAGATGCCTTTGCAGCCGCCTCACTGAGGAACAGACGCTGCGTGGACTACCTTTCGTCTGGCTCCTAACCTTCGACGTATCTGGCATGGGTGACCCTACCAGGAGCAATTATATTTATTTCCGCCAGCACAACTCTAGGAGTCATCGGAACACACAAGCCCTTCCACCACGACAAGGTTGTAGTCCATGGAAGGGGGTAAATTGTATGTGTAGTAAAAATTCATTTTCTCTTTTTGATAAACCGAGTAATCGCGTAGTTATCGACTGCAGAAGGCTTAAGTATATGAAATTTAAGCTTTATGTGAACAAAAATAAAATTTCACAATTTAATTTTGAACACGACTTCTCGGGCACGGTGAAAATAAATTGCGAAATTTTACTCGGTAATTTTGTTTCTATGTACAGCACAAGTATTAATTAACTTGTAAATATCTAATTACATATTATGTAATTATATGGGAAAAATAAATTGTTAGGCATATATACATAATAGTCTAATCATTAGTTCGTAGATAGCCGGAGATGTGAATAAAACTGATCATGAAGTAAAGTGGCAGAATACATAGCCAAGGCGCGGCGGAGAATATATAGTACGGCGCACGATTACAAAACTTTGATGACAGTAAAACGTATGCACTGTTGATCAGAGACGAGCTTCGAAGATTGAATTGGAATGGTTTTTAATTCCTTTTTCTCAACCATCCTGACAAATGTATGACATCTAATCCTATGAATAGAATACCAGCAAACACCTAATTTGCGCTGTACACGTAGAATATTACACATGATGCTCACGATTTTCCAGAGGCAACTGCCAACGAGTAGCGTCGACGCTCCCCTGAATCCCCGCCCCCCCCCCTTTTTAGGGGAGAGGGCGCTGGGAGGAAGGGAGGAGTACGGCTGAGGCACTGAGATTTCGACGCGGTTGGGAAATCGTCGCGTCGCCATGGGTTGGGAGAGGGCGAGGGAGAGAGATGCTGGTGGTTGGCAGGGATGGAGCCGCACGACGGTGCCCAGCCTCCGGGAATGAAAAAGACGCAGATGTAAATTCGCGTCATGAAGCTCCGTTCTAAAGGGGGATGACATATCACGGAGGTAGACGTACACCTTTAGCAGTCGCGAGCGAGAGGGATGCGGAGGGGTCGAAGAGGCACGGGGGAGAGCGAGGGAGGGAAGAGGGCCCGTGCGGGTGGAAGAGTTGCATCTGCTCGCCCGCCCCCCCATGCTACTCTCCGTGGCCCCAAAGAGAATCCACCCCACTTTCACCGCTGCCGTTTATACCGAAAAGTACTCTGATGGACGCAACCAGACGAACGTAATTCAGCGCCAAAGTCACCCCTGCACCTTACATACTTAACCGTAACAAACTTCTTTCATCGTTATAATTTTTTGACGCAACAAAGGAAATTTAGACTTAAATTATTCATAAATGCCTCAAACACATAAAATGATGACTTTAATCAGAAAATAATTAAATACTACAAAATTTTTAAAAATATTAGTCGTAAAAAAGAAAAATATGAAAGTGGCAAACGAAACACACTTCTGAAGTTGCGGAAATGTGACATGGATAATAAGATTTCCTAAGAATATCACATTATTAAATTTTGGTTCCATATCACCTTTTCTTACTTGTTTAATTTAATATTTTGGGCGTGTTTCTCACAAGGTCATCATGCTCTTACTTGCCTGAATTATGATATTTTTCTTTGCTCATCAGTAGTATACGTTGCCAAAACTCACGGATGACGTTGCATGTATGCATACACTTTTACTGTTTAAAATCCACGATTTTTTGGTCGCACGTAGACAAATGTAGTGAAAATGTTGTAGACTGGAATATTAAAAAATAAGACTTTAATATAGCTTCCAGTATTGCACGTGAAAAGAGCATTAAAAAATAACAAGAGATCAATAAAGCCTAGACCTAAAAAATTACTTTTTATGCAAGCATGGATGTTGATAGAATTAAAATGGCAATGGAACATTTTTAAGGAAAGAAAAATGCAAAAACTGAGTAATAAAATGCATCAAAATAACAGCTTAAATAATCAGTGTATTTAATACTTACAATGATTTGCATCGCGAAGGATTATTTCGATTCCAAAATACTTTGCTACATATTTTTATTGCTTCTTCTGATGTAATGGTTTCGTGCTTTCTATAGGCAGTGGTGATAACATTTTTAAAAGCGTTTCGAGACCATTATTTTCGGACCTAAAAGTTACATTTACATTAATTATAATAAACGTTATCGGTTTGGAGCGGATTACTATTAAATTTTAGCTTGGCAATGAGCAAGCAGCAATGGTAAAATATTCTCCCACCATAGAATGCAAAATACACCCTACCAGGCATAAAAGGAAGAGCCAGAGAGCAAAAGAAAACTCCCTTCTTTATACGGCCAACGGGTACCGACCGGATCAGAGCTTTTTTTCTCCGTGCGCCATCTTGTATCAATTCATTTCCTCCACCGAGGAGGGAAGTGGGAGATCGTGTTAAGGGGCGGATGTTTATTTGAGGATCCTTGGAGATGCGCGCGTGCGTGTGTTGGTGTGTACATTAGAGAGAGAGGAGGGTGCCCTGGGAGGTGCCGCCGCGTGTGCAAAGAGAGGGAGGGGGAGGTGGGGCGGAGGGCGGCGGCGGCCATTTGCAGAGCGGGGGGAGGGCGGGAACGCCTAATAATACCGCGGTGGGAATATATCTCCGGCGCCGCTCACGACGTGACCGGAATGGAAACCACTGCGACGGTGTCTCCAGGGCCCGCAAGGAAATCGGGAGGCACGCACACTTAAACCCATCCACGCACGCGAGCCCGAGAGGCACCACGCATTGCACCGCGGAATACCCGCCACACGCGCCGCCGGGTTCATCGTCGCCATTTCACGACTACAATCCGTCAAGCGATAGGGTAGGGTGAGGCGGGAGGGGGGGGGGCGCAAGGTCTTGTTGTAAGTAGGATATTATGCCGACGAAAGAGCGTCCGGAACTCATTGCCACTCACCGACTGCAGTGAAGGTCCTCGAAAATTAACAATCAATCTCGTTGCTGGAGGGTGGTGGGAAAGGGCCGTAGGTACGACGTTGTTGTCACTAGATGGCGTCCCACGAGAAAGGCCACGAGTGAATACGCATCAGTTTGTAATGTTCTATGGTGAAACATAAAAGGCAGAACTAAATGAAAACCTTACGGGATTTTTCATTAATAAATTAGACTTCTTTCGGCAGAAAGGTGTAATTTAAGCTTAGTTTTTTTTTTTTTTTTTAGCGGTCGTTAACACGCAATTAATTCTCTACAAGTCATTACCTTTCAATTTTGGCACGCGAGGACGAAACGAGTCACCACCGCACAGATATCTTGATGCTGTCAGGTCCTACCATTTCCGACGAGCGGTTAGGACTATCGGCAGAGTTACCCTGTATCAACCATGGGTGAGCAAGGTGGATAATTTATCATTGGAGGGTGTGTGCACAAATCGCTATATGGTGGAGGTTTTCAGAGACATTTCGCTCTTTTGGTCGCTAGGATCGTTGATTGGAAAACATTTCAAACGTCACGAGGCGACAGAAGAAGGAGAAAGGTTACTTCCCTACCCCCTAGGGTCAATGACTCGGGTGTCGTCGAAGATCATCTTTTTCAAGAGTCATAATTTCTTCAAGCTGTGCATCCATCCTCCTGAAATCTTCACTCACACGGCACACCTCCTCTCTGCAACTCTTTGACCCAATTCTTTCAGCCGCCTCCGCGTTGCGTCTTCATTAACTTCCTCACATCTCCCTCATAAACCGATGCCAAAATAAGCAAATGAATTCGCAATCCTCTTTACTCTCCACCATTTCCCAAGTCACCTGCTGTAAAAATGCACTTATATATGCTCTGAAATAGTTTATCCTTTTATCTATCTGCACATTTGTTATCCTGATTATAGAATCTTATTATTAATCCACGCTGACTTTCAATTGATCTTTTGAATCTCCCACTTCGTTCCAGGTACTCAAGTAAGAGAGAAATTGTTTTCTCAATCCTAAGAAGGATTTTGTAACACTTATATTCAAGAGACGCATACAAATATCAGACTGGAAAGTGAAAGCATGGAAAATCAAAAAGGTTTTCATATCTCCTTTTGATAACCTTTATCTGAAACTCTTCAAATTCATTAAATTTGACACCAATGCAACAACTTCAAATAGGAGGGAAGCAAGAAACGAAAAATGATATGCATTCGTATTGCTTTTCCTGAAAGAATCGAAGCATAAACTGAATTCCTCCAGAAGCATATACCAACTAGGTACTTTAAACAAATCGTATAAAAGATAGCATAAAACTACAAATTAGGGAAAATGTCCACCTTCCTAATAGTCTTACGGACATTTGAAGGAGTCAAACCTCAATTAAAGAGCGTCCTCAAGGTCTCATGACTTATTTCAATGTCAAATTTCATGTTTCATAAATATTTTTATAACATGGATCATATTACATCTATCGTTAATTGTTCGTCATAATTAAATATCCTCATAGTAAGGAAACATAAATTTCCCGAACAATACCAGAAGAACAACGAACATACACATTTTACCTCTATGTTGACATAATAAAGTCAAGATTTCCGTAATTCTTGTTTTATTACACAACCCAAATTTCCCACATAGATTCATCTTTGACCCAATACGCGCGGCCGCATGACATCCAAACTATTTGGTGGAATGTTCTCACGAAATATAAAACCATAAAAAAATCGTGCCGATTCGAAGGGGAATAAAAGCACATAAGGCGGAACACCATAATTTCCATGCGCCCGGCCCCCTTCATGGGAGTCACCATTACGGGCGATGACCCTTAAAATTGAACTCATAAAAAAAATTATTCCCCACCCCTCTCCGGCGGAGGGGGAAAAAGACCCTTTACGCCCATCGCTTGAGTAACCGCACAACCCCCACACCCTGCAGGGAACAAGCAACAACTACAAAGGATCCATGCAATCGAAAGCCATAAAACTGTATGCACTCGAGATTGTGGTGTTGCGACACGGATGATAATGAGTCTTATCCTCCGAATATTGGCGCGCAAGGCGTGGCGTGGAAGGGAGGGGGAAGAAGGAGGTGGTGCGGGGGAGAGCGGTGTTTGTCCGTCGGAGGGTGCCGTCGGGCAGATTGCGGGGGTTGGGTCCTATTCCATTACGCGGCGCGCATTCGGGGGCGTCTGTCGGAGGGGGCCGCCCAAAGGGGGTTGGCGTCCCGGGAGAGGGGCGCGGACACGGAGGCATTAATCTTAGGGCCGTTTCCATGGCGAGGGGAGTGTGTGAAAGGGATCCCCCCCACCCAGTCCCCTAATCTCCCTCTTCCCCACTCACCCCCAAGAGACGAGAGTAAATACTCGCCCCCGTATCTCTCCACGCCAAGAGACACACATGAACTCCGCAGCCACCGCTCTCCTCCCACACTACAAATCACTGCTGTGTGTGTTAAGTTTGCTCAATGCTCTAGACGGCCTCCGGGGAGAGATGAAGGGGGCTACAAAGACCACGGGGTGCGCTCTCCCTTCCCCCCCACTCACACCCCCGGCATCCTACGCCGCCGCACCCCTCAACGCACGCCTGTTCCGAACCGCATGGGGGCGTCCAGGGGTGCGGTGGCCACCACCAGGGGGAGGGGGGCGGCGGGAAATGACGTTCCGACTGCGATAAAAGTCGCCCGGCAATGGGTGCGACACGAGCTCCGCCATTTGATAACGGCGGGATGATGCACCCGCAGGGCAAACAAGAGACGACGGCGTCGCGGCAGAGCCAGCGCCACATGGCAACGAAAGGAGTGTGAGTGAGGACGGATGCTCCAACATGTACATCCACCTCATTCCCCCCCCCCTCCACTCCCCACAAAGTGTCCATTTCCTCCGACCATGAAAATGGTGTCCAACAGCGCTTCAAAGAATACACACATTCGCTCTGTCTTTCTTCAGAAAATTACTAACATTTGCGATGTTTTACTTTTTGGTTTATCCATCGAATCATGTTGATTGCACGCTCATTGAAGCAGTGAAAGACCTCAAATGGAAAAATATAAATCTTCTATTTCGAAAAACAAAAAAATTATCCTACCGTCTATTATATTAGGTGACGTTCAATGCACCATTAAAATCCTATTAATGAAGCAATGTCATCGACTCTTCTGTCATACATTCAATTATTTTAACCATAATATGATTTGTTTTCGTTGGGATCAAATAAAATGGTTAGGTCAAAATATTACATACTCCGTGAGCCAATATCTTTCTCAAACTCTCTTATCGACAAATTAGGTCTTCTGAATGGCGAGACTAAGTCACCTCTTCGCTCTATACTTTAACTTTAATGCTTGTCAATTTTATGGTTTTAGAAATAATTAAAAACAAATTCGTAAATTTTTTAAAGATATTTTACCATAATGCTTTGCGTCTGGACTCCATAAAAATTGCATTTGCACCACACGGCACGTGCTGCGCGCATTGACGTGAGCTAAGGATGAATATTATGTGCATCGGACAGCCAGTAAATGTCTGAGAATCTGATTTCTGAAATGGCATTTCACAAAGTTTCATAACCACGGTTAATCAGCTCCTCCACGTTGTTTTGCTTAACTAATGTTCATTATTAAGCGGTTTCTTGGAATTCCACCTTCTAACACAAGTAAACCCTTAGCTTGCATCGCATTTGCCTATTGACATACCTTCTTAGAGTAATTACGGTAAACAAATCATGAACTGCAACCCGCTCTAAGTGTTCTATTCCTGTTTTTAATGTAGACACATAAGTTAATTGTGCGAGTAGTGCTTCAAGAGACTTCCACGTGCATTCTCCATGTGGAATCACACTGCCGGAACTCCGTCGTAATTATGTAAATCTATACCTGACCCCTCTTCCCACCACTGTACCCGACAAATTACAGGTACTGGAATGAGGTGCATATTGGCATCTCCGAGACAGCAGGTAAAATGAATATTTATGTAGAACAATCAGGGTTGATCAAGGATTCAAGAAGTAATTTCTATGTGCGTATTTGCAAGGGAAACAAGAGAAAATGAATGGATGCCACGATGAAAAGTGGTAATCACCAAATAAATTCAAAGGTTGAATGATGTGAAACTATATTTTCCCCAATTATTGATTGAAAACAATAATTCTCATTTTGTCTACAGGTTAATTGTGGTGGAAATGCGGTCATTAGGCAGCCCAACCGTTCTATTGCGAGAATTTTAGATTAGTACAAACAAAATTCCATACAGATTTAATTTTCCAAAGCTCTGCATAAAAAGTTAAAGTTAGATAAACTTTCGTTTATAGGATTAATCAAGTATTTTGTAATTCCGTAATAAGTATAACATATTGATAATTATGTGATAAACGTTTTTAGAAATTATTGTAATTTCTTCGATAGAAATTGGAATACGAGAAAGTTGAAAATGCGAAGACCGTCATACTTCACGTATTTTTTATGTTCACACTATAAAACAAATATCATCAATAAATATCAATTGCCATAGTGTTCTTGTTTGAATGTTATAGTATTAGTGGGAGAATAATTGCCATCCTTTGAAAAATATTATCAGCGTGTATTATGTGATAAACGTTTTTAGAAATTATTGTAATTTCTTCGATAGAAATTGGAATACGAGAAAGTTGAAAATGCGAAGACCGTCATACTTCACGTATTTTTTATGTTCACACTATAAAACAAATATCATCAATAAATATCAATTGCCATAGTGTTCTTGTTTGAATGTTATAGTATTAGTGGGAGAATAATTGCCATCCTTTGAAAAATATTATCAGCGTAAGGAGGTGGCCAGATTTCCATCTCTTTTTGTTCGAAGGAAAGGGCGCACGTATCAAGTTCTGGGATTCAGAGATTTGATTACAAATGCATTTAAATTTGCAATGCTGTAAATATCTATACCTATTGATTGCGTAGTGGAAGTGTCGAAACTGATTGATGAGACCGAATTTTTTATTCTTCCATCCTTTTTGAAAAGAATTTGTGCCCAATGCTTAGATTCAAAACTATTTACAGAATTTTTTATATTGAAAGACAAAAGAACTGCAAAGGAAATGTCTGTTTCCTCCACGGTCAATAATAATTCCACTTTTTTGAAGGTACTCACTTAGACATGTGTGAATTGAATAACTGATAAATCAACTTGTGATCCAGAGTCGCTTCTAGCACTTTCTAACGGCAATTCAACTCATTTTAAAATATGATCTCAAAAAAAGGCCTCGTTTTTAACTCCAATATTTCTCGATATGGGTATGTTCTGTTCATTGCAGTGAGGAGGATGCGAGACATTACTCTATTCCCTCGCTGGATAATTCACATACGGACACGCAGCAGAAAAAAAGGAATTCTATAGCATGTTTTTCACCATGCTAAGGAAAATAGACTTGCCAGGAAAATCCCTACGGGGTGGGATGAGAACAGACAATCACGCATGGAGGATAGCAATTCGTGAGTCGCAAGGGTAGATTAAGGCGGTGGGATAGAGCAGGGTGGCATATGAGTACGAATGTGGATCTTTGGGGAGAGCGTGCGAGAACTGATTTACGGTTGACGCTGGGGGAAGGGGAGTTCGTCCGGGAGGGCGGACGGGGAGGGAGAAGGAAGGGTCTGACGGCCGCGCTGGACGCCCATCGGCATACTGAGTGAACGAACGCCGGCGTTGCTTTGGAGTCTGGGAACTGGAGGCTGGCTGACCCTCGGGACGCTCCCCTTGCGAGTGCACGTTTGCCCCCTGGCCGCCTCTCAGCGGTGAGACATGGGGTATCATAAATTTCTTCTACCTTGTCTCTCGCTCAAAGCTGCTGAATGATATATTTCTTTTGTAATTTATTGAATAATGACGAAGATCAGGTTGTGGGAATAATAAACTACCGGAATATGAAGGCTTTGCATTTTGTCTTTCCATTATTCTCGGTTTTGCTGGAGCGAAAGACGCGGGGGCAGAAATTCACGACGCATGTACCTAAAAAACCTGCATTAATTTCAGTGCGGGAGGAAGAAACTTAAATTTCTCAATCATTTCCCACTGATGACATATAGAAAGAATAATATTTGCCATTAACTTGCATCTCGTTCTCCTCTTCCTTTCGTCCAGATACACGTATTAATCAAAATTGACGCTAAAACACTTCATAGCACTGTTAGCTCTCCTTTCTCAAGTGTGAAAACTGAGAGAGTAAAGAACAACCAGATTTCTTTCGGAAGCTAATTATTTGATACGCATGGAGTTTCCAGCAGGTGCATAGGTTTTATGGATACATTGAAAAAATTGCGACATCTTTATCGGAGAAATTGAACTCTATACACATACTGCAGTAATTAATAAATTACTGTATAATCCTCATTTTTTTCAATGTATTTTGAAATGAATTCTAGACGCACTGCAATTCAAATAAAAATAACATAATAATATGAGGATGACCTTTAGTGGATTAATGGTAAGGTTATGGTGTCAGCTGCCAATAAACTGCGAAACAACTGGATGCACTGTGCAAGTTTGACCGATAACTCACCACTGTCCAACGGAAGGATGTGTCTATATTGAAGAGTTCGCGGCGGAGGTGTAGAAACTAGGCTGAGTGACCATCTCATTTAAGACATCTTCACGCTGGCAAGGACAGTTTCATGTGTACCTCGATGATTACGAGCTATACATATGATTTATTGCAAATTTAATTTGGTAACCAAATATTTAACGTCTTAATATAAGAGGCAATAATACGAATACATAGAGTGTCTCCAAACAAATTTAAATATTAAATTTAAGTATCTTGGTCCATCATCGCAGCATCTGTGTCGTGGGGATCATTGTTTCCTCAGACAACTAATCCTGTAATGAATTAAATTTTTACCATGGATTTACTTTTTGATGAAACTTTTATCTTCAGTTGACTCAATTTATCGAAACCTGTCATACGATAACCTCAACAAGAATAGTAAAAGGAACTCTTCTTCCATAATGAGGACTCTACACCAGTTTGAGGGATACTAAAGCCATTCGAAATCACACAGGCATTCAGCGTGCTCAAAGGTAAACAAAAATATGAAATACAACATGTAAATGGCATTGTGAGGTTTGATCTAAGCGAATACACCTTACAGACTCCAATTCCATTACAGATGACATATGAACGATGCCAGTATGGAACGAAAGTCAATTTAAATAGTTCGAGATCAATTGGAAAGAACCTTCCATTTCTTAAAAATCAAATTTCGATTAGTATTATTGACATTTTAATACGCCCGTTAACTAATATAAGAGAATTGAATACATTATTTGTAAGAGATCTCCCACGAATACTTTACCCCGTGAAATAATTTTAATTCGTGTTTTGCCGGCGATATTTTTGACTGCACAATTTAAGTTCTAAAATGGAAAATAACATATTTTCAAACGATCATGCCCAGCAGCTCTGAGTCATCTAATATGCACTTCACGTGAGTAAATAAATGTATTTCAACACTTTTGAGATTCTCATTCGTATTCTGTAAGATGCCACAAATGGGCTGGGAGCGTTTCCAAAGCAACGATCTATATCTGCCGCACATTTTACGCTCAGGCGTGCAAAAGCGCCGTTATTTCATACAATCCTCTTGTCCGGTCGGAAATAGTATAAAAAACGCCTTCAAGCGGGGAATGACTACTAACCGATTCAAAATTAGATCAAATTTTTTCCTCGAGACTTTTATCAGACGAATTTCTTTCTTTCGAGAGAAAATGCAAGCAGTAAGATGTAAGTGAATGAAGCGATTAAAATAGTACTTCTCTTCATAATTGGTCTGTTCGAGAAAATTATTGCGAGTGCCTAGATACGCTTTGCATCGCAGTGGACATGAGAGGTAGTTGTAAGTGACGAAGATTGATAAGCTGCGTCACGGAGATACGTACAACACATTCAGGTAGAGATCGTGGGGTCGACTCCGAGAGGGGGGGAGGATGCGATCGCCGAGGAGACAATGGCGAAATGTTTATTTATTCCAGTTTTCAAGGTTGCTTCTCTCGGTGAATGCTTAGGTCCAGTCCCAATTACTGATACAGACCTGCCATAAACCGCGCTACCTGTTCCATCTTAAGTCCACGTGGCATTTTCGAGGTCATATTAAGAGAAAAGAGTCATTCTTAACTCCTTTCATACTATTAGGAGAACGAGAGAGACTCACGCTTCATTCGCGTAACCTGTCTGATGCTCTGGCAGCTGGTAACCGTGCCACGAAGCTGAAAGGTGCCACATTAAGGAACATTTCCCGAATCTTCACATTTTTCTTGTCTTTAACTAAAATATCTTCATCCTCAGCTAACGAATTCACCGTCTTCTTTCAATAAAATGAAGAAGAAAGTAAGATGCTGGATAACATTGTAACTCATATTTTTGGAAGGATCTAAATAGAAACTAATATGTTGAACATTAAAAAAAATAATAGCACTCAGAGAAGCAGTGAAACACTCAGAATCATGTAAACGAAAGTTAATGCTAGCATCGCACTGAATAAAATGTGATCTGTCAACCGTAATATTTAAGAATAGGATTGAACTCTCTATACATAATCCAATATAATCATTAGACAATTTTCTTGACGTATTTTAATGGGGATATCTTTTCATACTTGAAAAAATTATGAATTGTACCTTAAGCATCTCATCACCGGGAATACCTTGCCTAACTAATATCAGAAGTTGTTACAGATGCAATGGGTCCAGAATTGGGTACTATAAAACGGTAGTAATGTTAAATAAATGAATGGACACTATAGGCAATGAAAGGCATGTCAAAATGTTTACTCTGTACATCTATTGTCTTACAGTGAATATGTGTTTTAATTTTATGACTCCAATAGTCAAATCCCTCGATCTCCAAAACGAAAACAATATTGGTTTACAAGTTACATAACTTGGCAAATGATGCCATTATAAATCCAAAGGAGGAAGGGGATGAAGAGCATTTTGACTGTCAATGAAATGCTGAAGAGTGTAAAACAGGGGACCGCTAAGCAAGTGAGAATTAAATAGGAAATATTATTAGACATATTATAGGGGATAAAGGGGGAATGAAGTACGGGAAAAAATGTGTAGAGACCCTAGGATAGTACTTTGAAGAATGTTTTGTATTTGTGCATATCTGTTCAATAAATTACTTTAAAAAATAAGACCATTAGTTTTGGAACGCATCCAGTATGCGACTATTAAGAGGGGTATTCAGTAAGGGGTGGTATCGAGTGAGTGGCTAAGAAATGCAGGGGTTTTTTTATTGACTTTTAATAATCAAACCACTTTACTTTTCCACATAAACTTTTTAATTTTTACAACCCAGGTTTCGTTATAGCATAACATCATCAGGTAAAAATACAAGTTACATAACTTGTATTTTTACCTGATGATGTTATGCTATAACGAAACCTGGGTTGTAAAAATTAAAAAGTTTATGTGGAAAAGTAAAGTGGCTTGATTACTAAAAGTCAGTATGAAGATTTTCCACCAAGTTACGCCAGAAACTGTTTTATTTATCAAATGCAGGGGTGTTCATTTTGTGTCGTTCCAAAACCTATCTAAACGGAAAACTACCAAGTAATAATAATATAATATCCTGAAATGACAGTTGGACAACTAGCGTTTATAAAGTTCCATGTTGTGCTTTTCAACTCTGAGAAAAATGAGGACGCAAATGCAAAAAGAATAATGTCAAGGGGAGAAGATATTTCAAAAAAAGGAATTTTTTAAACTAATGCAAATGAAATCCAAAATAAATTGCATAACTTTCGAAACATGAGTATAAAGAATGTATTCCCTGATTTCGGTAGTGAATAACCTCAATTCCATTAGTCTTTAAAGATTCCGTCAATGATTAGCTCTACAAAACCAAAGTGAAATACACTTCATTGATAAATTAATTTCTCAATTAGCACAATGAAATAAAGAATGAATGCTACAAGAAATATGACCGCAGAGAATTACTATTCAAATTATTTTATTATTCCCTGGCCATAATGTTGCCTCACGTACTATCAATCTGTCGCACATAACCACCATATTATAACAATATAACCCCGAATAGAGATTACAATTTCCAGGGACGTGTTGGATCAAGCTTTTATTTTTCATCATTTTGTACGTTTAAGGAAAGGATCAGGCGTTACACGTTGAAAGCGATGCGTACTAAGCAATGAAAAAAACATTGTTTAATTTTTCACCAAACAACAGTTTAATTGTTCAAGATCTATTCGGATATGATACATCATTATTAACGGAAACTGGTCTGAAAAGACGGCGTTCAAACATAAATCTCAAGTATACGAGAGAGAGAGATGAGGGTGGGCGGAGTGTGGGAGGTAATCCATCATGGAGGCGGTGAAAGTGAAAAGAGTGAAGGAGATCATCGTGGAGAGGGAAAATACAAACCATTGGCTAACTGGAGGCACAGTAATCGGGTGGATCGCTGTGTTGCACTCCGGATCGACAAAGAGTTGGTTGGGGGTGGAGAGGGAAACTGCGTGGAAGACAGGATTTAAAAACAGTTGAGGTGGATATTTTGAAGTATGAAAGCCCCGGAAATGAAGAAAAACCACATTCTGTATTTTATTTATAATCGATAACTGTATTAGATGGTTACTGACGCAAAACATATACGATTTCTCCATATTCTTAATGACCACTCTTCATTACGTGAGTGCATTTCTTTCACAAATGAATCGAGATTTCCACAGATGAGCACGTCATATAAAATATATACATCCATATATATGCATATATGTATGTATGTATATATGTATGTATAAATATATTTTTTTCTTACAGGTTCCCCCCACCTCTCCTCACCTAACCCCCAACCCCCTCAACCCTTACCCTTCCCTCATGGTACTACACCCCCTGGCACACACCTTTTTGGTAGCTCGCAGGGTATTTATGTAGATGTAATATATTTCCTACTCTTGTTATGAATTTTGGTAACAATTAAACAGCATTTTCAGACCACTAATGAATCACCCATAGTATCAGTGTGACCGTAGATAGTACCCATAAGTCGATATGGTATTATCAATTATTTGATCATTAACCGGTAATCATTTCTTCAGAAGAGATTTCTACACCCAGAAAGAACCCATAACTAAGATATTGAACTCATATTTCAAAGAAGTTATCAATGCTTCAAAGTCCTTTTTTCCTCCAATTGTCCTCTTAAATTTTTATGGCAATGCAAAAAAATACAAGGAATGAAAAACTAGAATATTTAAATGAATGAATGAAAATATGAAGCATTTAGGACGATAAAGAAATATAACGCTGTGTGAGTGATATGTCTGAAAATTGAAAGAAGCATGTAGATGCTTGTTCATTAAATCTAACATGATGTTACTGATGCATCATAATTAGTGCAAGAATAATTATTTTTATCTTTTGCTTTAGCATATTGATTTTTACTTTGTTCCAGGAATCATATATATACATAAATATATATTTTATTATATATATATATATATATTAATTATAATTTGAGTAATTAATCACGTATGAAATCAGTTTAAAAGTAAACTCTAACTAGTCATGGTCGAATGATATAAAAAATGTAAACTCTCTCTCGGAGAAGAAATGAAATTTTTACCATGGAAAAAGAGTAGACGATTCTCAACACCCTGATGAGCCCATTTCACGATGAGCTTTCGGCACCCGTCCGAATGAAAAAAGAAGTCGGTTAGAGGTGCCACACCCCCACGCAGCTGCAACTATATCGCTCATTTTTACTCACCGTGGCAGTAAATTACAAATGAATTTCACAGACATTGGAAAATCGTCGGAACAATTAACTAAAAGGACAGGAAACCATACATTCGTAATTCAATTCCAAGCTTATCTTTCAAGCGCCGTGCTGATTTGTAATATTATTAAAAATGAAAGCAGGCGCAATAATTGCGACTCGATTATGGCCCCCATTTAATCCGCCCATCTCACCTCGCGGCAATCTCCAACCCGAAAACCACGATTCTCAACTGTTTCTCCGGCCCCTCCCCGTCATAGTCCCTTCCTTATCTTCTGCATTCTTCACCGCATCACGCTCCGACACCTTAAGAACTCGCGCAGCCCCACGGACAGGGAGAAAGGAACAGAGAGAGAGATAACGCACGCCTGGGCGTTACATCCGGCCGGCGTTACATCACGCTCTCCAGCTTTAATTGGACTTACGCCCTTATCTACGAGTCTGAAAAAAAACCCATCGGACGCCCTGGCGCGGACTGTCTTCCCCTTTCTCCGCCCGCCCCGGGGCGCTCCTCCCCGCGACGACGCTATCGGCCCCGGGGATCGGGGCACTTTCCCGCTCTCCAAGTAACTCCATCGCAATTATGAGCAATCCTTGAGGCCTTTCTTCCCCTTGCTGCTTGGTTATTGCCGCTAATACTCTCCTCGAGGGGACTTTATTGCCCGGGAAACAAAGGATCGCGCTCCTCGTTGCAATCGCAGTCGTGAAACTGACGACTTTGAGGCTTTAACTGTCATTTCTCATCGACGTAACGACGACTCAGTCACAATTACGGATGTCACTTACGAGTGAACAGAACTCAAACGCGAATACTTTACGGCATTTTAAGACAGGCAACAAGTTTAAGGGAAGGCGAATGGCGTTCGGTGGGAATTAGACGAGATACGTTAATGCAACATTATTATAAAGAATGCATCAATTATCACGCATCCTCCAATAGGAATCAAAACGGGAATTGACCACTGAGTTACCGATAGAAAAAGTGACAGGGGGAAATAACGTAAGGTGGGATGTTAAAGGAATGTTAGAAGGGGGTATAGAATAGGCTCATTAGATAGTTGACGGTAGGCAGAAGTTACAAAAAACTGGAAAAGGAAATGGCATAGGGCAAGCAAGTGGAGGTTCTTGCGATATGGAAGTGATAAGAGTCATTAAGGAGCATCCAAAGTCTACATTTTATTGTTATTGCCTTATCTAATTACATTGCATTGAATGAATACGTAATTACGCAAACAAATACGAAGGGCACCTCAAAATTATGCTAAATTAAATGCACAACATGGAACATTTTCATAACTACTGTACTTATTCATTTCTATTCTAAATAAAAAATAACAAGCTAGGTTAAATCAGCTTAAGTAATCATAGAAAATAAGTCAGTATTCTCCCATGGCTTTATCACAAATCAGAATGATCATCAGAGCTAATCAGGAAATCAAATTGGGAAACAATTGGATAATCGGGCGCTGTGCATTGGATTGTTTCCATAGACCCACAATCAGTCTACACGTCTTTTATTTAAAAATATGTATATATGTTAGTTTAAAATAAAATAGGTGCTGATCTTTGAAGTGCTTGATAAAAACTTTCCATTTTGCGAGTTATATTTCATGTGGTAACATTTTCGATGACGAGTCAAGATAATATTCGTAAATCAAAATTTTTGTTTGTTGGTGGTCAGCGAGCGATTATGACAGCTGAGAATAGGTGAGGGTCAAGAAGGAAGAAGCAATCTTTATCATTTGGAAAATAAATTAATCAACCTGATGGAAAAGTTCTGGAGAGAATGATTGGGCCCTATTATTAAAAGGAAAAGGGAAAGAGACGAGCAAAGGTGAAAAAGAGGAGTGAATAGGAACGTATGGAAAGAGGAAGAGTGGAAGGGATGACTGATTGAAAAGGGTTACTATTTATAAAAATTACCCAACAAAACCGTGTTTCCAATTGAAATTTCTCAACATTATCAAAAGTTAGTAATCAAACAAATGAAATGTATTTGCCTTCAGCATTTGAGTGGTTTCCTCTTCGTTTACAAGAGATGGAAACTCTTTAACGCACTCCAAGAATTTGCTTCTTCTTGTAAATCGGCAATCGACATGTACTCGATCCACGGCTACATTCCAAATGCAAGATTTGATAATTACAACAGCTTATCCTTAATTTAAAAAGCTCGTGAACTTAGCACAAATATGAAGGTCACTAAAAATCTATTTGTGAATTGATGATATCTCTTTGAATCTCGAATGAAATTGGCGAACGCAGAGGCAAGTTATCTTTAGCGTAGAATCAAACAAAAAATATATCTTCCATCAGCATCGGCTATTATTATTCTGGACTAATGCACCCGCAAGTACTTGGTGCGTACCTCGGAAACACCTGTTTTCAATTCATGTCATTGCGTCGGAAAAAATTATAGATCCACGCCCGTCCTGGAGCTTCCATGAAATTCTTGAACTGGAAAATTGAATACACTCGAAAGTTTCAAATTTCCCATAAAAGGCAGTGACAAATAAAACGAAATTTAAAATAGTTGTAATGACCATTTAAATTACTACAATGGTTGTATATAATTATCCTGCTGCTTTCAAAGAAACTAATATGAAGTGACAATCTTCAATTCCAATCGTAGAAAAGTGTAACTAAGTGTTTCTATCAGAGAATAAATGAATGCAGCAACAGATAGGTCATTCCGTAAATTAAATTAATCTTATATAGCAGCGAGAAATATGACATCATAACTGCAACAAAAGCACTAATGGTTACATTCTTAAAACCAAAAATTCTTTCTCCCTTGCCCTTCTTATTGGTGCGTAAGTTTAAATGGGTTTTCTATGAATATATTCGCCTGTATGGGTGTGAATTGGCGCGCTTTTGATTATTTTTAATGTTTTTGCATTCTGTTTTACGCGTGCTGTTAGGACACTTGGCCCTGACCATACGCCCTTGCGATGACTTAAAAGGTATTCTGTAGATTTCGATGATCTCTCTTTCGCTCGACATGTTTTGATTTCAAACCATATTTCTTCTCATTCATTCTTCATTCCACTATTAACTTCAGAGAGGCCAAATGTCTTTATTCGAGGAGGAAGCTTGGAGGTCCCGTACATTTCGCAGGACTTCTAATCGGTGATTTTCTGAGGCTATTCAATCTTCATTACTTTTCTGGGACATCAGATGTTCGTCATGGTAATAAATCAACCAGAGAGGAAAAATCTTTACAGAAATTCGGAGTCTAAATGCCGCCTCTTGAGTCAGCGGTAGAAAGCAATGTGCTTTTAAATATATATTGCCGTGATGAGCAAACGTTTTACATCAACGAGGCACACAACAAATATTTCACGAGTGGGCCGTCTCAGGAAACTTTTAGTAAGTATAGAAATGAATACGTGCGTTTGAATAATTTCATTGCAATAAAGAGTCCATAACATAAATGATAAATAGACATTCTTTATAATTAAAAAAACTAAAATTATCGGCAAATAACGAATTCGCAAAGAGAAAGTTCAATAACCGTTTCATTAAAAAACATTACCCGAGGACGCGGGTTGCGCATATTAAAAGAAGTGACGGAAAACGTGAGGCCCACCAACTGGGCACCAATGACCTGACTTCTACTGCTGAGGAAATGGCCGCCTTTAGACTCCCTCTAATTTCTTTATGCCAGGTTTTTCTCAGTTACCCTGATTCCTTGAGTCTCCGTGGCTTTAATTAGAAGTTTTTCCAACATAATTCTGACGGCATGCGTCCTGCAGTTCCCAAAAATTATTTGGATTTCTCTGTTCAATTTTATGCAAGAATTTATTGTCTCTCCAAGGTATGGCAATGTATTCAGGTTTTATTTATATGCGCTCATACAGCTATTTCATCAGTGAGGCATTCAATTTGTTTCTCCATAGATGAAAACACCATAAACACAGTAATCACCCCGAAGATCGGTTTGATAAGTGAGGGTAGAGTACACTCAGGACTAAGTTGGGGAAAGTCATACATCAGTGAAGCTGAGGGTCTCCAGAGAGCCTCGCGCGGGAATCGAACCCGGGAATGACTCCGGTCAGTAGTCCAACCCGGTACCCCCTGGACTACCGCGATCCACTCTCTATTGATAACTTGACTCTCCATTGATCATCTTAATTTAAATATTTTTTATTTTCCTATTTCAAGATAATCTTGAGCATGAGCGACAAAATCGCCTTTTATTCTTCCTTACTTTACTCTTTCTTCGCCATTAAAAATGGATTCGACCCATGTAATTTATCTTAATAGTCTGAAAATCGTCCTTCCACCGTTGTAAGCAACTTCCATTTCCTTGATAATATTCAGCGTTCTGCACTGGCATATATGAAATCATTTCTTCAAATTTACATCGGATATTTTTTTAATCTCTTCTATTTGGACCGTAACGTTAGTACTTGTGGGAGTGGATTCAAATTTTTCAGTTACTTACTTATTTTATAATTTAACAGCTCTTCTCTGATTCTTAATATTTTTGTACATTCTCCTTCACTCTAATAGATTTCATAAATCCTATGAGATCGATTGTGTCCTTTAAAACTTCTTCAATTTCCCTCTTTTATCATCCGTTTTCTTTATTTTAAGTCGATTTTCAGTTGATTCCTTTCGTCAGAATTCTCATTCTTCAATTAATATCATCTGAAAGGTCATAATTTTTTTCATTGAATCATTTCACTTACCTGTGAATCTTCATTTTTGCTTCAAATTCCTTCAGGTTCAATGGAAGTATCGATAAAAACACAATTTTATCCCGGTATAACATTCACATCAATAATTTAGTAGCTATGACTTCATTTCACTTGATTCTGCAAATGACGTTTCACATCAGCTGTGAATTAAAATATCACTTATCGCACGTCGCCCCTCATGTGTACATTATTCGACAGTTATTTCCTAAAACATTTTTCGAGTGGAGAACATAATCAATTATTTTGTGCTTCCTATCCTTAACCAATGACTACGTTCCCGTCATCTGTGATCATACATTTACTCTCTTGTTACACGCTCTTCAACGTCTCTGCAAAATCTTCATTAACTACTTACCCTTTCTTCCCATCACACAACAAAGTGTGTTGGAATACTTTCATTACACTGAAGTATGCTGTTCATACTCATTTAGTTTAATTCCGAGGCAGAATCTCAACCTATACTAAACATTTCCACCCTTAGACAGAGTGAACTGTGTCGCTCCTCAAGTCGAAAAAAGTATGGATACAAGGAAGCTATTTGCCCATTAGTTTACCTATAGGGAAGTGATTCGTAAAGGAAAAAAGGACACTTATTGAAATCGAGAATATGAAAAAGTGTAAAAATAACATTGACTGCAATGCAATACTTTTATCCTACGGATCAATCAGTCCCTTGTAAAGAGAGAAAAACGATCCTTAAATTGTACAAAACTCGCGTGGTAGTAATTACTGGGTAACGCAGTGAAAAGTCAAGGATAAAGACAGGAGCAGTTGACCGATGCACACATTCTCCAAGCATATCGAGAAAGAGAGAAATGAAATCGAGAGATGCATGGCAGGAGTGAGAATCTAAATTCTGTATATGCGCTTTTCCATCATTATCGTAATGGCCGAGTCAAATGTTGGTTGACTTGGAAAAGCTGACGAAGAAGTAAAACAAATATAATTAAACAAACTAACAAAAAATGAAAATCAAAATGTTACTGACAAATAAAACAAAAAAATGTTTCATTGACGGAAAAGTAGAAGGCAATACGGATGATAAAGTAAACCGGTGCCTCAGAATAGAGGTGAACATGCAAATTTCTACGATTTGGGAAGTAGAATGCACTACTAGTGGATGAAACACTAACAAAATAATTAATATAAAAGACCAGGCAAGGAAGTCATTCCAAAGCAGTGTATCGACAGCCGGAAGTACATGCAAGTAAGGATGCAATTCATTTAAACGTTTACGTGCCCTGCGACAGTAAGACATAAATAAAGCAGCAGCAGGAAAGATGATATTAGAATGATTGTAAATGTGGCGCTTGCAAGAGAATTGTGAAGAACAAATGGACGGATCGAATAACATACGGAAAGATTTACAAATAGAAGAGGTCATTAAAGCTCAGGAAAGAAAGAAAGATAACTTTAAGTGGGCACCTCATGATGTAGGGCGGCCAGGTGAGGACAGGGAAAGAGAACGTTGAGAGAGAAGTGAACGGGAGACACTTCAGAGGAAGGCCACAGAGACGAATGGAAGCAAGGAACAAGACAACCGACGTGAAACAGAAGACGTTTGTGGACAAGGAGGGGATGGCCAATTGAACGGTTTAGTGTGGACCTGCGTCTAATTAATCACAGATTTGATGTCTAGGGATCGTGTTGATATAAGAAAAATAATTGACTGCGATGTTTGCAGACTCGGGCTGAGAATTTTAAAGAAACAACGATTCAACGCAATACAGATATTTTTGAAAATGATTGGAGTAGATGTACTCATTCCTGAATGAACCAATAATAATTCATATAATTAGTAATAGCAAAGTTCTTGTGGTGGAGGGAAGACTTCCTATCCAGTAATAATCTTTATAACAAAATTCATTCTCCATACCTCTCCAATTGTTCCCTTACCCTTTCTTACATTGGCTTTCAGGTTGCAAATTTTTCAAGTCCTACACCTACAAAATATCTCGCAAGCGGCTGCAAGGGGTATGGCGGGGGGTGTTAGATCAGCAGCCAGGCATAGACAATTCTAATCATGAAATCTATACTCAAATCTCAGTTTGATAGGCTTGTATACATTAATTATTACCTCATCACATTCATATTATTGACTTTTGTTCGGTAGTAAACGTAATTCTGACTCGTATCTATACAAAGAACAAGGAAAAGAACGCAAGTTATGGCATCGCCAGCCGTGATCTTCCATCCAATTTCTTAACTTCTAATGTCCACGGTCCTCATTCATTTGAATAAAAAAAACTGCTGACCTTTGAGCGTGCTAGAGAGCCGATATTTGGCAAATTATCTCAAGAAACAAACTATGATTTGGAAAGCAGTCCGAATGATCAAAGTCTTAGTTATAATTTTTAAACATTAATTACTTATTACAATAAATAACCAAATCGGACAGTTAGGTACAATTTTCTAACTCCTCTGCAGTTAGTTTCCTGATTATTCTAAACATATTACTAAAAAACGCTGCCACCCAAAAATTCTCCACTGCTACTAAATCATCGCCGAACTCAAAGTGCTGATTTATTTTCGTGAATCCAAAGACCTGCATAGTTTCCCATTATTCCATTCACTGCCTTTTCTCTTCAGATGATGAAGTCTATAGTGTATTTTCCTCCTTAACTTCTTTGTATATCCGCTCAATATTTTTAATATCACCGTTTAATCTAATTGTATTCATAGTTTTTATGCGAGTTATGGTTTATTCTTCCGTCATTGCGCCCTCGAGCGTGGGGGGTATAGTATCCCAGGTGATTTATGAAATGTTTTCTCCGAATCCATGAACACGATCAATTTCCACTGATCTTTATTTTATTTCCCCATCCATTAGTCTTAGAGCTAAAACAGAACTTCTATGCTGCTGGTTTTCCTGAATCCAAATTGGTGTTCGTTAAGGAGCTTCTATACTTTCAATTCCATTCTTTATAGACCGCGCAGGTTAATATTCGATCAGTGTGCACTCACGCGTAAGGGCTAAAAATACTCAATGTGTATGCGTCCGCTTCTTTTTGGGAATACGTACAGACTAATACGCTTTTCTGGACGACCATTGGCACCCGAAGCCAGATTGCTGCCAAGGAGTCGTCTAATGAGAGTAGATCGCGCATATACGAAATGGATCAAAGAATTTGTATCAAATTTTGCGTTAAAAATGAAATAAAGTGTAACAATCTGTGTGAAATGTTAACAAAGACCTATAGTGAGTCTGCTATGGGTAAATCTAGAGTTTAAGAGTGGCATAAGCGTTTCCAAGAAGGCCGTGAAGATGACGAACGCCCTGGAACGCCCCAGCACATCCACAATCGATGAAGAGGTGGAAAAAGTGAAAGAAATGGTTATGAACGATCGCCGAATCACAATTAGAGAGGTCGCTGATGATGTTGGCATATCGATTGGATCATGTCATGATATTTTTTCCAATTTTTTGGGTATGAAACGCGTGGTAGCAAAATTCGTCCCAAAATGGCTTTTGCACCACGATAAGGCACCAGCTCACACTTAATTGCTTTTTCATGAAGTTTTGGCCAAAAACAATACTATAACGATGCCCCAGCCTCCATATTCGCCAGATATGGCTCCGTGTGACTTTTTCCTATTTCCAAAAATTAAGAGAACCTTGAAGGGCCGTCGTTTTACAGCCATAGATGACATTAAAAGTGCTTCGCTAAAAGAACCAAAGGCTATCTCAAAGATCGAGTTTGAGAAGTGTTTCGAGGATTAGAAGAAGCGCTGGCACAAGTGCATAATCTCCAATGGTGACAACATCAATGTATAAGAATAAATGAATATTATTGTCCAAAAAATTCAAATTCCCGTTAATTTTGGAACACACCTCGTATAAGTTAATTATCACCGCATTAATTGATGTTTTAGTCTATTTCCCTTAATTTTTTTAAAATTTATTGCGCATGTAAATCCGTCCCTTGGTTACTAGATATCTAACGGAACACAAATCTCTACTCTTGTAATATCGCTGAGCGTCCCTCAGATCAACGCACCACGCAGTGTTCAAATGAGCGTACTATAGTAAAAATGACGCTAAATATCATTAAGTTCCCTAGTACATACTCACCAGTACCGCCGCGGTGCCTCCTCCGTGGTCTGTGTGCTGGATGGCTAACTCTGCCCAATACGAACGGGCCAAAGGCTGTCCATGGATTGAACGCTGAGCTTCCTCTCAGATACCTAAAAATATTATTTATGCATAAGTATAATCGGTATTTCATGGCATTATATATAAAATACTCAAATTGCGTAAGGCATTTATCATAAAATGAGCATTGAGCCCTTGGAATTAGGTACAACTATGATAAAGGATTTTCATGTATTTCTGCTCTTTACGAAGCCTTCAATGTGAAGGAAACGAACTACACTCCTACTAACAAAGTAACCTGAAATATATTTATGACTTTGTTCCAATCCACCACAAGTGGTGGATTGGAACAAAGTTTTTCTTTTTCATTTATTAAAATGAACTTCCACAAAGTTGAGGCTGAAACTATGGAGCCTCCTTGTTTGTTTCCGTGTGATTTGGCATTCATTGTCTCATTCGAATAAAAATCTAGAAAATGTGTCATAGTTACACGAATTCTATCCGTGCATCAAAAAATTCCTTTACATTTAAGTAAAAGTAGAGCAGCTTAATCGATAATTCTTCAAAAGGTAATTTATTCGCAGTTGAATTCGATTCAACCTTTATTTTAGGTTTCCTTACGCAAACTTAGATAAGGGATGAATTGAAAATTGATGAAAAATTTATAGGACTGAGGCTAGAGAAAGCGGAATAGTTTTTTCGGAATATTTAGTACTAGTTTAATTATCGTATATTCGTCACGTTTAAGAGTTAAACTTGTGTCGGTCACTGCTTTTCGTATCAATCTACCGTCTTCTTAGCTTTCCCATGACCGCCACCACCAGATCGACGATTCCATTGGATCTCATTTTGGAGACTCATGCCGGGGAAATCAATTCAAGATAAACCTCATATTATCCAATGGCATGAAACAGTTAATACGGATTGTATATCGTATAATACATATATTCTATACTTCAATTTGCAATGAATGAAATCCCTCAACTAATTCCAACTTAGGAAAAATATGGATATTTATTGAAGATTCTTTAGGATAAAACCAAAGTGAGGATATTCGTATTGAGTGACTTTTTTCAGCTATAATTCATTAATCGTATGTTAACTCTGCAAACACCATGAATTTCATGCACCATGTACTCTTCTGGTACCATGAGATTCAGGTTTCAAGTCCACGCAGTTCGCAACACTCTGTACAGCTGTCAACTTCGGTTATGAATAAGTAGACATCCAATTACAGCTTGGGAAACCTAAATTTTCTATTATTTGTACCCTAATTTTTTTATTATTTGATATATTTCGCGGTCAGCGTCAGCCTGCATCTTTCATGTCAGCTTCGCTCAATGACAATACGGGATGTAAAGATAAATGTTTTACATAAAATATGAATACGAAAATATTGCACAGAAAACGGAAATAAATTACAGATTCATGTTACAGATACATATAATTTATTTAACTCTGTCACATTTACCTACATACTCGTAGACCTGTAATATCTCAAAAAATAACACGGAAGGAATTATTATGTGATTTTTAAAAACTCTTTTGAACAAGTAATAATTAGAGCGTTATATGCAATTTAAATCATTCCCGATTGTTGAAGGATTACTACAACAAATAGTATCATTAGCCTCTGATAATCCTAATATTCGTGATTACCAGCAAAATAATTCGAAATATTTAATGGAAAATATTTGTAAAATGGAATTACTTTTACGGACTCTTTATAATATCTCGTAATGCCTAAATTAAAGACGACAGAAACGAAATGACGTGTGCGGGGAAGTGAAAAGAAACTCGTTAAAGTAAAAATGCGAAATCGACTCGCGTCGATTCTCTTCTTTCCGAAACATCGTGACGATTTAACAAAATTGATTTTTGAAAATGACTGCCCCCCCATGTCGCATAGATTAAATTCAGGAAAGTTGACCAATGACTCAATCCGCTCCAAATCATTCATCCCTTTAGTATCAGCCCATTCGAAGTCCTCCGCTCCCCTCTCAAGAACACGCCGCGAACGCAGCAGGGTGAAGGGAGGACGACCTGCTCCGGTCTAAGTGGATAGCGTCGAGCCATCTGTTGGCAGAGTGCCGGAACTAAAAGGAGAAGAGTCGCATGATGGCATGTGAGCAATAATAGACAGCCAGTCTCGCAGTAAGAAGAAGCATTGCAGCCCTTAATTTCCGACCTCTGCGGATACGAATGAAAGCACACATTCGAGTGCGTGGTGAGGGTAACTGGATTCGATAACGTTTCGCGAATTTTGAGGAATTTCAGCCAACAATGAAAGATGTAATCTCATGAAACCGGAAGCGACAAGACTTCCTTCCGACCATCTCTCGTAATTGATATATTTCTTCAGCACTGGAAAATCTAGATCTTTCACATAATTGTTCCCAACTGGCGTCGCACAATCAGACGAAACCACATTATTTTGTCGAGTCAAATGTTGATTAATTGAATCATCCCACACCTCGACGCCTTCAAATTCGCGAACATTTTTATTAGAATGTCCCCTATTCCAAAATCCAATGACCGCAAAACGGCAAAATCAAAAAAGGAGAAATATTTTGGTAAATAGCCGCCACTTGCTTCTCCAAAGATGGCAACTTATACTTTGGTATCTCACACTATCAGGTTTGTAGTAAGGGATTAGCGTATGGGCAGCGTTTGAATGAAATCCACGCCCACCCACGCGAAACACCGTTTCCCAGAGCAACTACGTAGTAAATTTACCAGTCCTCGGAAAACAATTCCAAATGAAATCAAAACAATCTGAAAACAAATGCTGCAGAAAGAGACGCGTGTTTTTGAAAAGTGTTGTAATGTCTTTTTTTTCGTCGAAAGATATTCGTGAGTTAACTAAAATGATATTTTGACTAGGAGCTCCAAGAAGACGTCATTTTTTGGCCCTAAGATGACCGTGACTGTGTCTTCGATACTCGATTCGATTTAGATGATTTTAATGACCCCAGCGGTGGCAGTGCCCACCAGCCACATTCCGTCAGAGTAAGTCAATTAATCAGCCGCAGTCAACAACCAAAAGTTGGTTCGGGGTATTGCATAACTACACGTCATGTCGCACTGCGTCAGCCCACTTGTGTAAGAACTAAGCACTGTCAAGTTACGTGCATCATTCATTCGCTTGCAATAATCCTGGGGTTTGACAAGAAGGTCTAGATCATATTTCAGTTAAATTTAGACTCTCCGGTGCGGTTTCTGATTTGACGCGGTCTTGTACCCTTAATCCTCCGCCTTCCCTCATGCAGCAGTCAGAAGCTTTGCCCGCCCTGTGCTGCAGCCTACCAAAGCAATGCTGTTGTGCCACAAGCACCCCAGGGAGTGTGACTTCATTAATACCGTGGTATTAGTAGCTTTATGTCATTCTAATTGACGCCTAACTTCGGCTTCTGGACTCTCGAAAGAGAACCATTATGAGGTTCGAGGAGAGAGAGTTGAAGCTCCTTGCCATTAACCCCTGCCTTGCCATACGAGGGGCCCGTGGTTTGGACGTTTCATCCTATCGCTAGTTTCGCGGTAGGGATGACTTTTACAACTGACGGAGGTTCCGACAGATTATGATTTATCTAGGACGGAATGGAATGAAACGCTTTCGGAATGATGTCGAAGTTTTTTGAAACGGCGAGATGATTAGAAGTAATTTTAACGGTTTGATAGAACGGGGCAGAGAGAGGTGGGCCTGGTCAAAGAAGTAATGAAGGCGTGGTTTATTAAAAGCGTCGGGAAGAGAGATCATTCGTCGTGAATGTGAGGGAAGCAAGAGCAAGAAAGCCAGAAAGGGAAGTATTAGGGAAGGGAAGAGTCAAGAAAGTAAGTTTCCATGTCTTCCAAAATTGTTTTTTTTTTAATGTGGCCACACCGAAAGGAAATGGATAAAAGGGTACTTGAGTGATAATTTTTTTGGAGGGAATGAAATGCCGGAACGGAGCAGAAGGGCACATATTTTTTTAAACTAAAAGAAAAATAAATAGAAAAAACGTACTTCCTGTGGGAACAAAACAGAAGAGATCTCATTTCGAAAAAAAAATTCTAAACGAGAGGAAGGGATTTCTGAAACAAGAAAAATGAAATAGCACGACAATTTGGAAGTTCTTTACCAATGATTACAAATCATCGTTTGCAGTGTGCTTTAGATACATGGGAGAAGAAATACAGTTGCTGGAGTCATTTTTGGGAATTGGAATATTAATAGCCGCATAGGAGCCAAAAAGAGGTGGGAAAAATATGATTTACCCATGTCTTCTTTAGCCCGCTAACAGAGGGCTAAAGAAGACATGGGTAAATACGTTCGTTACGTTCCATAAAATTGTATTATTACACATACCCTTATTTTAATGTAATTTAAAATATCAGTGCCTTGTGTTTCATTATTAACAACGATGCTAGGAATGTAACAATTTCGAGTCGTAAAACTCAGACGCCTTGACCGACATTAGAACCCGGATCCCTCGATATCCGGACGAGTGCTTCAGTCAGTTAGCTACGAGGAGTACTCTTACACTCCGAAAGTGAATTGTGGCGCGACGCTCACGATTACGAATAAGGTAATCTATCGGTTAAGGTAGGGTTTTGGATGGACACAACTATTAAATAAGTATTTTGTGACTCCTAACAAAACACAATCCAGCACCTAATCTATATCAGGTCCCTTTTCATCTCTATTTAATTCCTTCCTCTCTTCATCCCGTCCAACATCCCTATCCTGTTCCTGCCATTTCCTCGTTTGCCTAACATTCTCCCTTCTATTACAGTCTTCAACATCCCACTGCCGATCAATGCGCCCTTCACGACTACGAATACTATACATATGACATGTTACGCACGGTATTTAGTCATAACACCTTGTTCCTTTGTAAAAGCACCCAAAATTTTCGAGTATAATGGGACACATTGGCAGCTTAATGGGCCATAACACTCGGCTGGACATCTAGGGATCCGTGTTCGAATCCCGATCAAGGAGAATCATTTTTATACTTTTAAATGTATTGCATTGTAATGCATATTAGCCTTTAATTCCGTTAAAAGTTACTGTCACGGTATCTCTCGTAGTTTCTTGGAACAAAGCTTTGAGTCTAAATATAAATGGAAACATCAACGAGACTATGTAAATTTATCAAAGTTATTTTGGCATTTTATGAGATGGTTTATATTTTGCACAAAATACGAGTTATTCGCCTGACTTGAGTCCTTGTGACTTTTTTCTCTTTCCCAAGTTGAAAAATCACCTCAAGGGAAGTCATTTTGGGACAGTTGGAAACATTCAAACGGCTGTAGCCGACCAGCTGAAGGCTATTCCAGTTGCCGAGTTCCAGCACTGCTATGAGGAGTGGAAGAACCGTCTCCAGCGCTCTGTGGCTTCAGGAGGAAGTTATTTTGAGGGCGACAATATAAATTTTTAATTCTATTTGAATGAAAAAATTTCAAAAAATCATTCTCATTACTTAATATACAGACCTTGTACACCTAGATGGACCGATAAGATGCCGTAATATCTCGGTTAAATCAGCTCTGGCCCTAGGTTGAATCAGAGTAGGCATTGAAGCATCATTGCCTCCTTCCAGTTAGCTCTAGTCATTACGATTTTCATTCGAGAGACGAATCACGGGGTGGAAGGAACATGCAAATAAACTACGAAAGGCTGCGCACATGAGTCTCCGTCGGCATAAACGTCAATCTCCCGCAAGACATCCACCGAGCACCCAACGATCTTACACCGAATCCCTCGCCTCCGGATTCCGTGCGCCAACACTCTTGAGTTCAGAAACGAACAATAACGCAATAAATAAAGGTCAGTCGTAAAAAAATAGGACAATACGCAAAAATATATATATCGTCTCAAAAACAGTTTACTCACCGCCATTAAGAAAATGAAATCTGAGGAAGAGTACGAGGTAAATGCCCGCCCATCATCTGCAGAGAAAGACAAAAGGCAAGCAAACGAACATCCGCTCGTGACTCGCGAGAAAATTATAGAGGACGTTTAAGAAGCCCTCCCCTCACTCGAAGCGATAGGGCGAAAAAAATTATTTAATCAATAATTTCGAGGTGGGTGGATAACGGGCAGCCAGGGAGCAGGAGAGAGAGACACACTCCTCGCGCCCGCGAGGCACAGGGGAGATCCCTCGATACGTAAGTGAGCATGAGTTCATTTCTTCCGCAGCTATTTCCTCGACTCCCACCCCTCTCACTCCCTCCCTCGACCCAACCACCCACCTCCCTTCCCCTCCGAACCTCCCTTCCCTCCCACCTATAACTAACCCCCACCACGAGCCGCGGCTTTTCATTTTAATACCACGCCCCAACTCTTTATGCATTACACCTCTCTTCCCTTTTTGCGTGACAGTAACGTCTTGTTTCCGCTGATTTCGCTTCGTTTTTTCCTCCCTTATTTCACCAGCTCCCTTTCACACACCACCACCACCCCCCTCTCCCGCCACAAACTAAATCCCCCCCCCCCCGAGTCCTCCTCCGCCGAATCCACCCTCCTCCCCCTCCACATGCTCGCATGTTTCGACGGAGTGAGACAAGGGAAATATCAAAAAATACCCGGGGAGCCGTTAGCCACCCCGACCGTCCTCCCCACCCCTCCCCTCCCTCCGCACACATTACTCCCTGCCGGCGGAGAGCTAGCTGGCAGATAACGCGGAGCCAACAGACATTTTCGCCCACACGGGGATTACTGTCGGGGTAGTGAGCCGGGGGGAGGGGGGTTCAAGTGGACGCCTTTTGACTGCCCCTGACACGAGTCGACACTGCGAGAGAGCGCCTCCCCCCCCTCCGCCGGTCCTCCGTCCAAAATGGTGGATTCCTCCTCGCGGCCGAGTGCCCTCACGTGCACGACTTGGGTGATTTTCTCGTATACACGTACACCTATATGCCTATACCTATATATATGCAGATGCATGTGCCCGGCATGTACGGCCCCGGTTACGGCGACGCGTAATCTATGCCCGGTCCGCCGAGGACGTTACAGCGCGCTCCGGGCGGAGCGGAATATGAAATTCTCCACAAAGTCCTTTGTGTGGCAAGGAAACGTTTTTAACCCACGAAAAAACCCTTCACGCACGACCTGTCCCGAAAAATGATGATGGATGGCATAATTACCAATAATTTTACCATGCGCGGACAAAATTGTGGTTTCCCCTCTCCATCTCGCCGGGCTCTCCGCTTAACACTGGTTATTCCAGATGAGGGATAATGGTTCACTCCTCTGTGAGGAACGGTCGACTTTAAAGCAGTCTCTTCCGGAGGGAATTGAAAGTTGATTTCCGAGAGGATTTTGAGCGTTTATTTTTTCCGAATGGTCAAGAAGGCAGTAACAAGCCCATCGACCTCTTTATAAACTAAATCGACGCTTCCGAGTGCAATTCTTGTGTATCTTAATCGAGGAGACCATTTTAAAAATCAATCGAATTTTGGTTTAGACCTTTTTTTTAACCAAGTCACGTCATCTGAAGTCATGATAAAAGAATACAGAAATTTAATCTTACAGTCGTATCATACGATATGTTTATATCTTGGGAGAAAAATCTGTTAGTTACACGGCGAATGACTTATTTAGAGGAAATCAATGGTAGCTTTGCGAAAGGTATATTAATCAATACTATTTCGTTGAGTCATAGGAAAATTTAAAAAAAGCAAAGCATATTTACTTTTAATATAATCAACGCGAGTGAATCCAAAAATATTTGGGATAGAACGTCGCATTGAAACAAAAATAAAGGTAAACATAACTACTCGTATTACAATTTTAGCATTTCCCATTATTGAACAAGATGCAATGCATACACAAATACGTGTACCACGGTTCCTTCATATCCTCCGCAGGAATTATAGAATGGCCAAAACTGAATACATGGTTGCGTGACATTTATATCATTATATTTGCTTACGGTGATTGTGAGATTCACCGGCACTAATGGCTAACTGTGGGAAGACATTGTGAAAGTAAAACTGTAAAATCTCACATATGTTATTGCTATAGCATTAAGCAAATTCACCGTGATATTTCAATTTGTAGCATAATTAATCGGAAAAACAAAATGTCTTCGACTCTGACTCACGATACTACTTGCACAACAGAAATTAAAAAGGTTGAAAAACCTTAGGCGATTGGGAAACAAATTAACTCCTTCTAAACTAACATCGCTCGATAAAATGAATATTGGTCATTCCGTAAAACATGTAAATCCGAGAAAATAATTTTGGGTCTCTCCTTGAATAACCAGTCGTCTCATTTGGCCTCCCATTTAGACTAATATTTGGCATAGTTTTTCGCCATTTTTCTACACTCATATTGCCTTGAAGTCTAAAAATTATATATACGTATTTGTCCAGCGGAAATTCCAGGCGATATTATAAAGGTGATCTGCTGTTTGCCGTTGGAACATCGATGATTTTACATAAATTTAAAAGACACAACCAAGGGTAAAATTCAATCAAGAATAAAATTAATTGATACTTCTGTAACATGGAACACTTTTGAATTATAATCAATTATTATTAGCCTAATACCGCTTCAGAAGAATTTGCATTTGATCAGATCAAACGTCGAAAGCAAACCTAAGCTTCCAGATATTATTTCCAACCCAAAACCGTATGTCATTTGAAATGAGTAATCTTTCAAATAAAGACCCTAAGGAATTCCAATTCTACCGAAACTTATTTAAGGTGGTCATTTACATTTTCATGAAAACGTTTTAAAACTTTTAAATTGTTAATTTTTCAATGATCTTGATTTTCTCTTCAGTCTCAATCGTATTTGCTTTCTTTTCGTGTACTCTAATGAAAGGTGGGCCCGGGTTCAAAGCGTCACCTAAATACTATTGCAAGGTGTAGGTTGCAGTCAAACTTGTCCCCAAATTAAGCAATAGTAAGTACTTCTACCATAAAACCGAGTCCTGGTAACACTTCATCTAAATGTTCCTCAGCTATTTTTTCCAACAACTATATTCACTAGAAATTAACAATTTCCCTACTTTTAAGAACCCCCTCAAACAACTTCCCTGGCGAGTCGGCCTGGTCACCTTGGTGAGTCATGCTTCCCGGGTTAATCTTTTGGCCCAAAGGCCGCGGTTTCGAGTCCCGCATCGGGCACGGGTATTTGTTATTGTAAGCGGTCACAAATATGAGACACCTCCCTCTGCTCCTGGCTTCGCAGGCGTGTACATTGGGACACGATTATTCTTGAAGGATACGTCGTAAGAATATGACAAGGAGATGATATTAAGGAATTTGCCCGAAAATTGTTACAAATTAATTGGAGTGTTGGACATGCTGTAGGGATAAGCTATATGATAAATCAACAATAAAGACAGTAGGTATTAGTCATCTATTAGCACAGTATAATTTGTGTTCTTTAAAATGTATGCAAACATATTTCAAAATAAAACCTAAAATTACGTCAAATATAGCATTTTGAATTTTTTTAAATATATTCATTTTACGGGTGAATGCTTAAGTTTTAGGAATTTAGTTTGAAAATACAGATTCAAACAAAGGTACAAATATTATGCCTGAACAGGGTACTTGTAATTTTTTACCGCAAAAATTCAAAGTTCACCAGCGGGTAATGTAGAGCTAGTTAGCCAATGGAAGTATACGTTCAATACATTATGAGTGTAATGTTTTCAGCGGTACTTATTTTTCTTCATCCTTGGAAATTACTTGTTGAAAAGTAATAATTAATCGCCCTAACTTGCTCATATGACTCGATGGTTCATGTGCTCCGTCGAAGTCTGTTAGAACGAAAAATGAGAGGCATTCAATCTACTTCTGGGCTTGGGAGGGATAATTAACTCATTCTATTAAGTATTAGCTACTAGGAAATCATTATCCAACTAGCACGTTCAAACACGGTTCGCAGTCATTATAAGTAGATGATTAACTTTACACATATTCCATTGCGGCAGAGTTGGAGCATAACGCAATTCCCATTAGAATTAACGCAAGAGTACGTAAAACGATACCTGATTTATTTTTCAATTTAAATCATGATTGGATAAAACACTGCCTTTCATTTCCTATGCTAGTGAAAAGCTTTAGTGAAACTTGTGTTCTGACGGTATTTTGTTCGTCACCAATGAGTGCATGCGTAATGATTAGTAGCGTCGGGGGCGAGATCAAATATGAACTGGGCCGCAAGTGAACTTCCAACGCGCGGAGCTATGCCGTCAGTTCCGTTTCGGGGTCCTCACGAGGCGGCTGTCGGCGCAACATGGCGGCCGCCGCGAACCCAGCCGTGCCCCCGCGGAGAAGCCGCCCGCCCGTCGGCCCCGGCCGAGGGTAGCGCCGCCGTGCGTGACCGCCCGGGCCGCCTTGCCGCCGCCTCCCATCGCCGCCATGGCGGCCGCATCGACCACGACGGACCGTCCTCCGGGTCACGTGCGGCTCGCGAAAAGGGACGGAGGACACTCCGACGTTTTTGTCACACATTCTAATTGCATCGCTACAAACCAATGAGATAATTCACAACACTGGAGTCGCTGTAAAGAGGAAGCTACCTGTCCAAACAGGGAATTTTCACTCTTGAGTCAATATTAAACGGATCTGTCTAGAGCTATAACCAACGAATTCTAAATTAAGAATCAAATTTGATTCTAGATTTCCACATACCCATCTCCGCTATCGGATTGCCTATCATTCGCGCGCAATTTTTTTTTCCTTTGTGAATGCATCTGGTGGGTCTGGGTACTTTTGCTTCCCATGGGAATTTCTAGGTAAACCAGCAAGTTTACACGACGAGTTAGATTGGATTCGAACCAGCAATCTGTATCAGGATCAGTTTCTAAAAGCTACGGTTGAACTTAAAATTTATTTATAGCATTCAAAAATGTCATTGAAAACTTCCTAAATTACATCATGGCAAGATTTACATGCACGAATTCCCAAGTGTACTGCCTGCCTTAAAAAATATATATACTGCTGATCTACAAGGAACTTGAAATTTACCTGAATATTCGAAAAGAACACTCCATGAAGACATGCAACCAATCACATTGCCCCTGCTTCCATATTGAGGAAACTGCAACTTTTTTATCCGCACGTCAAATTAATAGTAAACAAAGTATGTAACAATTAATGACCACTTAGCACTCATTCACCATTTCATGTTTACCTGCTTTTCACTCAAAACTTCAAAATCGAACAGATAGCTTTTTGAACGACATTATGTGTCAATATATACCTTGAATTTCTGTTTTTTTTAATACTTGCAAGCATAATTGTCCTATTTCAAAGATATCGCAAATTGCAAAGGTATCGCATAATTCGTTTTATAACTGGCATAACACAAACAAAGTAAATTGCAATCACTTATTGCTTTGAGCCAGTTATTTTAGTAACTAAACTGGATAGATATCCGCAGGAAATTGACAAGTGTTTTTTCAGAAAACATCAAATCTTAGAAATGACATTTGAAACATTTGAAAATTGACCATGACATCTCGGTTAACAAGATAAAATCTACCTCTATCAGCAAAAAGGCAACAACCGCAATGGTGATTTTCTTTTATCTGGAAAAAAATCATTTTATGACTTAAAATATATTAAATAAATTTGATTCCATTTTGCTGTTATTCTCAAGCTGTACTAAATATTCTCTTAAGATATAAATCGATATAATAATATTCCGTTATAGGATTCACTGTATGAAATTAATATCTCATACATTCGTTTAATACCATACTTGATTTGATGATGTCCTTAAGTCGGCATATTTTGAAGAGTCATGCACTTCACTTTTAAGGTCCCACGAAACATTTGAAGTGCTAATCGTCCTTCCTGCCTTTAATGAATAAACGCAAGCTTTAATGCTCACTTCAGGAGTAATGGTTAGCTATGAGCACAATGATTGTCTTCGGTGATTGAAGCGAGGGTTTTAGTGGGAGATAATAAAGAAAACGTGCTCAAGAATTACAAACTACATTACAGTCGGTATGCGAAAACTTGTTGCAATAAATTTTCACAATATTTTCAAAAAAATTCCGATGGTAAACTACATGCTCATTCTTCCGATTTATCGAAGAACATTATTTAAAAGAGAAAAATTTCAGATGGCGCACTTTCCTTCAAAATTTATGAGAAGAACTAGCCTTATGAAGGGAGATGTGTCTTCAGAAGTAAAC